>QLNU02015360.1:292421733-292438385 GCA_006491805.2 Dysdera silvatica
AACTGTAATCTTTTCTTTTGTCATAAATACCAGTGACTAAAGCACAATTATTAATGCTGATATTGATGTCCAAAAACTGCATGTAAAAGCCCGAATTTGTTTTCTTTAGTTTTAAAGCAGCTGAATAAATTTTTTTACAAATTCGTTCAAAATTGTAGCAATTAAATACAATGATGTCATCAATGTACCTGAAGGCTGTATATCTCAGAAAATTGGTTTTCATAATAATGCAGAAATATATTTGCAAAGAAGCTTGCATAACTACAGCCCATAGCAATTCCTTTAACCTGCAGAAAATAATTGCTGCAATTGAAAACAATATTGTTAAAGATACAGAGTCTGTACAGATCGTCCCAAACATTTTTTGCTACCCCTATGGTATGTTTATATTCATAATAGAGGTAGTCACAAATGGAGGCAACGTTCTCAAGGGGAATGCTGGTAAAAAGATTTTCAAAATCAAAGATTTCAATATTGAAAATGTCTTTGTGGTTTTTAATAAATTCCAAAACCTTATTGTTATTATTGATAATGAATGAATGGCTGTAATTTGTTTCAATTTCTTTAAGGATATTTTTAAGAATGAAACGAAATTTATTACAAGCTTTCCGGTTGTAGGCAATAGAACCGCAAGTGATAAATCTGAATGCTATGGGATCTTTGTGGAATTTTACAGTAAGGAAGAGGTAAGGGAACGAAAAGGGTCGTAGGAGTAATGGTAGTCTAATTAGGAGTATACAGGGTGTCCCAAAAACATTGACCGCAGCTCTAATTTCTTAAATATTGATCCTAGACATATGTGTTAAATTGCAAAGTGGCATAAGAAAAGGGGTTGAATTTTATGAAATCGATTAAAATCGCAGAGAATTATTTTTTGAAAAAATACAAAATTTAAGTTTTTATACGGTCCCCGTACACAAAAATTTCCAATGAGTGAAATGTGCCCCATACTCCAATAGGTCAATATACAAAATTTCAGCATTCTAGTGGATAAAAGAACCAGAGATATGAAAGTCCAAAATAACTGACTTACACCACTTTTTGAAGGGAGCAAGAAGTACATGCCGGAAGTGGAGAAATTCATTCCGCTAAGTCCCGCTATTTTGAATCTTTATAATTCTAGTTCTTTTTCCACTGGAATACTGAAATTTTGTATACTATTTTAGATATGTTACTGTTACTCGATAAGCAGTACAGGAGGACCATCTCATTAGAGGCCTCGCGTTTCAAAACTAATCCTCTGCAATTTTAATCGATTTCATAAAATTCTGCACCTTTTTTTTACGCCACTTTCCAATTTAATACCTATATATATAGGATCAATATTCAAAGAATTAGAGCTTCAGTCAATGTTTTTGGGACACCCTGTATATATTAGAACCTTTCTACCTCGAAAACCTCTATATCTTGAAATTCCTGTATTTCCAGCCTGAATTCTATACGTATTGCATACAGTATGTATATAAAAACCTCTGTATCTCGAAAAGGCTCTATCTCGATTTTTTCTCATTCTCGCGAGATTTGGGATATACATAGGCTCTACAGTATATACAAGGTATACCCCAATAAGTATGGTGAATAATGAAATAAGTTTTACATTGAGTAGACCTGATATGGAATCTGTTTACAATCCTTCAAAATAGTCCCCGTCGTACACGACGAATGCGAGCCAAGAGTCGTTTTGAGCACCTCGCAGTAAAACTCACCGTCGACAGTTTGACCTGCAGGAAGAAATTCCTTGTGGATTATGCCGTGATAGTCAAAATTGGTTATCAACGGTGTCTTTACTCTTGATTTTTCAAAACGAAAGTTCTTCTGTTTTGAGGAGTTGGGTCCGCACCACTCCATACTTTGGCGTTTTGTCTCCGGATCATACTGGAAACACCAGGTTTACTCGCCGGTTACGAAGGTTTTCACGAACTGGGCATTTTCGTCCTCCATGTCGATGAAGTCCCCACAACATTTCATTCGTTGCTTTTTTGTTCCTCCGTTAAAATGATGAAGGACAAATCGCGAACAAACTTCGCGTTTTCTCAAATCCTGTGTTACGATTTTCCCGAACGGTTTCCCGAGGGATATCCAATTCTTTTGACAGCATCCTGATGATTAATCGCCGATCTCACTGCAACAGTTCACATACTCTCTCGATGTTTTTTCTGCTTTTGGTGGGCCGCCCACTCCGATGCTTGTCTTCGACGCTTTCACACCCATCGTTGAACTTTTTAAACCATGCGTGCACGGTCTTCAAGGTCACACTTTCGTCTTCATACACCTGCTTCAGCATTGTATGACATTCGCCTGCTGATTTACCCAATTTGTACAAGAATTTCAGCTTGATTCTCTGCTCCATGACACGCCACAAAACCACCGCACAGACAAAAGTCGATAATAAATTTATCAAGACTTACAGCCGCACAAAACCACGCACTACTCTTAACTGAATATTGCGGAACACGACGAAGGTGTTTCTGATAATCGGGTTGTTCCCATTTTCGATTTGAGGGGTGATTCACCCTACTTATTGGTCACACTTTGTAGTATTAGAAGTATATACTGCTGACTTGGTGCAACAACTTAAAAAATACGTTATTCAGGAGATGAAGAAGGTAATGCATCCAATGAACTTCATTTTTACCGTCACACAAAATTTGTTTCCTTATTTTATTCATTCAATTCGTTTTTTTATTTTATCCATTCAATTTGTTTTCTTATTTTATTCATTCAATTTGTTTCCTTATTTTATTCATTCAATTTGTTTTCTTATTTTATTCATTCAATTTGTTTTCTTATTTTATTCATTCAATTTGTTTTCTTATTTTATTCACTCAATTTGTTTGATGAGGTTCCTGCAGCTTTGGACGTTCTGTTTGCCTAATGTTGATCATTTTTTCTTACAGTATGCTCAGCCAGGGGCGGCTGCCCCGGTCCCCATTTGAATAAGGACGCCAAACTGAAGTAATGTTCAAAGTTCTTTTTAATTGTAACCCAACAGTAGAAGACCTCTCTAAAGAGGTAGAGAAATTCTTTCAGAGACTTTTGGCCACTTTTATAGGCTATATGGCTTACTGTGCATCTGTGAAAATCTGTTTTCGCCGGAGGAGTTGGGGGGGGGGGGGCAAAAGCAATCCATAAGAGGCCGCCCGAGTTCAAAATCATCCTCGAACCGCCCCTGTGCTCAGCCTATTACCATTTCAGCTTTTGTGTTTTCAGGGTATGAAAAAAGCTAGCATTATCCTTTTAATAAAAAAAAAGTCCGATTTTTCTTTTATTTTATTTAAGCTGACTAATTGCTTCATAATCTAAATTTGGACTTGTTGGAACGTGCAATGTCAAGTGTGTTTTTAAAATTTAACGAGGTTAAACGTTAATTAATAAATGTGAAGGATAGGGAAATACCGACAAGCCAGATTAAAAATAAATAAATAAATAAATAAATAAATATTTAAAATCAGAATTTAGCAGAAAAATATTGTTACTTACTATAAATCAGAACCGGCGCCAAGGGGGAAGAACCGAGCATTTGTCCTAACTGTAGATCTTTAGGGGTGGCAAAATGGGATTAATATATAAGATCAAGTCATTTTTGGAGCGGCAAAATAGGTGCTCGCCCGAGCGGCATAATGTCCATGCTATAAATAATATAAGTATGTGGCAAATATATTTTTAAATTATTAAAATAGTTAAAAGTAACCTGGTACCATTAACGTTCAACGACATGACTTTCTTTTCTGCTACTACGAGTGGCGCCCATAGAAGTACTTCTAGGGGGGGGTAAAAAATTATTACCTTATCCAAGGTTGTCAAATATTTTAGTAAATGTACAAGACATTAAAATACTGCAAAATAATTGATACTGCTTAGCAATTAGTAATGAGCTAAAAAAGTACCTTATTTTAAAATGTGACTGTAAAACTTTTGAAAGTAAATGCATAGCAGGTTCGGGCAAATCAAATTTTTAAACATAGGCTAAGAGGCTTAACCCCCCGCGCCCCCGAAACATATGGACGCCCATGGCTACTACGCAAACATTAGAATTTAAGTTAGATGAAATTAAAAAAGATAAATAAGACGCGAAAAAAAAGTAAGGAACATGTAAGAGATAAATTTAGAAAATAATAATAATGCAGAAGATTTCAAGGAAGTTTTCACAACGATTTGAGAATTACTACTCCCTTTATCAATCAAAGTGATAAGAGTTTGGTCCAACGCATTACAGAACATGCACAAGCAAATTTTCAATTCTCTTTTGGCCGATATATATAGATTTCTATTGAACTCTGTTCACTTTAAATCAGTGTTTCTCAAACTTGGTCGATCACGGACCACGGGGGGGGGGGGGGGCATTTCTTCTCCCCCATTAAAAAATATATTGCCTGAAATTAAGGTTGCCAACTATGGTTAATAATATTAAGCCCTACTTAGCCACCGTCACACTGATCTCCCCCTCCCCTCTCCCAATGAAAGACATTTACCGAAGTAACCTTCGATTTATGTGATTTATTGGCAGGCTTATATACGTATATAAGAGCTCCGGCAGGAGAGATTTATTCATTCATTGAAATATAATTTGTAGTTAATCTTAGCTCGTTTTGTGGTAAATTTTTTAAGCTTTTTGGGTTTTTTACTTTAAAAAAGCACTAACTTTTGGCAAAAAAATCTCTAAAATCTCCGACCATGTTCTTAAAATATGGGTTGGTTGCCAAACCCACCTGAAACAAAATAATTTTTAGACTAATGCTATTTGATAAAGAGAGTGTCAGCTACGATCTTATTTTGTCAAATGTACAATGAAAATGTCATCATCAATTTAATCAAATAATAATAAGCAATGTAGACAGCATGGGTGTATTTAGAGGATTCAAATCTTTCACAAAATGCCGTAAAGTAACGTTTATAACAAGTAATATTTACGAGAAATTCTTTAAATCTCACCCGAACCTAAATTATAACTACGCCGACAGTTTCTAGTTCACTATTTTTTTTAATTTGATAATGATTCTGCCGACCACTCAATAAGCAGCCGCGGACCACACTTTGAAAAACACTGCTGTAGATGATTCTATATGGTCCTATTAAACTTCATTGTAATTTAAAAATAATGACTCGGCTGTCACGCTTTATCTGAAATATTGTTTATACTAATTCAGTGATATGGTTTGCTTTGCCTTCTGAATTATTAAACTTGTGTTTATAATTTACTTAAATTACAGCATCGATGTGTACAAACCGATACTTTTCAAACATCAATTTTCATCTCTGTTTTAAAAGACACCCTGTTCAAGCCGATGTGGCTTGAACTTTCTAGATTGAAATTGATGTGATAACCCAAACACAACATACGAAACCGTGGTTATATATCATGTTTCGGTCCACATCAATGACTTCTTGGTGAAGCAACAATGTTGTTTAGTACAGGGGTCTTCAAGCTTAATTAGTACAAAGGGTAATATTGACATCTTTTGTTGGATCGTGGACCGAAATACTGTACCACCAATATTAGGATTTAATATATGTTTCAATATTCGTATTATCTCTTTCTTTTTTCCTTACACACATAGTTTGTGTATTGCAAGTTAAATAGGCACGTAAAAAAATATTGTTTACAATGCTATTACTTATGAATTATACAAAGCGAAATCAAAAAGTTTTCAGTGGAAGTATTAGCACTTTTTAGTTTGAGTACGAAATGTCAATATCAGGTCTTATTTTTGATGTTGCAACTTTAAAAGTGTTTTTAAGGTGGGCGTCAGATACTCTGGTTCTAACTTTTGATTCTACCATCTTCGTTCTTGAAAACATCTGTTCGCAGCCATAGTACTCACGAATGGTGAGTATTTATCGTTTTAAAAGCATGCTGTCTAATGGTTGGAAAGATGTTCCTGTCAACAAACCTATTTAGGGTTGAATTTCGCCAAGCTATACTTTTCTTTCAAATCAATGTTGCACTTTCAAATAAGTCAGTTCCATTTATATATTCCCATGCATATTTTCAACAGAAGCATTTAAAGGCCTTTATTTGTGCATGAAATTCCGATGAACTTTTTTTTCTGTTTAACAACGGTTTTTCTCCGTCTTTTGAAAGTTGTTAACGAGAGAATTTGCTGCAATTTTTTGACAAGAAATTACCTGCTGTCCGCCGATCTAAGTTTACTGAAGATCACGATTGAAAAAAAAAAAAAAATACCAAAATGAAATTTTGATACAAAATTGGAAATCGGGAAAATGGAGTAATTTGCCTAGTTTTTTAACAAGATATTTCATTAAAAACATTAAGTTCAAGTTCTATTTTATTAGAGAGAAATTTTTAATTTGAGAATTTTTTTTTCAATTATATTTACATTTCGGTAATTTCATTATTTCTTAATAACTTTCGTTTCCAGGATTAATTTTAATGAAGGAGTTATTTCCTCAATGAATTTTAACTTTAAAATATTCTGTCTACATTGCAGAGTATAAAAAATTACGCATGCTTTTCTCTTTCTCAAGTATTTGTACCATTGATATTGGTTCACTTTTTCACCGACAGATGGCAGTGGCCTTTTCGTTCACTTATTTATTCTGAAACAGGAAATTCCTGCTTCTGAGAAAACAATTTTCAATGGCCTTACAAATTGTAACTGACCCACCTTATAAATAAAACTTCATTAACCTTAAACTAACCTTTGTTGTGTGTTTATTTCGCTCTATCAAGAATATCCAATTGGATCTGTATTCATAATATATGGGTAGGTACATGCTGGTGGCGCCATCTGTCGTTAAAATAGATTACATATTCTTTTTCATTTTTCTTTTACTTCATTTATTGGTGGTGATGGGGGTGGGGAGATAGCATATATATCTTAGTTAAAGTAAATAAAGTGAAAAGATTCATATAAAACATAATTTTATAGCTTATAATCGGCAGAGCAAAGGAAACGTTTATTTGTCTAGCAATTGTGCAATTGTATTGCATAAAAATGGACGACTATTTAACATTCTGAAAAAGGCGTTTCTCCTGATCAGGTGCCTTTAAGTGGAGTGGACGTAGTTGCCATGACGTTTAATGAATTTTTAGTGAATAATAACAGAAATACTGAAACAGAATATAAAGAAAAAACCCGATTTGTTGATTATGGCGCCCGCGCTGTCGCCCATTTCGCCCGTATCTTCCGCCGGCCCCCGCTGAAGTGTTAGGATAAATTAGTTTATCGAGTTTTAGTATATTGTGTGTTGAAAATGAAGTATCTGTCTGTAGAGGAAAAAATCCAAATGGTTCTTATTTATAAGGAATCTCGGAGAAATATGCAACAGGCTTGATATGGCATGAACGTCTTTATTTAAGCTTATTTTTGAAATATCTCGGAAACGGGGCGCTAAATCAGAAAAATGCTTTCCACAAAAATTGTTCAGTTTTTTTACGAAGAATAAGAATAAAAAATAAAAATTATAGGTTTCCTGTTAAAAAAAATTTGACCTTCAAATGATCTATAAAACGACCCCCTTCCCCAAGTAAAACGTAGATAATGATAAACACCCCCCCTCTTCAAGCCAAACAACTTTTGTTAAAAAATTTTTTTGTAAAACACTTATTTTTTGACATATTTTACATTAACTTGAGTGGTCAGCCCTGTATATAACGGTCTCCTCGTAAAAATGACCCAAATCGGACCCCGCACCAGCTAAGTCCGAGCCTGCCTGTAACAAGCGTCTAGCTACGGGCCTGAGCTAGATGCTTGTTACAGTGGGGGCTCAAAATTTATTAATGTTTTGTGATGTATTTTATTAATACAATAGAGTCGTTAATCCGAATTATGCTAATCCGAAAATCCAGTTAATCCGAACTTTTTTTCAGTAAGGTTTTTCAGTCAAACAATAACACAAAAGAATAAATTGGGTGGGATTGGCAACATCTGCACACTAGATTATAGTACTAGTAACACTCGAAGTAGTCAAACATGTTTTAATCAGAATTGTCTAGAAGTTTTAATAATCATGGTAACAATATTGTCCCAACTTAAGGCAAGTTACTTGATATTTAGCAACTATAACAATATTAAATTATGTTATTTGAGATTGATTTAACTCTTAAAATTTTAACTGCGAGATTGTGCATTCTATACATTGGCGTACGCAGGGGGTGTTGATGGGGGTTGTAACCCCCCATTGCAATGAAATTTTGTATATTTAACATAGGAATATGTGAGTTGTAGCTCTGTAACCCCCCATTGAGCCTATAACCCCCTTACGAACTTTCTGCGTACGTGTAACATATATTTAAAAATACTACTCATATTGCTATAATACAGAGTTTCACCAGGAGATTCCATAACAAACAGTTATTTCGACACTGGCGTAGGTTTAAGAATACGACATTTCGAATAACTGCTCCCTTTGTCAGAGTGAGAGGCCAGAATTTGCCTTCACTTGATAAAGGAACTGTTAACTCAAAATATTCATTTTAAACTGCTACGCCAGTATCAAAATAACTGTTGATATCATATTATTATATATAAAAAGTCATTCACTTTACATTTCAGTTATGATTAGTACCTCAAATTTAAAAAAACAACTTGTTGGATAAAACGAAAAAAAATGATTAATAAATAAATAATTAATAAATTAGTAATGCACTGAACAAAATATAATTTGGAATAATTCAAAAACATTTATAAATTAAAATATTTCTGTATATAATTATAATCGTAAGTTAAAATCATATTCAAAATAAATCTTTTGTCACCAATGGATACAGAACACCAATGGACGTGAATCACAATATTGTTAAAATCCATTGTAAGTTTGTCGATAAGTGATAGATGACCAAAATTAATCATATTTTATGTCTATTTCCTAATAGATTACCTCATTGAATCATAAATATTTTCGACAACATATTGAAGATAGCTTGTCTCTGGGAAGATCATTAATTATTGAAGACGTCAACGAAGAATTGGACCCTATATTGGACAACATACTAGAAAAAAAATTCATAAAAAGTGGATCGACGCGGAAGGTAAACTATCGAGACTTACACATCGATAAAAAGTGTAAAATAATATTTTCTCTTAACAATATCTTAAACCTAATTGAAACTGTAATGGCTTGTTTACCAGGGAAAGCTACCTTATACGAATATAGCAAGTTTCATATTATATGCACTTTAACTATTTAGTTATGTGTGTGTGTATGTGGGTGTGTGCAGCAGCTCAAATTGATTTTATGCGGAATTAAAATCCATTTTTCATAACATGTTAGTTGCTTTCGCCATATTCTTCGTTTTTACTTACTACTAAGGACCTTGCCAGTACGTTTAGTTAAAATTGTCATACATTTTTCGGATCCAACTCTAAAAAAGTTATGTATTTGGAATGGTATTTCCACCGTTTTTACCTCCGTTTTCTAGAAAATATTTGAAAAATTACTTTACTAAAGAATAATTGATTTTATAGACAATAATGATATAATAGATAATTTCCAATTTGGGTTTAGAAAGGGTAAATCAACTGAACGGGCACTGTTGAAAACCATAAATAGAATACAGGAGGCAATAGAAAAAAAGACATATGGAATTGGCATTTTTTTAATCTGAGTAAAGCATTTGATGTAATAAATAGAGAAATATTAATTAAAAAAATTAAAATTTGCGAATTAAGGGAGAAGATCAAAAATTTATTGAGCAGTTATTTAAAGGCTGGAAAACAAGTTGTATACCTCAGGACTGCAATTTGGGGCCATTATTGTATTCCTTATGTGTTAACGATATATTCTACGTGTCTGATGTAGGAAACATCACATTATTTGCTGATGATATAAGCGTCATTATTACTGATAAAAACTTAAATAAGGTAATGGAAACAGGTGTTAATGAAATAAAAAATATGAAAAATGGTTGGCTATTAATCAGCTGAAGCTAAATGTAGACAAATCAAAATTAATGATCTTCACAGGTAAAAATAGATGACGATATGATTAATAAATCTATAACAGTTAATAAAATAGAAATAGTGGATAAAATTTATTTCTTAGAAGTTCAACTTACAAATAAATTAAATTGGAATGGTCATATAAACAAAATAACAAAAAAGATATGTAACGGTATAGGAATTTTAAGACGGATAAGTAAAAATCTATCCCCAAAACATAAATATTGAGCTCTATAATTCTCTGATTAATTGCCATCTAGTATATTATAACTGTGTTTTGGAAAATTTGGGTATTGTTAATAAAGATATTATAAGAAACTTGCAAAATAAATCAATCAAACTGATTAATAGAGACAATAGAATAGACTTAAAGAATTTTTTAATGAATTCTAATATATTGCAAATTGAATAGATTCATAAATACTGTATACTAATTAAAATGTTTAAAAGAATAAGAAAAAATAAACATACCGATCTTATAGGAATTCAATTAAACGAAAAAGGTAGAAGTAGATGTCGAAACTATAACGAGTGGAAAATTTAAACAATAAAAAAGAAACTATATTATAATAAAACTATAATATTAAAAAAGAAACTATAACACTATCGAGTGGTTTCGAAATCTTCAAATAATCGAGACAATCGACTAAAATATCTCTCAATCGCGCATCACTAGTCTTTACGATAATCCGGCCTTGGTTATATTTGCGAACATATAATGATAAAAATCGCGACAACCGATCTGAGACACCAACCACATAGAGCAAAACCACCGATGTCTACCTGATTTCATCTTCTACATTCCATTCTCGGTCGTGTGAATGTTAAGACCTACTACAAACCTGTCTACACCCTGCGTGATCTATTACTTAAAGTTAAGGATCGCGTCCCTGAGGAGGAAAAATCTGGTGCTATTTACCAAATACCGTGTGGAGACTGTGACAAGGTGTATGTTGGACAGACGGGAAGATCGATACGTCTACGAGGGAAGGAGCATATGCGTGCGGTAGCTAGAGGAGACGATTCAAGCCAGTTGGCTGAACATGTCTTCAGGGAGGGTCACGAACCAGATTGGCATTCGATGAAAGTATTACATCAGAATGTGACGAATCTGGGGAGTAGACTTTTTCTGGAATCATGGGAAACCTACGGTTTGAAGAGTCATGCAATAAACATCGCAAAACCTCTACCAGAACCTTACAGGATTTTCGCAAAGCCTCGAGTTGGGGTTAGCCATCCGACGTCGTCGGGTGCTGGGGTTTCCCCAGCCGGAATTGTCCCGCACCAGATGACGTCAGATGGGGATTCCCAACATGCGGGTATATAAACTTAGGATTTTCACGCTCTTCATTCTGCTTTCGCTTGACAAAGGGAGCAGTTGGCTCTCAAAACTTCGTGTTTTAAACTCTACGCCGGTGCTGAAATAACTTTTGTTATATAAATTAATAAGCTATCCTGACACTCACATGAGCAAAATTTTAAACATGGATATCTAAACATCTTATTAATAAAAAATATTGTCGTTTTATTCAGGTTACGTTGGGCGAAAAAGAATGTGACGTCATGCCCGGTTTCAAGTTATTCATCACTACGAAATTAGCAAACCCCTCATTCACGCCTGAAATCAGTGCGAAAACCTCGATTATAGACTTCACTGTCACTACAAAAGGACTTGAAGATCAGCTCCTTGGAAGAGTGATATTATCTGAAAAGGCAGTAAGTTGATTTCATCATTGCAGGAATCTTTGCGTTGCACTGGTTTACGACGTCCATCTTACAGCTCATAGCATTAAGTATTCTCCCATTTCGATCTATTTTATAGTATAAAAATGTATTTCTAAACCAACAATTTACAATGGTATGATAAAGAACGTGGCCATGTGGTGGTGTAGTGGCAATGCGTTCGTCTAGCATGTGGTGTTCCCGGGCTCGACTCCCAACTGTTCTATAAAAATAACCAACTATTCATCATAGTTTGGCGGGTTGGGTCCTTATGCTATACGAGGTTCGGATTCCTCGGGAAACTGTAAGTCCCGACGTAGCATTATACAATAATTTTTGCCAGGAAGAACCAGGGTCCCTCCGTGGACGGGACCCTGGTTCGAATCCAGGATGGGGAAAGCGTCTCTTTTTCTCCAAAATTACATAAGCTCTAGTTTGAGCTGTAATTAAAACGTGGGTGGCAAAAATTATAGTATAATAAATTTCCCCCACGAAAACTCACAAAATTCTCGCCCCGGAGGCTTTCTTGTGTTGACCATATTTGGCAATTGTGTTATCCCTGCGGAGGGTAATAATACCTTAACATCTTTACCGACGTAGCATGTTCTCCTCTGCGCTTGCGCAGTAAAGCTCACACAAATAATTAAAAAGAAAACTCTTTAAAATACCACACAATAAAATGACAAATGAACAGTGACGTAATTCGGGGAGATAGGGGTGATTCAGGCTCCTCTTTATAAAAAAAACCCTAGCCTTCCCTGAAAAAACGAAAATTACAAATGAATATTATATGGCAATCACCTAGTTTTGGCTATAAACCTCTAACCTAGGACTTGAGTCTGGTTAAGTCAATGTAACTAGTATTTTTATGCTAAACTATTTGTAACTGTATTTTTTTTTACACGTTAAATTTCAATTACAGAACCTCGAGCAGGAACGTTATGAGGTAACAAGTGAAATATCCAAATGTAGGCGCAAAATACAAGAACTTGAATGTAATCTCCTAAGCCATCTGAATAGTGCACAGGTAATTTGTTTACGCTCATAAACTATTTTCGATTTTTACTTCCTATTATTAACAGAAAGCTAGATAATTACTTTAATTCTTTTTTTTATATTTTCTGTTGTTTCATAGATTGAAATGTATTCATTGTTTTTTCATTTAAATACGTTTAAGGAAGGTGGTTCCACAATATTGACGAATGCAGTAGAAGAATAAGGTAAAACCCTGGGATCAGTTTTCTTATTGCTCACGCATGCGTAATCATGAAGGGGTGCGGGAAATAATGAGAGCAACATCGAGAATGAGGGACTTAAAATTAACCAAATACACTGGAGCACTCACGTAGGGGGCCAAGGGGGCCCGCCCCCTCGGGCTTATAAAGCGAAAAATTCTTACGCCAACAGACACTGCAATTATTTTTTTTAAAAGTAGTAAGGTTGAAAGTAGGGACGATACCAACGATATTTCCCTGAACTTTGAAAGACTGAAAATTGACAAGAAATTGACTGTGAAATTGACAAGACTGTTATTGAGGCAAGCAACAGCAGCGGCTAGGGGCTGTCTTCAAACGCTTTCCAGGAAATAAAGGTAGACCAAAACACAATATCAAACACAGTTGAAATAGAAATTCTAACTGCAGATATTTCTAATTACCGTAATTTGGGGTTACTTTGCTCTAAAAGTGGTAGATCTATTACAGTGATTTTAATACATTCTTTTGTGACGTACGGTAACGATGACGCAGTTTATGTTTTGAGGAAATAGACCGAAATATCTCAACAGGTGCCCACTTCAAAATAAAATTTTTCTAGGCAGGTACTAGAATGGTTTAGAAAACTGTGCCTGTAAAGGGTTAAATACACTGACCTCAACTTTTACGTCACGGAGGGCCCTACTTAAAAACAGAGATGAATGTTGGTTAATTACAAATAATGAATTTTATCCTGATGATTATAAATTAAGTATGAAATTGATCTAAGCTCATTTGTTGCATTTATTGATAAAATCGTAAGTCGGGGTAACATTGCTTCGAAAATGAGAATACTTTGCTCCAGTGTTTGTTATGGAGCAAAGTATCCCCTTTTCGATTTTTCCCTGACTTAAAGATAAATCTTTTTTTTTTCTGTAACAAAATATAGGTACCTATTTATGTTTTATTTTATTTATTTTTTGATCCTTAGATGAAAATTCCACGAGATTACAAAAGAAAACTGGGAGCACGAAATAACAAAAATTACGAAAGAAGCAGAAGAGAAATTGCATCTCTGCCTTAATTTCATTCATTCCAAATGAGTCAGAGAAAAGCTTCTCTTCACTTTAAAATACCTAGAATGACAATAGTAAACAAATTCGAAAATCGACACATTAAAAAACCCAGAACACCACCTGTTTATTTTTTCAGATGAGGAGGAGAAAAACAACTGTGTAAGGTGCATATTAAAATTGAGAGAATAAGGTTTTCCGTTGACATCAAGCGACTTAAAATTTGTTATTCGCGATTATCTGGAACAAACGGGGCCAAAGATTCCTAGGTTCAAAAATAATATTCCTGGCCATGATTTCATTTTATCAGTTTTAAAGAGGCACCCAGAATTAAGAATGCGCTTTGCAACCAATATTAAATGAAGTAGTGCTGATATTACCATAAATGATTTAATAATAATAATACTTTATTTATTCTTCTTGGAACAGTCGTTGTGACAATACATGACCACACAAAGAAAGGTCCTAAGTAAATATCTATGATGAATATAACAGGCTTGAGGACCTCAGACTGATTCAATATAACAATTCACCCAAACAATAAATTCGGCCATCAGGCTATTTCCACATATTTCAACACCCCTCACTCTTTACTAAAGATCACGCATATGTAATGCACTTCTTATATGAGTTGTTTTTATAATTTGTCTTTAATTGATTGGTTTTTTTAATTATCGATAAATTGTTGGACATTACTGACTATCCAGTATCTTTTAAGCTTTTTTTTTAAATTTTACTATATTATTTAACCGCTTTAGTTTATCTGGTATTCCATTCTAATATTTAGGTCCTATGTAATTTATGTTGCATCTTCCCATTTCTGTTCTTATTTTGGATAATATTAATTCGTTATAGTTTCGATATCTACTTCTTTTTCGTTTAATTGAATTTTTATAAGATTACATTGAAAATCCTTGGATGAAGAAACTGCAAGGCTTTCTACAATGACTCAAAATATAAAAGCATGGAAATGACCATATAGTGCAGATGTCATTGATTACAAATGATCAGATGTAATTGGAGGAATTAATCCGCCCCAGCTTATCTCATCTACTTCCTCGAAGAGGAAGGCAGTTTACAAAAACTTAGTACTTGATGTAGTGAGTTAAATCACAATTTTTTAAAACAATTTTATTTCAATTTTTCCGCTTTTGTTTGGTTTTCGTTACCTATCGTTGATGTCAATTATGAAATTTGTTTCTAGTCTTATTTTAAGTTTAAAGAATTGTTTGTTATACTTTATTTTCAATTATATTTTGTTTTTCAATTGTATTTTTTCTTTGTAAAGAGCAAAGGATTATAAGAAGTTTTATATCAAGTGGTAACTTTTTCTAACTTCCTCCAAGTGGTGTAAATTTTATTTGCCATGTCAGTGCATACGGTCATAGTGGATATATTACTTTCAGTAATAAGGACATATGATTTTTAAAGTTTTTAAAATGTGGAGCAAAGTATCCCCACCCATGGGTAACTTTGCTCCATTTTTCAATAAAAATAATTAAATACTTTTACTTAATCATACCACATCATGTACACAGTTTTGCGTTCCAGAAACCCTAAACTATAAGATTAATAGCTACTCAGAACTTTTATATGCGGTATTCTACGTAAAACTCAAATTTTCTGTGAGGATACGAAAAATTGGAGCAAAGTAACCCCAAATTATGGTATGTTAAAAAATCCGACCTCACTGATGAAGATAGGATAACAGTGCTAAAAAGTTGTTGGTTCTGCTCATCAGAATTGAAGTGATTAAGCATAACTATCTAGCTTACCCAAAGGTAGAAAACAGTGTCCATTTCAAATTTTGTGTGTTCTCTTTTCACCCCATGAAGTCAGTTTAAGATCGACACAAGCCACAGGTCAACTTGTTTCAAAAGAATTTAATAATTGGAAGAAGGCCTTGACAGTGCGGTATTTCCCAATAGGCTATAGACTAGGGCGGCAAAATTTTTTGTATTGAATCTGAACAAAAGCAATACCATACGACGATATAATCAGATGTTTTGCCGAGAAGAAAGATAGACATCATGCTTTCCATTTAAATACCAGTATTCGATGTGCTTTTATTTTTTTGTTAAAATTAAAATTTATTTCGATAAAATTGAATTTGATTTATTATATGCCAAAAAAAATAATCCTGCAATAAAAGGTAATATTATTCAATGTTTATGTTTCAATTTGTGAGTTTGTTTGTCAACGCATTTATTATCAATATAAAAGTTTTTGACGTATATTGAATGTAACAATTTCTATGTTATTACCACTGACGAGGGGGAGAACGGGTAGGAAGGGGCGGCAAAATGGTAAATCCGCCTACGGGCCTTGGAGAATCAGTCAACATAGAACCTTTTTGTACCATAAGAATTCAATTCACAAAGCCGATGAGTTTTTAAAGGTCGCAAAAGGAAAAAAGGCTTCCGTAGATCAAGTAGTGGACAGAGGGCAAGCAAAAGCAAGTTTTGCACAATAGGGCTATTTTTAAACCTATTACTAAAACAGTAATTTTTTTTTTGGAAGACAAGGGCTGGCCATTGTAAAATTGTATAAGCATAATCTACTACTACCTCTAATTATTTAAGTATATTGCACTGTAGAATTAGTAGTAATTTAATAATGATAAATGAACATAAAAAACAACCGTAACTGATATAGTCCCTGGCCATTCTTTTCAAACCAAAAATTCTTTGCATCACTGCCCCCCTTGGGAATATTGTAGATGTGCCACTGACCAAATACAATATGAACGTTCAAAACTAGAT
>QLNU02015360.1:292465008-292486029 GCA_006491805.2 Dysdera silvatica
GACTTGGCTGGAGTGCATTTGGAAGAAACAGTTTTATCCTGAAGACAAAATTTCGGTTGTATCTAAAAAGAAAGGTCTTCAACCAGTTTGTATTGCCAGTCCTCTCTCGAAGATCAGAGACATGGAGTCTAACAATTGCAGCAATACGGAAGTTACAGACAACCCAAAGGAGCATGGAGAGGTGCATGTTTGGAATAACTAGGAGAAATCGAAAAATGAACACTTGGGTAAGAGAGCAAACTAGAGTGGAGGACATCATTATTAAAGTAAAAGGGCTGAAATGTCTATGGGCCTGGCATATTGCAAGAAGTACTGATCACCGATGGACAACGGAAATTCTGAACTGAACACCGAAGGCCTAGAAAACGTCCTCAAACTGGATGGATGGATGAAATAAGAAAACAGGTTGGGGTGACGTGGAAGCGAATTGCTCAGGATAGACTTGTGTGGAAAGCATTTGGAGAGACCTTCATCCAGCAGTGGATAGATAATGGTTGAATATGATATACATGTATATGTTCGACATGCTATGGTACTACATGTTGTACAGACAGAGATAATATGTGGAGACAACAAGCAAAATATGCAATATATGCTTACCCAGTCTTTATTTTTTGAATATAAGTTCGATTCTTTTAGACTTGCAAACTTGTCGATGATGTGAAAAAATGGTTGAGTTTCTATTAACTCTTTTAATAGTTCCTTTTCATTTGAAACCATTTGCGTCACCCGACGAGCCACCACTGATGGCAACAAAACTGCGAATATGCGTCAGCTCCCTTTTTTTTAGGAGCTTTAGGTAGGACTATAGCCTTCCTTGAACTTCAAGGCTAGCTACGCCAATGGAAACGAATCAATTTATTGCGTGCAGGATATTCACCAATTTTATTTAAAAAACTATAAAATTATATACGAGTAGAATAATTATTGTCATAAAGTGTATTTCATTATACTTCCTGTATTTCAACTGATATAGAACAATAACACTCATTTATCCACATTAAAATAAATCTAATTTTAACGCATTAATTTATATAAAAACATTAACATAGCCCTTTAAATTCATATTGTGGTACAGGCATAAATGTTACATTACCATGTTCATCTTGTGATACTGTTGTTTTGATATTTGTTGTATATTGTGTAATTTTGTAATTCTTGTGTAGCCATGGCAATATTTTATATTTTTTATCCATTTGCATGGAATTTACTGTGTTTTTATCTGTTTTTTTTTTCCTTTTTAATATGCTCACCTGTAGAATCTGTTGGTCTGGGGGCAGTGGGCTTGTCGGGCCTTATATTAGGCCTTTTCTCGCTGTCTCCCTCCGCAGGGCATGTGTATGTATGGCCTATTGAAAAATAAATTTAATAATAATAACAATAATATTTTACCTGTGGAAAGATGAGCGATGCACCGCTCAAACTAATATTTAAAACGAAATACACGCAAACGCAGTTTAATGTGCGTTGGTGATACACTTTACAATTGTTTCGGTGGAAAACAAACGTTCACCTTCTTCAGAAATTTGTCCAAATTGATTCATTCGTTGCCACTAAATCAGAACAAAAAACAAAAACAAAACAAAGAAACAAAAACAAAACCCGAAAAAAAAAAACACGAAAAACAAATCCAAGCGTCACAGACTTGTGTCGCCATCTATTGTGCGGAATGCGAAGTAAAATGAGTAAGGAGCGAATTTACGTTAGATGAAATAGATGTTTGTAACAAATGGGAAAATAATTGTTCACCAACAGCTCGTTGACTATTGTACCGGCATTACAGAAAATGTGATAGACCTCGAAAAAAATAAGAACTGAGGGTGATTGGGCTTTTCCTAAGATTCGAAATTTGCCTTTTTGAATGTGATGGTTACGGGATCAGAAAGGGGATGGAAAAGCAGTAGTATGTGCCCTTTGAGAGGACCCAGTCCGCACCTGCTTGACTTTGCACTATAAACTTCAAGTTTTTTAAAAAGTCGCTTATTATAAAAATAGTAAAATAATTACGATGTTTTTGTAGTTTAAATTTAAACTTGTTCTATTAATTACATTGTAAATTATCGTTTTGGTTATTGTATATATCTCCTTTACTAAGTTATCCTTCTGTCATACTTGACTATAATCTACCCTAAGCCATATAGTTTAATTAAAGAAAAGTCCGCCTTTTATTGTAATCATTGATACTTTTTCACTTTAATTCTTTTAATATTTATTTATTTTTATAATTTTTTGTTATCGTTTACATTAAGCAATTTTCATTCCAGTCTACCACCACTTTATGGCGCCATCTATTAGCAAAAATTCAGTTTAAAAATTTTAATATACGTGGAGAGGTGAGAGTAGTGATGTAAGTTTTCCGGAAAATTTTGAAACAGAAAATTTTCTAGCAGTTCAATTACTAAATATCTAATGTAGATATAATATAATATTTATTAAATAACATTTGTTTTATATTCTATACCCCTATCCAAACTGTGATTCCCCGCCCCATGTTTTCCTCCTCAGAAAGAAATACCGGTCCTCAAAATATTTTGGAACAATAATATTGGTTATAGTCTTTATTGTTACTTCTTACTTCTTAGTAACTGTTACTTTAATCTGTTACTACATAACAGTTCGGTCGAAGAGTCGGGGGTTGATAGTTGATATTGTAATGTTATGGTGATATTTAACACACCAGTTGTTGTAAAGTTTTAATTTAATTAGTTAGAATTTAGGATTAGAAATTTAGAATGTCAGAGTTAAAATGAAGTTAAAGTACTTATAATTAAGTTTGCAAATTTAAGGTTAATGTTTTTATTGGTTATTTTAACTATTTGTGAACATTACAACCCTCTTACAATTATGTTTAATATTAGTTTTAGTTATTGAGAGAGTGAATAAGCTGTTCATAAAAATTGAAGTTGAAGTACATCGATCTTTGTGTTTTACTTTAAATATAAAAAAAAAGTGAAATTTAAAGTTACTTTTCTTTCAATAACCACAAGCTCTATTAAATAAAAACAAAAATAGACAAGAACACAATTATTTCAAAAAAAAAAAAATTACTGCCTTCAATTTTATATAATAAAAATGATAATACAAAACAAAGTAGTCTAGGTTAACAGTTGTTCAGGATAAAAAAAATCATTACTTTAAATTATAAAATTCCTTTCTAGAAGGCTATTTATATTCAAAGCTTTAATTTCACTGATGAGTACCAAAATTACTTAAATTAGAAATTTCCAAATTTATGGCGGGTAACCCTTAACTGTATTGAGGTCTCTATTAGACCTGCTAATTATGCGGGTGTTTTCAAAAGCACCAGAAAAAATTTTACCTTATTTTTAATTAAAAGGGGAGGCACTATTGATTAAAGTTAAGATTTAAGAGAAAATAAGGAAAACGGAGCTTGCATTTTTTTTTGTTATGGCTATCATCCAATCATCGGTTGGGGTGGTCTTAATGACGTCTCATTCACTTCCAAGCCACACTCTCTCTCTCTCTGCCGATTTTCGATGGCTCTTCACATTTCGCCATCTTGTGACTTGGCGTGCTGGTCAAGGACTGCCAGAATGTTTGGTCGCCAGTTATTAGCCAACTTTAACTTGGCTCATGTTAACGTTGGCTGACATGGCGTCCGCCATGTTAAGGGAAGGTGGCCACCCTGGCAGACCAGAACCCGGCCGTGGCCTGATTTTTGCAGATGTCCAGGTGTTGTCTACGAGGGCTAACTTTAGCTCAAAGTTTAAACTTTCGTCCTTTAAAAGGCACCAACTTTAACCAAAAATTAAACATCTTGCAAAGAGAAATTATAAAGTTTTGGATGCCCCGATAGGCCAAAATTATTTTATTTCTGTGTTAAATGTGGGCTTTTAAAAACTAAATATAATATGTAGAACAAAAACAAAAAGGTGGGTTAGTATGTTATGGGGGTCCTGCTTTTAAAAAGAAAAGAAATTTAATTATATGTACATTATTTATATATAGAATTTTTAAGGGATTATATTTTTCCTTATAAAAATCAAATTACTTTAAAATTCAAGAATTTGGTAATTGAATAAACATTTTCTACAACCATTTTCGTTAATTCCATAATTAAATATAATGTTTCTAAAAAATATTGAGGTAATTTCAAAGTTCTTTTATTTTGGTGTATGTCACGATGGATCCTGGTTGAAGAAACGAAGTTGATGGATTTGAATATCGTTGAGCTGAGGGAAGCACTGGCCGTTTTGGTACTGCACACTTTTTAACTTTGTGGCATTTCTTTTAAGGACTGGAATCTATGGAAACGTCTTGGTGCTTCTTAATCTTTTTGGTGTTGCTGTCAAAGAGGACTTCAAAAGAGGAAGGTTTCGTCTTGTGGAGAACTCTACCTCATCAATGGAACATGGTAAATACAGTGCACAATTATCTTGAGGTACAATCTCATCTGTAATAAGCAAATAAACAGCTGCAGAATAGCGGAAAAAAACATTTACAACATCAAAACATATAATATTTATATAGTGAGAGAGAGAAAGAGAGAGAGAGAGAGAGTGTGTGTGTGTGTGTGTTTTTATTTATTTATCTATTTATATGCTTCTGGCTGTTTAGATATAATTTATTTATTTTAAAAAAGAGAATTTTCAAATTTCGTCCTAACAATAATGATACCGATAATAATATTTGGCACTTTCAAAAATGTTAGTTTAACGAATGCGAAAATATATTGTTCTGAATACATAAATAAAACTAATAACTGAAAAATGTGAATTCCTTAAATTATTAATAAAAAAATAAATCATAACGTGATATAATGAATGTTTTTTCTGCAATAGATGCAAAAAAAAAAAGGAAAAGGAAAAGGGAATTTTAAATATTTGATGAAAGGAAGCGTTCAACTATTACGTAAGCAATATTTTGGCAATTTTACACTCCTCCCCCAGCCCGGTACGCAAAAATTTACATTGTAACCTTGGCTAATAGGAAAATAAGACAACAGCAACCCCACTTCCCCAAAGGTGCTTACGTAGTATTTGAACGCTGCCAAATTTAAAATAATTTAGTGAAAAAAAAATGGCGCAATACAGCCCAGACGCTCTTGCTCCACAAAAATCCAAACAAACGAACAAACAAAATGTAAAATATATTATAATAGGATGGGAAAGAAAGCTGACGTTCGCAAAGGATTGCGTTTTATGTAGTCAAGGGATGGAGGATTTATAATTATGTTATGGATGATTGATGGACCGATGATAATACTTTTAATATGTATCTAATATGTTGTTTTATGTTTAAATATTCTAATATTATATACCTATATAGAGAGAGAGAGAGAGAGGCAGAAAGGGAGGAGTAACGACATCTTTTTTAAAAGAAAAACGCATTTTTAAAATTTCAAAACTGGAAAATTGAGGGTGGGGAATTTTTTCACCCACATCTCGAAGTGGGAGTGAAAACATGTAATTATATTAAGAAATAGCATTCCATATTTTGTATTTTATTGCTTTCGGCTTTTTCCGAAGTACTTCAATCTGGGGATTAAATATACAGCATTCCTTATATCAGTGACGTACGGATAACCCCCGTAACCCCCGCAAGGTAGGGGGACCGAGTAAAAAGGGGGGCCCCCTTTTTCTTCGTTTATTTTCCGTAAAACTTATAAGTAAATAAGAATGATATTATTGTATTTTTTAGTCAATAGCGATTTTTTTATTCTTTAGGTAAAAATAATTCTGCTATAAGTTAATTCTTAAATACACTCTTGTATACGATAATGAGGACGAACATATCCAGAAAAGATGATTAAAAATACTAATAGAAGTACAGAAGGTTTGTTTTAATCCGAATAAATGGAAAGGCATGAGATTAAAAGCAAGCTAAAATTAAGCCCTTATTCTCTGACGTGGCTAATTGCCTATTTTTGAGCACTTCTTTTTACAAACTAATTTCTACTCGACATTGTAAACGTGAGAATAATCGCATTGGAAAAATCCAGTAGGAAGTCGAGATTTAGAAATTAATTAGGTTGATTCGAACAATGTGCTAGAAGAGAATTTGAATAAAAACTCTGCGTAGGAACGAAAGCGCTTTGCTGAAAAACATTACTCAGTAAACAACTACAAATTTAATTTAAATCACCAATGTGTTTAAAACTAATCTTTTTATTGCAGTTATATTTTACGTGGTAAACTAAGTATATCTGCAACTTGGAATCTTAGTTCTGAAATACTACAATGGGCCTATTCTGTATATGGCTACGAAACTTTGGACAATAAAAAAGATGGCAGGAACAAAATTGAAACTTTCGAAATGTGGACGCTTAGAAGATTATTGAAAATAAAATGAACTGACAAGATCTTCAACCAAGAAGTCCTTAAGAAATCCAATACAAAAAGAGGTATTGCTTCAATTCTGAGAAGAAAGTTAGCATCTTGCAGACACACAGTGAGAGGAGAAAAATACAAGCTAACTCAATCAGCACTAGAGGGAAATAAGATAGGTAAGATATATACCTAGAGGCACAGAAAAAGAAGAAGATAGATGTATGATTTAAAGTCTTGAATTGGACTAAGCATAGAAGGTATGATCCATGCAAGCAGAACAAAATGCGGTCCATGTTGACCGCCAGTTTCCGAATTGGCGAAGATGCTTGAAGAAGAAGAAATTAAGTTTGCCTTTAATACTTCAAACTACGGAATTCGAGATTCTTATTAAAGAATTCGTTTGTAATTTACAATTACAAACGAATTAATTAAATAACTCTTTAAATTATTTGTTTATAACTCGAATACTTGTTTTGTTTTAAATTCCACTCTTCTTTGGAGCATGTTTTAAAGGTACGCCCGTGTTCTATGCAGAATGTATTTATGTTAAAGCAACCTAAATTGTAACAACCGCGATTGCTATAACCAAATTCGACTGTATTTGAAATATTTGTGTTTCAATATCTGATCACTATTCGAAGGTAGTTGATATGTAGTCTACGTTATAATGCCGGATTAAGGTTTTTATGGACCCTAGGTCGTAAGGATAGAATGGGTCCCTAAATAATGGGGTCCTCACGATATTTAATTAATAAATCCTCAGTTTTTTCTTTGAATTTCATTATCTTCAGTGTCCAGGATATATGGATAAACATTTCTCAAAAATTTGTAAATAAACAAGATCAAAATGAGGCTTAAATTTAAATAGCGCTGGGTTTTTTCAAAACATCCGTTAGTGCCCCAAAATCGCAGGGCCCTAGTCCCGGACCTACTTACCCTATATGCAAATCCGGCACTGCTACGTCATTTTTGGAGTGGACCTAGAATGGCTTTATCGTGCTTCGTTTTCAACGATGCAGTCAAGTAGGCTGTTATAAATTTATGTAAAGCTATTAACGTATTATATGGCACCTCTCGTGTTAGCTTTAGGTATGACGTGTGAGAAATACACCCTTTTGCAAAAAAAACAAAAAAAACAAAAAAAAAACACCCCTAAAAAATTATCCGATCATCTCAAAATTTCGCATGCAAATTCTTTTAGACCAAGTATGCAAATGATTAAATTTTCAAAGCCAATGAGTGTTAACTTCGATCATAGCGCGCATTTCTACTGCGCAACTGGCATCGTATAAAAGAGGTAAAAATTGCGAACGGTTTATTTTTTCTCGTTATCAGCGTTGCAGTTCCCTGGAGACGCAACCAGTAATGACGTTGGGACGTTGTCGAAGACCTTATAACCAATTGGACGACTTTGAACGTGGTCGCATAGTCGGGATGCGTGAAGCTGGCAGGTCTTACCGTTCAACAGGCCGTCTCCTGCAACGTACGGACACTGTGGTGAAAAAGGTTGGCAGCAATGGTTTCTGCGAGGAACTTTTCGGCGAAATGAAAGCTCTGGAAGGCCAAGGTGCAGGAATGCGAGGCAAAATCGGTTGGTTGTGCGAGAGGTTCGAGCTGACACAACGGCATCATTGTCCGCCATCCAGCGTGCTACAATTTCTTCCATACCACCCGTGGCACCTTCCACCATCTCACTACGCTTGGCTGAGGTGGGGGTTACGCTCACAACTGCCTTTAAGATATCTGCTTTTAACCTTACACCATCGACAGAGTCGTCTGAAATGGTGTCGTAGCCGATCATTATGGCTGCCAGCAGATTGATACCTCATACTCTTGGAGCAGATGACCATCGGATCCGTGTGTGTAGGCGCCAGGGCCAGCGGTCCCAACCACCCTTTGTTTTACAAAGGCACACAGCCATTACCCCTAGTGTGGTGGTTTGGAATGCAATCTCATACGACAGCAGGACGCTCCTAGTCATCCTGCGTACAAATTTAACAGCTCAACGATATGTTGATGACATCCTGTGGCCGTTTACGTTACCCTTCATGACACGACAGTTTGGAGTCATTTTCCAACAAGATAATGCCAGGCCCCATATGGTTCGCATATCTGTGAGCTACCCCAGTGCTGTTGATACTCTTCCTTGACCAGCAAGATCACCAGACCTTTCACCAATCGAACATGTATGGGACATGGTATACCATCAGATTCGGACATGTCGCAGATTTGGAGCAACAAGTGAGGAATACCGGGCAGAATATGTCGCAGGATGACATTAGGAACTTTTATCACTCCTTACCGAGACGTATAGACGCCTGAGTCACCGCCAGGTGGAGGGGGGGGGGTTCACCAACTATTGATTTGAACATTTAATGTGCAATTCCTAAACATTGATGGGTCCCACGGCCTTGAATTGTTTATCATTTCCTTACCCGTGTATGTGCTGGATGTACATTTAATTTCAATAAAAACAGACAATTTCTTCATGGTGATGCCTTTTTTTTTGTAAAAGAGTGTATATAAGTGCAAATTAGAGAGTTGAAAATTCGGTCAAAAATCGAATCAGTGTGACGATTTTCACACCTCTAATGTAAACAGACCACAAGAGTATCAAAGTCATGCAGTATTAACTATAACATAGTATAACTATAAACAGGATTATCTATTTTGAATGATAATTCAAAAATCTTTTCCAATTCAATTTTTGGAAATTTAGCCACAGATTCCGGTGTTTATTTACATGAACTTCGATATTTTTGAAATTTGTTTTCGTCTACATATGTAATTTGAAGGTACAGAAAAAATCACAAATAGAACTTCGACTGGACGTGAATAAATTCAACTGATTAGAAATGAGTGGTACACGTAATTTTGTGCGTTTCTCGATGTATTACAGTACTAATTAATGAGGAAAAATTATGTAAGCAATTGAATAATGTTATCAAATCCGGTTCACAGTTACACAACGCTATAAAAAAGATACTTAGCAAGCTTCAATATTTCAACGGTTATTTTATCTTTCTGTAACCATTTGGTCATTAGTTTGAGGGATCGTTTTAGAGTAGGATTATTTCTTTTGTAACTCTATGAACTAGATGAAATTTTTTGTGTAAACCAAGTCATGAATTGGGGTGGTTAAAATAATTCCCATCCTTTTTGAAAAAATCCACGTATTATGTTGGATATATTGAATCCAAATCTACACTTTTGGATTATTTTTAGAATAATATCTATTCAACACAATTTGATGTGCACATTTTGTGGTACGTATTATAAGCAGTATAGGAGATAAATACATGAGAAGAGCGTATTAATTTAAGCAGTTAGTAAAGTATACAGTGTGTTCGGTCAGGACCGTATAAACTCTGCACAGAGAGATTCCTTACAAAATTCTAATGAAAAAATGTTAATGCGAAAATGCTGAGCGATCCATATTTAGTGTGTTATTAATGTTGGAAGAATAGCCAATGAGAACAAAATTTGACCACCTTTTTCTTGGCGAGAACCACTTACAAAATAAATCACTAAACCCTGCCTGATATAGTAGAATGTGGGAACCTTATTGGGCTTCAAAGTGATTTCCCTTTTTTCAAGCACAACCCATTTTTTCTGAGAAAACTGGAATTGTGATGTAAGATATTACGTAGCTTTACATAAAGTTACCACAATTGACCATTTTTCCGACTGTAACAATTAGCTTATTTTGAAAAACGTTTTATTTATTTATTACACATAAATACTTCATACACCTTTTTCACTATATGCAACATCATTTAAAATATAATTTTCGCTATAATTAATCACAACATCATAGATTACATATTCATCATTCCCTATTTTATACAATATAACAATTAAGAATGACAGTTGTTGGTTATTGCAATATTATGATTTAACAAATAGCTTAATAATTAATACTATATTATTCGGCTAGATATGCCTTAACAGTATCACATGATTAGATGCCAGGATACAAAAAGCATGATGTAAAAGGAATTTACATGATTTTAAATGTCTGAATAAGTCAGCATATTTCTCCACCCTGTACTAATAAGGATTTTCTACGATACACTAGACATGACTTTGGAACCACAATACACTTCCATTCAATCAAACATTTTAGAAGTCGAACCCAGCTCAACGCACTCGAAGGCAGGGGTGGTCACTACTGGACTACTGAGGAACACAAGGCCGGGACCATGCATTATGTCACTAGGGGCGGACAAATGTTTTGCCGCCCCAAAAGGACTTCATTTTTTTATGATATTCACATTTTTCTGGCCCTAAAAATCTGCCACTCAGAGAGAATGCCCGGTTCGCCCCTCCTTGGCGTCGGCCCTGGAGGTAAGTATATTATATCAAAAATAGCTCTTTACTCTCAAAAGCTTGTCTGTCTCTGCCTTATTTGTTAAAATTTGTTTACCATGCCAATAGTTTTTACAAACAACAATTACTTATTTTACAATCAATATGAATTTAAACGTTAATGTAAAATATTAATGTAAATTATAAACTCGCCCCTTTTTTTTATTTGTTAATTTTAATTTCTTTAAAATATTAATGTTACATGCTTGTGTGTGTTTTCTGTAAGAATTACTATTTTTTTTTGTTGCTAATTATTTTCATGCATTCAATTTTTTTATTAGTTACTGATACTTGGCGAAGAATGAATTTCCAAAGGTTACCATACTAAGATCACTATTGTATGACGTAACTTCTTTAGAATGCGCTGGCGAAGAAAAATTCGCATGTGCGTTGGCTTTCAAAGTAAAATTACCGAATAAAGGATTAAAAACCATTTATTCCACGCCTTTTCAAAACCAAGATTTCTACAATTCGTTTCAACCTCAGCCGAAAAGGCGTTAACAAATGTAAACGGCATGAGATTGGTTAGATTTCAAACCCTAATAACTCGAAAAATATGGATTTCTCAGCATTTTCGCATTGACATTTTTTACTTGAATTTTGCAAGGAATTGCGCTGTGCAGAGTTTATGTGATTTTGACGGGACACCCTGTATATTCTATTGTATTACAGTGGACTCCCTACAACTCGCCAAAAACATTGCTACTACTGTTTTCATATAATGCGATTCCTCCATACAACGCCCTATATAAAGAAATGCTGGAATTCTCCGCATTTAAAAATTAACTTCGTTTTAGTTAAGCGTAACATTGTTACCGCCATCGCTACCGATTTCTCCTGTTTCCCAATTGTTTAGTTTTTGACATAGCCATTCTTAATACAGTCGAACCTCGTTAAGACGAACACCAAGGGGAACAAAAAATCTGTTCATATTAACAGCAATTCGTCTTATCCGGAAAGGATAGTATGTTATACACTCTGACGGAACTTCAGAAAACGGTTCGTATCAAAAATAATTCGTCTTAAGCGTGTTCGTCTTAACGAGGTTTGACTCAAAAACTTCCCATGATTTCGTTTCCATTGGATTATCTTCCGCAACACGGAACTTCCTCAGATGGCACAGTAGGTAAGTATACATAATGCAAAACTAGTTTGCAAATTATATTTATAAAAACTTCTTTCCAAAGACACAATGGGTGAAGTTGGAAATAAAAAAAAAAAGCTCTAAAAAGAAAATACACATTTTTATTCAAGAAAGATTTGGTCCTATAAGTCTACGTGTAAAACTCTGGTATAACGCGTAACATATTCACAACATTACGCGAAAATTTTACTGTAATTAAAAGTGTATATTAAACTAGATGCTTGCACCAAACTAAAAATCAGTTAGTAATATGGTAAATTTAAGGACGTTACCGAACGGACATGCAATTTTGTATTAAAATGGTTAATCGCGCTTTTTTGCCACCTACTAAAGGATTTAGATGTAACCCGTGCTAAAGTTTTGAATCTGCGAAATCCTAATTCCGAAGACACCACATATAAGCATTTATTGACGGTATACTTTAATCTATGATTACTAAAGTAAAGAGTGTACTGCAACCAGTATACCTTACTGTAGTCTTGGTTAACAGATAAGAGTACACATCCGTATTTTAATTGGAGCATCGTTGACCAATAAACAAACTGAAAAATGATCGCAGGAAGCAAATGTCAAATCTGCAGGTTCGTTATAGTTTAGCGTAATGTCGACGATATACACGAGTGTCTTGAATTTTAACATTAAAGCATTTAATTTTTGAACTCCTACATGTTCATACTTTTTCTAGTAAATATAGTACTATACGTTGTTTTAGGGTATCTGCTGGCGCACTCTGAGATTCATGCTCAGTGAAGTTCACTATGGGGGAAGAGTAACAGACGATTATGATAAAAGATTATTACGTACATATTGTGATGTATGGTTTACTGAAGATACACTGAAGAGAGACTTCCGCTTTTCGTCAGAATAT
This sequence comes from Dysdera silvatica, assembly GCA_006491805.2. Taxonomy (NCBI): domain Eukaryota; kingdom Metazoa; phylum Arthropoda; class Arachnida; order Araneae; family Dysderidae; genus Dysdera; species Dysdera silvatica. Next base: position 292,477,679 of record QLNU02015360.1, read on the forward strand.
ATCGTGCCTAATTTCAGTACACTGGATCAGTATTCTAAGTATTTTGAAACTTTGCCAAGTGATGACCGCCTGGAAGTTTTCGGATTGCATCCAAACGCAAATATTAGGTGAGTGTAGCCTTTGAGAAGAATAAAAATGGCGTCATACAAAAACTTACACAAATAACAAAGTCAATCAATAAAATAATGAAATATAATAACTCTCTTCAGCAGAAAATAAACGTTGCGTATAGTTCGTTCGCCAAAAGTTGACCGATGGTACCTTTAGAATTAACGGGAGCTGACGTCACAAACGGGTTGGTTCATTACAGCAGAGGGGAGGACGTCATTTCAGAACTGGTTTTCGCGTACGTTTGTCTGCGCCAAAAATCAGTTCGGAAATGACGTCCTCCCCTCTGCTGTAATCGGCTAGCCCGTTTGTGACTTCAGCTCCCGGGAATTCTAACGGTACCATCGGACTACTTTTCGTAAACGAACTATAGTTTAATATCAGTCCAGACAAAAATGATTATAATTTTATTTATGTCCTACCATTTATTCATGTTTGCACTAATTCGTAAGGATTTTAGTAGGTTTAGTTGATTTTAAGGACATTATAAAATGCTAAATTTTATAATGATAACTGCAACAGAATAGTAATTGTCTTTAAGAATGATGAGCTCAATGGTTATATTGTCACATCTAAGTCTCTTACTTTCATATCGAATTACAATGATCCATGCTTGTGGTCAGGGAGTGGGGACAGAAACTGATCATGTCTAAGAGAACGGATCACATTCCCAGCTTTTATTTTCCTTCCTCAGTCCCTGTAGTTTCAAAAACCAATCGTCTAGTTTGCCGATACATTTCTTCACTGCAAGGGCAAGTGAATTATGGAAATCTCGGCTAGATATCCTCGGCAATCGGAAATCCATTTTTCGACCACCCCTTGCTTTCCAAAATCGAAAGCACCTAAAAAAAAAGGCCAGGAGAAAAGAAAAGCAATTGGATTTCATTCTGGCCCATTAACCCTGACTTACAACCACATTATTTCAAGACGAAACCATCTCAATATTATTCTTTTGGTCGCAGTAATCATATTCCGATGTATTCTACTGTCATTAATGGAAGAAAGGAAGGAAGGAGAAAACATTCTATCCTACAATTGGATGGGTTATTTATGACGCAAATAATTTTCCAATGGCTGCTGCGGCCATTTTGTGAACGAAGTATTTTATTTATTGTCTTCTTTACTGGCGTAATAAAATACTCTCCATGGTAGCCATTGTTTGCTGTAATTTCGTATATGTGACTCATTATTTTGATTAGAAAAAAAAGTAATGGGAGTGTGGGTTTATGGCATTAGCGGATGATTTGGGTCTGAGGGAATTTAAGCGGTTTTCCCCATTTGTGTTACGGCCGGTTGTATATCAATTTCTGATCGCAAAGGGCTTTTATTACAACTTTTGCAATTGATAAAATTATTGCCTATTAAAGAAATGAAATTTACACCCTCATATTTCACCCTTGCAGATCCGTTAGTGCCAAATTAGAGTAATAAGCGGAGGCATATACTAAATAAGTAAAATCGATTTTAGACGCCTTTGTGTATTATCTATGCGCGCCTTTCCTTTCATTCAACAATAGTGAAACTGACCGCGGAAACGACCGCGAAAACGACAATTGTGACACGTGAGTTCGATCACACCATTTTACCAGAATAAAATAGATTTACAATCAAACAGAAAGGCGACGTAATCTAAATCTGATTTTAAATAATTCATCAGAAATGTTGAAAAACGTAATTAACATTCAGTTTATTGATTAAACGTGTATTTGTAATATTGGTTAGGTGTTGACTCCATAATGAGCTGTTTCTAAAGTACGAAAAGTAATTTCCATTTAACAATATTATAATTTAAGTAGATGGAAACAAAATGCTGTGCTAGGAAATTTACTTACTGTACAATGCATTTTAATTCTATGGTCATGATTGTTCGATCATCTACTTACTGCTATAATGATCAACTTTTTATGTTTTTCAGTTATCAAATGAATTCTACACAAGCTATTTTAGAAGCCATCACTCAAATCTCACCTCAAGAAAGCGCGTTTATAGGGGACCAAACACCCGAGTGCTTTGTTTACAAATTAGCGAGCGAAATCCTGGAAAAAATGCAGGATAATTATGACCCTACACAGGTAACAAACTGGCTAGAATAATCGTCTCTTTCAAATTTTTTGATGTCTTTTCAACGTGAAAGTGACTATTTTGCTGTCATTTCTGCTTTGCTATCTTTCCTTTTTAATAGTATTTCGAAATGACAAGTCGGAGTGATGGCTAACTGACAGCCACAACGGTGTAGTCAGTCTTCGCCAGATTTTTGCTTTGCCGTCGTATCTTTACAGAATGTGTTCACGAGTTGCAAAGTTTCTCTGCTAAATATGAAATGTTGTTATTCGTCTTTAATTTGCAATTCTTATTAGATGCAAAAGCAAACTTGAAATATGGAAAGGGAAGATATTCAATTTGTGCGTGCATCTTCGTAAATAAAACATTCGGAACTTAGCAAACTTCTTGTAAAATTTGATCGCCGGAAAGATATTCGCATTTGTGATTTGAAGACATAATATCACTTAAAGATGAAAATGTTTTACGTTTCCCAAAATAAATATTTCTAAACTCCCTTAAGTGAGGGAAACAGTTTTATTTAAACTATTCCTTCTTCTCCAAAAATTTGAAATTTGCCATTCCAAACTAGATATTTGAATTTTAAAGCAGGCCTTGGAAAATTGGAGTTTTGCAAACTGTAGTAAAATCGAGGCCTGATGCAGCAATTGTAGCCAAATAATCTAAACCTATTTGCATATCTAAACATCGGTTTTTAAATTTATGAGGGCGTTTACGTCATGATAATTATTATACTGCCGGGGGAGGGAGATTCTAATGGTTATTTACCGAAATCTTAACCATCTATACCACCCTCCCCTTCTCCCCCTTCAAAGAATTCCATAATTTATAAAACTCGTTGTCTGCGTTGAATTATGAATTATGGATAACATCGCTTCATTTTCCAATTCGGGGCACGAAGCTTTCTGCGGGGTGGGTCGAACACAAATTGCCTTCCTCTCCATTTCGGTCTCAGAGTCTGCTTTCTAAACTCTACGGACTGCTTTTTCAAAATATCAACTTGGAATTTTGATGGGACAGAATTGTTCCATCTCTTTTTCTCTTAGTTCTTGTGAAAGGTGGTCCTTGGGCTGTAATTTCAGTTTTATAAGGGACATTTCCTGTCAATTACTCAAATTGCACAGCTAAAATAAACAATGTGGTCTGTGTCCATAAGAACCTTGTAACGATACCTTTTTGTTAATATTAGCAACGTATCATTGAACAGAGTTTATTATAGAAAAATATCATAATTTCTTTGGAATTTTATTATATATTTTAAAATAATTATTTCCTGAAAATTAAAAGGTAAAATTTTTTATAGAATTTAATAACATAATTTTTATAATAATAGCACCCTTTATTTAGTCGACGGTACAATGAATTACAGCAGATTATCAATACAACAAAGAATACAGAAGGTAAGGCAAGAGATAATATTTTTGGTACAGCAGTCAATTCATATATCAGTTCAATATGTTACGGTAGTGTACATCCGCATTGTCGTGGTGTTGGTAAAAGACCAAAAAAGGGTCTGGCACGAAGTCCAATATACCAAATAAATTAAGACAATCTGAGACACGACGAAACCGGACTAGTAAATACAAAATTAACAACGAGAGGTGGTATCGTACCACCCCTCACACATACTCCTCAAATTTACAGCAGTAAATAACAAATCCCAATTCCAAATATAGAAAAAGCAATAAATACACATAATACAAAAACAGATAAGGTGTCAATAAGGGCAGTTTACTGAGTTATTTCAACTTTTTTACTGAACGATTTCAGTCACCGCCTAAAAATGAGAAAGTTTGAACAGTTTTTATCTCAACTAGAATCGAATTACCTACCCTAGGGCCGATACGATATAATTAAAATTTCTACCGACAAGTTGTGATCCATTTAAAGTTAGGCGGTAATCGTGTAGACCGTTCTCAAATGATAACGTGATTCAAAAGGTGTAAATCCGCTAATTGATTGTAAGATTATTTGACGTGGCATTACGCAAATAAGATTTAAAAAGTAAAAACAACGTTATAAACGTGAGTAAGGTTGAAAAGTTTAATTTCAACGTACGTTTCAGTCGCGTTTGTGTCTAAAAAAAAAGTGTCTAATAAAATTTTCACATTAATTATTCATCCACAACTGGCAACACAATAGTCGCGCAATAACATCATCTCCAGATTTCTAATATTTATTTTTTCATTTTGTATTTCTGATGAAGGACGGCCAAGTCCGTCAGAAACGTACGTTGAAATAAAAACCGTTTTAACAACCTTACTTACGCTTATAATGTTGTATTTACTTTTCAAATGCTAATTGAACTAAACAAAAAAACACTTCGAGCACACTTATACGTGTATGAGTAGACCAATCAAAAAACAGTTCGCTAATAGGGATTATATTATACTGTATAGAAAAAGAGTTCATATCTAAAGATGATTCAGAATTAAAATGCAGTAGCTTTTAAAAATCTTTTTTGGAGTTTGAAAAGTCTATTAGTATGGGAACAAGTTGTGCTTCCATATGCTAAAGAATAATAATGTACATAATATAATAATAAAAAATAATATGTACATAATATACTAATAAAAAATAATAATGTACATAATATAATAATAAAAATAATAATGTACATAATATAATATAAAAATAATATTACATAATATAATAATAAAATAATACCATAATGTAAAATAATAATGTACATAATATAATAATAAAAATAATAATGTATATAATAATAAAATAATAATGTACATAATATAATAATAAAAATAATAATGTACATAGGAAACAAAATATAAGAGCGTGATATAATGATAACTACACACAAGAAGGGAATAAAGCAAATTTCTTATGATTCCTACATTCCTTGATATCTTTCTACAAACCAGCGTCTACATGTAAATTCCATCTCAATTCACATTAAAAAATAATGCCCAAATTAACGTAATTCGCAACCTAGATAAAATCATGTCCAAGAAAAATAAAGATAATCTCTAAAGAATAGGCCTAAAATAAGTATCTAATTCCAGTAAAAATAATGGAACATTGTTTACATAATTTTATTTTAATAATTAGATGAATACGTATAAACATGCATACATTTTGTGATTTGGTGGAACCAGTCTTCATCTATAGATAAGAATTATATTAATAGGGCGTTATTTTTGACCATATTTGGGAAACGTATTGCGAAGCCCAAAGAAAAGTTCTACATAATAAAATGCCTGGATATAAGAAAAATAAACCATTATTCATCTTTTCTTATAAAATTCATTCCTTCACCAGCATTTCTTTTTTTTTTGTAAATTACCATATGTATTTCATAAGTTGTGGGTTTTATCTCTTTCTCTCTGTCATAATTTTGCCTGTCATGATTACTAATCATAACTTTGTCTACGACGTGCTATAATTACTAATCATAATTGAGCATGCCACCCCATTCGCTTTGAATCCACCTCGGGCGTCTTAAAACGCTGTATGAGGATCCTGACATACTGAAAATTCCATAAAGTTTTGATTAATGCCCCTGTAAGGGTACTGTTGCTACGAAATAAGTCCAGAGTTCATAATTCCCTTTTAGTCATCTTAGCCATTGTTAAAACTGGCATAATGGAGTTAACGGTAGTAATTACTCGAAAAGATGATGGCGGGCATGCAAGTACTGCCTAGATAGTTCTCACGTAATTTAATCGGGTATTATTGTAACAAACATGATGACGTTTATCATCAATTAGTACTGCATCGCTCATTACGAATAGCCAGAGATATGTTATCTGAGGTTAATAGCAGCATTTAGATAGAGAAAGTTGTTCCTTGTTTATTTAAAATAGAAGTGATGATTACGAATGATTGTCTGTATTGTTGAAAGCATTGTTTTTAACTTTTAATGTGAAGTTAGTTTATCTGAATGAATTAAGCTGCCATGATTTTAGCATGTGTCGTTTATCTTGTTTAAAAAAAAGATTCGTGAAATTTACTGTGAAAGTGTCGGTTATATATATATACTCTTAATTTACAAAATGGTTTACAATTAGGGTAAATGAGTAAAACGATTCTCTGTGGTTGCTTTACTTTAAATTGAATGGAAAAATCCATCCTTTCAATGTTCTTGTATACTGAAGAACTCCATTTTCAATACTGACTTCTGAAATTGTATACTTCTGAAATTTATATTATTTCGTTTTCATGCACTTAAAATTAATTAATATGCACATCCAGCTTGACAGTTTCAAAATTAAAGATTAAAATTATTTTAATTTCTTTTTTTTAAAACTGGGTTTTTAAGAACTTACTAAATATTTTTTCTCGTAATGATCGATTTTTTTTTTCTACGCTCACCATCAGTAATTAGTTAATCCATATTAGAGAGAGTATTTGAGCGATTTCCATTGTAAGCTGAAGCCAAGATGTTGTCAGCTATTTCTTCATGGGGGCACCATACAAGCAACCGACATCACTCTATGATACGTTTACATACAACCAAGATTATCTAGATGTCCCTGAAACGAAACTCAGCCAGATTCTAAGATTCTACCCACTGGATCACAGAGCACTATAAAGACAGACATAGGTAACTACAATCTGCATGCAAGTTTTAATATATAGATTGTAGTTATCTATGTATAGATGTAGATAACTATAACCTACACATTAGAATTTGTCTATTGATACTGCAAATCATGAGTATAGTAATTGTCAAAGGATTGCAAAATTAGTTGCAACAGGAGTATTAATTCGTAGTTAAGAATGAAAATAAGTCACAACACAATACATATACTACGATTAAGAATTAAAACACATTACAACACTTAATGCATACGATTAAGAATTAAAATACATTACAACAATTAATGCATACGATTAAGAATTAAAATACATTACAACACTTAATACATACGATTAAGAATTAAAATACATTACAACACTTAATACATACGATTAAGAATTAAAATACATTACGACACTTAATACATACGATTAAGAATTATAATACATTACAACACTTAATACATACGATTAAGAATTAAAATACATTACAACACTTAATATATACGATTAAGGATTATAATACATTACAATATTTAATACATATGATTACAATACTTAAATATGGAGCCCATCTGTGAGTGTAGGATGGGTTAATTCGGTGCAAAAGTACATGAGTTTTTTCTTAGATTAATCTGTAAAATATTTAATCGGTGGGATCATTGAAAACACGTAGCTTCTTATACTAAGGAAAATGAGGATTATGTGATGTAAACTGTCATATAATATATGCACACACACATACAAAGAAGATACCTGATTTATAAATAATAATTTTTTTATAACTTTGACAGTTTACATCACACAATCCTTATTTTCCTTAGTATAAGAGGCTACGTGTTTTCAGTGATCACACCGACTAAATATTTTACATATTGTATAACTAGTTTAGTGCTTTTTAATTTCACATCAAATGAAGTTGGTAAGAAGGTGTATTCACAAGTAAACCCAAGGAACTCTGTATATATGCATCTCCAGGACCTTCATACTAAAAAAAGAGGGAATTTCCCATGACCCCCGAACTTTTTCTCGCTTTGAAGCTCACCCCCTCGAAAAATCCATCCTAGAAACTCTCATTACAAGATTTCAGCAGAGAGAAAATAATGTTACTCATAATTTAAGCGGCATCTATTAGATCCATCGTTCACTCCTTTTGTTACTCCCTCTCACCCCTTCTTCGTTCCATTTTCTGAGTCGTAGAAACGCGTTCAAATAAATGGCCGTCCATTTGCAACTGAATAAACGACAGTTAATGAGGCATAATGGCCCAAGCATTACATGCATATTCCATTTACATTGCCGTTCTGAATGGCCCATACCCCTCCCTACGTCCCTGCTCCGTATACTTATTAATGCTACGAAGTTTCTAAAATGCGGCCGATATTGAAAATTTAAACCCTGCTTTGGGGGCTCGTTTTAAAATGCGAGGAAGGGGTGGTTAAAACGTGGGAGGAAGAGAAGTGATTTTAAAAGACGTTTTATTGTTGGAGCCTGAATTTGAATTGCTAAAATTTTCGAGATGATTCAAATAAATGTAACTCGGAATTTGTATTTTCAAAATATAAAGCACTTTCCTTTGACTTCAGGTGCAAGTCGAAAAATACTTTACAAAGTTAAAGACCCGTTACGTGGGCCGGGTTTGGACC
>QLNU02015360.1:292486129-292512466 GCA_006491805.2 Dysdera silvatica
TTGATGCAAACAAAATTGTCTTTCATCAAGAATTCTTTTTAGAGCTAATAATCTTGTTCAAATAGAGAAGGGGTTCAACCTCCAAAACTCCCCCCTTATGCCTACAGTAACATATTTAACTGTATTCTTTTAACTATTTTGGATTTGCATATATCAAGTAAATGAACTGAAAATTATCTAAATAAAACCTATCTAGTATAGATTCTAGAAAACGTAAATAGTTCAATTACGTTCTTAAAACAATTTAGATAATCTAATCTTCCTGTTAGAAAATAGTAAAAACTAACGTTTTAAGTGAATTCTCTCTGTGGTTTTCAGCTTCGTGACAACACAATGCCGAAGAACCGTTACTAGATAAACGTGTATTTTTAAAGCTCGGAACCTTGTTTTGAAAATAATGTTGAGAAATATCATCGGCATTTATAGATTTCTAAATTACTTTAGTTTTTTAATTGCTTCGCAATTACACATTCAAAAAGGGTTCAGGCCTTTTAAAAAGCTTCTTATCAATCATGGCATGTTCTTTATGATAATTAAGAAATAATAGTAGCAATCTCAAGGAGAAAAAAAAATGTACATTACAATATCGTCAAATAATTTTATAGGATTAGGTGAGATTTTTGCAGTAAAGGCTTTTTCTTATAGATCCATTGACTTAACACCTTCGCAAAACTTCTTGTACTATAGGGATATGTATCTGTCTTTATGTCTTATGTGGATAACACACTACCATACTCCATTAATATGTCCCACGTAAGCAGTCAAACAGCCTTGAAGATGGGGGAGTTTCAATGGCGGGTAGGGTATGTGAAATGATTTATTAATGCTGTGAGAGTTCTGATTGTCATTTAAAGTGTTCGTCTCGAATTCTTTATTAAATCATTTTTTCTCTCTAAGCGCAAAAGCGTTCGATATTGAGGTGACTGGTGTGATTTGACCTCTTAAAAGGGCTTTTCAGGCAGTTTCTGAAAATAAGCAAAATATTATTCTAAAAAAACATGGAATGTGAGAGGAGATAAGGGGGATCTTTATTTGATCTGGAAATTTAAACGTATTGTAGATAAAGACTTTAATTTACTCTATGGTTTCCCTCTATTTTTGTGTTTGGCAATCTGAATTGTCTACGTCATTTTAAAACGTTAAAGAAAACGTAATAGGTAAGAATTGGCATAATATTTACTTATTTCCTATTTATGAAAATTATAATATTTATTAATAATTAATAATTGTAAAATGTTTAGTAAGAAAAAATGTAGCCAAAACATTTCAAAATTCAACATTGTCTAAACCAGCGGTTCTTCAACCGTGGTCCGCGGTACCCTATCAGCGGGTGCGCGATTTCCATCCAAAATTCAATACGGAAAAAGTCAATGTATGCGTGTGGTTAGCGTTCGTTTTGTAAATAGTTTGCTTACTTCTCGCCAAAAATTAGCGACTGCGAAATTTAGGAAACTAAATTCAAGAGGCGAGCCAAACTTTCAAATACAATTTTCATTGGCTGGAAATTGTTAACTCCTACCTTCCAGAGATGCACAGCTAATAAGATACCAATTTCTTGATAATACAGCCCAGATTCAATCTATTGAACGATTATGTCCATCGTGGGAGTAACTTTCCTCTATCATCCAATCATGCTTTGTTATTTGTTTATAGCCATAACTCCGTGGATATTTATTTCCGACCCCCCATGTAAAGGGTCGCTATGGTCCATTTTGTACAAAGATCACGGCTATATACTTTTAATCCGCTGTTTTTGGAACACCTTGTATATATGGCTCCGGGGACTAGGTGGTTAATTGAACAGAAAATCGTATGTACAGTTTCACTTTGTTTGGCGCATCGTGACCCTAGTTGTCATTGCATTATTAAAATTCAACCAACAACAATCGACTACAATATACTAAATGCTTCACTGTAAAGGGACACTTTTAACTACTCATATAAATAATAAAATCTTTACAATTATACCGTAATAATTGTAAGTGGTTAAGTTGAAGGATGTGTGTGCGTTACACCAAACACAGAATGTAAATACGTTATCATAGTATGCTAACTTCTAAATAACTGTAGTAGAACATTAATTTTTTATGAAATTATTTAGAAGAAGAAATCTATGATTTAATTTCATTTGATTTTTTATTTCTTAGCCTACCTGCTTGTGATTTAACGATATAAAAATACTGCGTTAAAGATATAGTCGCTAATGTCGTCAGAATGTTATTTATAAGAAGCGTACAAAATTATCCTTCATTAATAAAATTATAAAATTCATATCCTATCATTATCCTATCCTTCATTAATAAAAATATAAAATTCCTATCGTCGGATTTTAATTCCACTTTCCAAAAAGAAAAACAGCTTACATTAACTTCTCTGCTGCCACAGCCAGTATATGCGATCCCATGCGTCTGAAATTCACCCTACGGCGTAGAATAACACTTGATGTCCTTGCTCCATACAACCAAAAAAATTCACCCTACGGTGTGCAATGGTAAGTCGTTCACCTAGTGTGCAGTTAATCCGAATCCGACATACAACGGTGCAAAAAGACTGTTCTTCGTAGTCCAGGAGTTGATTCCCTAGGTCTTGAGAGGGTTAGTTTCCTGGTGAAAATGTAGATCCACTGCCCTGTGTAAGGGTAACGCATTTCCCAATCGTGCCTTTAACCCGGGTTCGACTCGTAATGGTATCGTGGAACGCGTGCTGTTTTTCTTCACCATAGTCCAGGAATTGGTTCTCTTAGCAGAGTAGATTCGGATTCCTCTGTAAACTGCAGGTCCTTTCGCCATACAACCTATGATGTCCTTGCGCCACGTAATCCTTGCTACCCTTTCTCCTTAAAACACAAGCAATAGAATCGAATGAATTTAAGAGCTGGATATTCTTCTAATGCATTATAACACGCTCAGCCCATAAGTTGACTGGCGGGCTCTTTATTACAATCTTCCAGATTGTTTCTGGTAACCGTTGCGAATGAAAGGAATAAAGTATTCCTCGTCACGCCGATCGGCGTGGTTTTGCAACTAATGTTTCAAGCTGGAAACTTCGTTCAAATGCACAAATTTGTATCGAAATTAATAATTATACATTTTTACTGGCACTGATAGAGAGATTTACGGCTTTTTCATTTTGTAATACAGTAAATGTACTGTTTATGATCAGCCTGCAAATAGTTGAGAAAAATACATAACATTTAATTGGAAAATTTCATAATTAATAACTATATTCTATTATCTAATTATTTTAATTATTAATCATATAATCTACTCTTTTAACTATGTAACGTATGGTGTTTAATTGTTACTTTAATCAGTAATTGTATTATATTATTTATTGTTCTGGTTATTAATTACAGTGTTGTTTAATTATTATTTAATAATTATTCCAATTATTCTACTGCACTAGGTTCATCGCGCCCTTCAACAGTTCGATCATATGGAACCGATGATTATATTCTTGAAACAAGAAATTGACCGGATGGTTAAAGTCTTAGGCATCGTTCGATCAACTTTGACAGACTTGAAGTTAGCTATTGATGGAACGACTATCATGAGTGATGCTCTGTCAGAAGTATTTGAAGATTTGAATCATTCTCGAACGCCAAACATCTTTACAAAGGTAAATTCTAAATTTATTAAAATGTCAATTCCATTCACATGGATCGATATCGAAATTGTAATCTTTTTTTCAAATGTCTTTGAATTTGTTTCCTATGTTATATCGAAATATTCAAGATACCTGTATCAAAGGAATACCTCATTCTTAAAATCGGGAGAATTAGAGTCAACATTTACAAGTATTTATGACTCGTACTAAAGATTCATTAACTCAAAGAGTCAGTTCTTTTCCTTCCTGACTCTTCGACTCAATAGGTCTCTAGCATGCGCCACAACCATAATACGTGAGTGTGGGTGCGGCCTTAATTCTCTCGATTAAACGTCCTTTCAACGCGTGAGTTATAAAATTGATTTTCGAAATTACAGTGATTTTAGATTCCCGGGTGAATATCTTTATAGTAGAGTACCAAATTGCAATGCCTTGGTTTGAATCTACATGAAGCATGGGTATTTAAATGTACCTCGACTCAACGTTCACGTTATTTGTCGCTACCATCAAAAATAATCCCGCGAATAGTCGCAAGAAAGGAATTTTAATGCCTAGAACATGCACTACGAAACAAAATTACGCGAATACTAAAGAAACTCACAGCATACTGCTTTCCGTTCAATCTATTTCAGCGTCATAGACCCTTGGTTCATTTATTTACTGGAAAGATCAATTCGTAACTTATGAACTTTACTTTGTAACATCCTATCTTCAAAATCCCGAAGTACTGTTTTAGCTTGGCTTATCATACAGGTATACATTATGTAGGTATAAACAAACCATCAGTCCCATATTTAAAAAAAAAAAACAAAAAAAAAACCAAAGTATATTTTACACACGTATTGACGATGTGCATGTCGTCTGTGAGTACCAAAGAAAAATAAGAGCCTTGCTGTGTAACATGTCCGCCTAGCGTACCGTTATCCCGGATTTGACCCCCAATGGTGGCAAAGAAAATAAAGTTTATGGACGCTGGTTCACTGTAGACCAGGGCTTGGTTCTACATGCCTTAACAGGTACTGTTTCCTCGTAAAATTGTAGGTTCCAGCGCAACATGAACTTATATTTTGTATTCTTGCGCCGTAAAACCCAAAAAGAGAAAAATAGGCTCTAATTTGAACCTTAGCTCTATGGAGGGCTAGATCTAATCCTAATTTAATGCTCAACCCTTGATTTTCCACAGCATGTTGAAAGGGTGAAATTACGTCTACAGTTTTTGATCTAATAAGGTTTCCAAATCTGCAAAGTTACGAATGTTGCTTTTAGTGTCTCTTCGGGTTCTAAAAGTTAATTCCTGTCATGGTAACACTCGTAAGTTGGCAAATTTGTCGAAACTGAATTCCAATTGCTAACCTCGTTTTTTTAAAATCGCTTGTCGGAAGACTAAATAACGTAAGGCATTATTTTGCATATTTGGATGGGATCTAGTAAGATTCTGATTGGATAATTCAAATGCTTTCTACTTGTATACAACTGAGCCCATATTTTTTTAAGTTTAAATCTCGAATTTCATTTCAGTGTTTCAAAAATTGCATGCATATACTATATAACGGAAACAAATTATTCAATTTTAAATGGGAAAGGGACCACTGAACCGTTGAAATTTTAAATATTTAATTTTAAGTGTACCGTTTAGTTTTAAAATTTATCTGCTGGGGCTGGCCGAAATTTTTGAAGGGAATTTCTTCAGAGTTCATTTTTTTTAATTCTAAGATTAATATTTTAAGACTTTTGCAAATATTTTCCTAGCCGTAGCAATTCTTTCAAAAATGTCGGAATAAATTTAAAATTGAGTTATGCTCCCTTCCATTTCTGAAAACAGGGGTAGTTTTTTTCCTTTTAAAAATATTGAATTTGAAATTATATATCACAATATTGAAAGCATAATATCAATATATAAATTCTCGAACTGTTCATATCAGAATAGTAAGTTTTTCCAGCCCTTTATTCCTGTATTAAAACTGTAATGTATAAGTCGTAAAATAAATATCAAGACAGATTATAAAGATATCCAAAGATGTAAACATTATATTGCATGCAATAATTTAAAAAAAAAAATTATTGTATTATAAATTCCCTCACGAAAAACTCACAAAATCTTGCCCCGGGGCTTTTTTGTGTTGACCATTATTTGGCAATTGTGTTATCCCTGTGAAGGGTAATAATATCTTACATTATATTGCATACAACATCGTTTAAATATTAAGTAGCATCACACTATATAGTACAAAATTTCATTTATTTTTATTAAAATGATGTCATTTATAGTTTATAAAATAGTCTATAATATAACAAAATTATTCCTGATGAAGGACTGCTGCTGATGCGTCCGAAAGCTTGGCTAATCTTCATTTGCTATTTTACCAGCTTTTAGCTTTTTGTATGTAACAAAATTATTACTAATTGTGCTTGAATAGCTTGCTCGACGCTCACAATGCTCCACTCATATTAAAATTTAAACGTGTGGCCCATACTTTCCTTTCTCACTGACGATATTTTAATGTAATATAGGGGAGAAAACATTTTTTTCTGCCAGTGAAACACCTAAGACATTAGATGTTGAAGCAAAAATAACGTGTGTGTCAGTGTACATTACTGACACACGTCTCTTCTTTTACATTCAATTACTACTATTAAATATTATCCGGATGATGCACAAAAGATATTACCATTTTGAAGAGACGTTCTCTACCATGAAATTATCCGGTGCGCCTGCGTTATACTGGCAAGAACAAGGCATGACAGAAAAACCTGCATGGTTTAACTGGGGTAAAGTGGAGCACACTGTGTCGTTATCGAGTGCAATTTTTTCTGCTGTTAAAAGCTGTGGACGGGAAGTACGCGCTCCGAATACTAATGCCGTTTTTTAACCCTTTGACTACGAATTTTAAATTTTTTTTTTAATTCAAAAATTCCCAATTGATATTTTTTTTATTTTTCTTATTTTATTTTTTTTTTCATTTATTTTTCTCCAGTAGGAATAAATATTTCTTCTATATATTTTTCTTCCCAGTAGGAATTTTAAAAATCTTAGTGGGACATATATGTCCCGTAAGGAGTCAAAGGGTTAAACAAAGTTTACTCTTTCAGTGAGGGGAATTTGTGCTGTTGAAGGTGAAGTAGTAGTGTCTGAAAAAGCGGAAAATTTTTGGTGTCAGCGATTTAGGAATGGGAACTTCACAAAGTATGTACTGGAACATATTTGACGGTGAATACTACGCTATATACTACGCTATATACTACGCTATATACGCTATATACGGTGAATACTAAAGCTATACATCTAGCCACGGAGTGAAATCTTCGCGCAAACACTGTTAACTGCGAAATGAACCTGTGAAATGCTTAAGCCCACAATTACTCGCAAGCTGCACAAACTCAGCAAAACGCAGAGAATCTGTCGACAAGTCAAAAAAGGACAATGATTTTTGAATTATGCTGATTGTTATGGCTATTTGATGAATTATTACAAAAATTGTAAGACTGTTTCAGTTATTAATGTGGTTTTAACTGGATCAGAAATTGCTTAGACTCGGTAAAAGGAAGTGAGGAAAATAAGGTAGAAGATTCCGATTATAAATATGGCAAAGTTTTGCTGTCCTTGAAAAGATGAGTTCGGAGATAGTTACAGAGTTTCAATTTCTACTCAGAAACATTTCCCAGTATTATAAAAAAATAATTTAAGAAGAATATTAGAATTTTCCACTAAAGCATTTTAAGAGGGATACGTCTATTAAACCTTCAAAAAAATTTTTTTGTTCACTTATTTCATTAATTAGATATTTCTGAACATGTTAATATCAAAATTATAAACATCCAACCAGTAGTTTAAAAGCTATTGCGAAAACAGTGGCCGACCAGGCCGTCACGTAAAATTTAAATGGCCGGTTTAAAGCTTACTCGCATTTTTGATATGGTCTGTTTTTATGTCAGTTGTTTTCATTATATATTTAATTATTGATGCTTATAGAATCCGAGTAGAAGGGGGTAACTTCTAGCTTTAGAAGAAAACAACTCTATTAACATCACGTTGTTTACGGAAATCGGACTGTTTATCTCAGCGGAGTTTCATGTGTGGGATTAATCTAATTTAGTCTGTGCTTTCGATTTTTTTGGGGAATTTTTTGTTTTGTTTGGTTTTTATTATTATTCTTTGCTTGTTATATTTATATTTTCGAAACGAGTAGTGAATATCGACACTCAACAGGGTATCGGCCTCATAAGAGGCATTTTTATGGAAACAAACGTGCATCTACGAATGATCTTCCTGCTGATAGTAAAAGTGCATCAAGCAAAAAATTGAAAGTCAATTCATCAAATATCCGAGAAAGCAGTGATTTTATTGCTAATTAGGATTTCAAAGGATATCGAGTTACTGATATTTAGTTTTCAGGATGTTTCAATCATGTTTATCCTGTAGCAAATGCCATAGTACAGTAGAAATAAAAAAAACATATGTTTGTGTTGCATCATCCATATTTTCAGTTCTGTGTGTGTCTTGCGGATAGATAGGTAAATTCCGAAACTCACAAATGGTCGGTAAAACTGGCAATATACCTGAAATTAACCGGCGAATAATATATTCTATGCGCTGCATCGGTCAGGGGTTGAATGGATTACAAACTTTCAGCGCAGCCATGGATACTTCACAAATCGGAGTGTGTTCGGTTATTGGGTCTGAAAGTGGGAAAGTGATCGACACAGAGGAACTGTCTACATTCTGTAAAAAGTGTGAAGCCGAATTAGTTGACAGCAGCACTGATAGCGAAAGGGATGAGGGTAGTGGTTAGCAAAAGCAACATGATTATTTGAAAAATCATATTGGGTCGGCTGGCAAGATGGAAATTGTACGCATGCAAAGGATTTTTGAACGATCGGTGGAAAGTTACGTTAAATGTATTGGGGACGGGGACACTAAAATGTATAAGGAAATTTGTAACAGTAAACCGTATGGGAATGACGCCCAAAAAATTGAGTACATTTGCCATGTCCAAAAGAGAATGGGCAATAGACTTCGAGCACTCAAAAAGCAAATGGGGAAAACCAAACTCGCGGACGGAAAACCTATTGGGGGTAAGGGTCGGCTGGCAGATAAATTTATTGATCAGCTGCCCACATATTATGGAAATGCCATTCGGACGAATTCTAACTCTCTCACAAACATGCGTGAAGCAGTATGGGCAACACACTGTCATTGTGCCTCGACTGATGACGAATCAATGCACATGTTTTATCTTAAGGGTCCCGATACCTGGTGTAAGTAACAAAAGGAAAAAAGCGAAGTCTATGGACAGCCCTTTCCTTATGTTCACAAAAACCTTTTCCTGTAATGATGCAAGCTGTTAAAAAGGTGTATGTGGACTTATGTGCTCCAGAGTTGTAGTGTTTGGGAGAAATAAACAAACCCGAATGAATCCTCAAATGTCATGATTTGGCAGTATCGTCCGAAGGTTTTTGGAAGTGGACGAATGATTGCCGAGATAGCAGTTGGTGAGGCCGTTATCGCGTTTAATGATGGTGCTGCTAGTAGATGACACATAATGAGTGCTTTAAAACTGATTGTTGGAGAAAACTCAACAAAAGCAGCGACAATCGTCGACTAGAAGCGGATGTAAAAGCCGAGGAACGTGCCAATTTAGCAATGTTAGAGGCCAGACGAGCAAAACGAATAGAAAAACTTAACAAAACTGAGTTAATATCACAAAAGGAAGGTCTCACATATAAAACGGGGGAATTTTAATTGTGTGTAGTATGAAAATGTGTGTGTAGTCTTTTAAACTTCAAATGCGTTTATTTCCATTCAACGTTATTGGAGATTATCAGTAAGAAAATAAAAAGTTCCCAACCGATTTCCATAAAATTTTGCACATTTATTTAGGACATTTTTTGCTAAACAAATTAAGATTAAGTTATTTCATGCATATTTAGTATTTTTAATGTAAATATATTACACAAAATGTTCATTCGATTTTCATTTTTTATATTTTTATTTCTTCTAAAAATCAACCGTTAAACTTTTGATCAAGCTGCTAATTCATTTTAAAGAACAGCTTCTATGCTTACCTTTAAGGCATGAATTATGTTTCTCAGTGAATTTTTTATGAAGTTATCTTACGAATGGTGACTGCGCATGGAACTGATTTTACGAAAACATAGTATTTAAATAAATGATTAAAAAAATTTATAATGCCCAGAAAGAATATTTTTATCTACTAATTGATATTATATGCTGTAAAATTTTCCTTAACTTTCACAAAATAGGATCTCAGAAAACGAATTTTGAAATCAGTACTAGTTTCGAAGAATTTCAGTCACCTAATAATCCTATCCCCACTTACGAAACTATATCAACAAAGTGAAACCCAATGTAATTGATTTGTCTATAAAAAAGAAAGTATGTTGTTGCCCAATGTTTAACTAGTGGGAAAAAAGTCGTTCAGTGAAGAGATCGGGAGGTATCCAGACTGGACAGTCCAGTAAAGGTGCCCCAAATCGTTCTATAACCGAATGAACGATCCACCACACCTGTGGTGTTAAGACGTAGATTTAATTAAAGCATGAACGATAACAATTATTAGATGGGGATTCCCAACATGCGGGTATATAAGCTTAGGACTTTCACGAACTCTTCATTCTGCCTTCACTTGACAAAGGGAGCAGTTGGCTCCCGAAACGTCGTGTTTTTAAACCTTACGCCAGTGTCAAAATAACTGTTTGTTAACAACTATTATTTCGACACTAGTGTAAAGTTTAAGAGTAAAAAGGTTCCCTTTGTCAAACAAAGGTAGCAAAAAGGAAAGAAGAAAGTGAAAATCCTAGATTTATGTATACTCTTGTTGGGAATTTCCATCCGGGAAAACCTAGTGCAAGGAATTCCTATTTAGGATAATCTCGTTCGAGTATATCCCCCACTGGATGTATGATAGTTTCACTGATACTTTGTTTATAACTTCTCAAGCTTTATTCATGTGATTACTACGAAATCTGGAATGAATAGTTACTTCTTCACTTTCGACTTTAACCAGAACAGGGGTAAACGTTTCAGGGTCAAGTGCAATTTCCAGATTAGCTCTAAAAGGCTACCAGAACAAACTTCATAATTACTAAAGTTTTAATAAATTTGAAAATATAACGGTGAAAATATGCCCAGGGGCCGACTGTGACTATTAAAGGCCCCGGCTCAACTTGCATTGGGGGACCCCTGACACGCTTATAAAGATTGGATATAAATCTGAAAAATGTACGCACCCGCTATTCCCATTTAAACATATAGGGAAGGATAGGCTTTTTTTATCACACTTTCACGCCAACGTAGGATGTCGAAAAGTAGACTTGCATAGTTGAAGCTGTGAAAGTTTTGGTAAAAGTAGAAGATAGTGTGTGGCATTGGTGCACCAATTTTGTGTTTTTGGAAACACTGCGGCTCACGCCTATGACATTAGTGATCATTTGAAAAAAGTACAATGCTACAGTTTTATCAAGATATAAACAGACAAAATACAAAATCGATTGCGAAAAAATGTGCGATAAAAATAAAAAATAACACCCTAAAAACATACAATCTCCAAAATTTTAAAGCCATTTATGATAAAAAGTAGCCAAATTATAACGTAATTAAGCAGTGAAATTGCAAGAGCAGAAAAAAAAAAGAGTTAACTCTCTCTCTTTTTAGTTATTATTAAAGCTGCAGTTGTTATTATAATTGCCGTAATTGTGGATACCAGTTATGATTTCAGTAGATTGCTTTCGGATCGTAAATTCGAGGAAGGGAGAAAAAATGATTTTTTTACATTAATTTACTATTTTATTACATTAAATAAAATTATCAAATAAAATGTTTTGGGGCCCCTTATTTCGTGAGGCCCGCGCATGGGCCCCACGAGCCCGTGCCATAATCTGACCCTGAATATACCTTCTTCCCCACTTCCCAAGAAGTATTTTTCCAAGTAATTTTGAAATTTTTAGGGCGTTTTTATATAAAGTGGACTCTTCGTTTATATAAAAAGCGCTATTCAGTATCAAACGCCACTTGGGGGTTAACTAGCGCTGAAACCTATGCACTGACCTCCTATATGGACACTGAAGCTTCACATGGTGAAAGGTTCTATAATATTTAGATAGCGCATATAACGGAGTTCTAAAATTACCGCTTAAATTGCGTGGTGTGGCTAATTTTACAAGTTCATCCTCAGTACAAACAACAATTTCAACGTTAAAATTAATTCGACACATTTATAAGCATTGGCCTATTGTAGCTGGAGTGCGAAACATAATTTCTGCATTTAATATTTTTTAAATTTTTGAACTAATACAGCACCTTTGTGGTTCCACTGCACAGTATATTAATGTTCAATCAATATGCTCAAAATAAATAGTTTTCGATGTGCTTAAATTAAATGGGTCTCGATGTGCTTAAATTAAATGATTTTTTTGTATGCAATTGGTTAGCAGGTTATACTCGAACCAGGGATCCTTCGGTCCCTACGTTTGTTCAAGGCAGGGCTTTCTCATTCGGAATTTCACGAGAGGTCGCTAGGGTTTCCGTGAGAGATTGCAGCTGGAAACATAAAACATCGTTTTCCGAAATTCACGCACTAAATTATATAATTGGATTTAAAGGTTCCTTTCGCGCGCAGAAACAGGGGTTCAGCTACCGTAAAATAAAAGGCGGCAAGGTCTAGGGAATGTGTGGGGGGGGGGGCTTTGTGAATTTGGGAGCCCTGATTTCATTTTTTGGGCTTTTATTTTAATAAAAACAGGGCCTAAATTAATTTCTTGCCTAAGAGCCTAAAACCATTAGCTACGCCACTGCTTGGTGATAAACCAATGAGGATAAAATGGCTGTAGTTCAAAGATCTTTAATAAATAAAGGTGTTGCAAGCATTAAGGAATTAAAATAGACTAATTGCTTACGTGCATCTACGACTCGTATTTAAATTGGAATCTTCGTTTAACTCATAAGGAAGGGTAAAAATATACCATTTTCTACTATTTACACTACGTATGTACGAGGGTTGGAACTTTAATAGTCACAACTATTTGTTTACAGTGGACACAAAATGGATGCATGTTACCAAGTTTTACTGCCCCTAAATGTAGTCACCCGCATAGTGCACAACCCGTTGCTATCGATCTGGAATTTGTACGATATCTTTACCAACGCCTGTTGTGTTGATAGTTCGAATGGACCGGTCTACTGTCTGAAGAATCTCTGGAACAGTTCAAGTCATAGTCAATCAAGTCAATCCGGTCATAGTCAATCAAGTCAATCAGGTCACAGTTAATCAAGTCAATCAGGTTATATTCAATCAAGTCAATCAGGTTATATTCAATCAAGTCAATCAGGTCATAGTCAATCAAGTCACAATCAATCAAATCATAGTCACAAGGGCTTAGTCCTTGTGACTATGACTTGATTCTTAAGATGAAGCAACCACTTTGTGACATTCGTTTCACAACTGTTCCAGAGATTCTTCAGGCAGTAGACCGGCTCATTCCAACTGTCAATACAACAGGCGTTGCTAAAGGTACCCTACAACTTCCACATCGCTGGCAACGGGTTGTACATAATGCTGGAGACTACATTGAGGGACAGTAAAACTTGGTAACAATTAATGTATCTATAATTAATTGGTATCTATTTTGTATCAATTGTAAATAAATAGTTGCCACTATTAAAGTTCCAACCCTCGTATATACAAAAATATGGTCTAAAGAAAAGTCGAGCATTTAATATTTCGCTAGATTACCTTCAGCACAAAGTACAGCATCTGTCGTGGTATTATTTCTGTAAGTTTATGCAATAGCACAACACTTATTTTCGGCCAGATTTGCATTAACATTTCGCGAAGATCAGTTGTTAACGGGAAAAAAAAGTCGAATTATTTCTTAGATTCTTTTCTGATATATTCCAGATATTTTCAGTGGGGTGGAGTTCAGGATTTTATGGTGGCCAAATTAAGTGTGCAAATGATGCCTTGTGTTTCTCGAACTATTGAAAATTAAGCTCAATGAATCCTGACATTGCCGTTTTGAAATATGCTATTGCCTTCATGAAAGAAAATATCCATTGATGGAATAAGCTCGTCATTGAATATGTTCAGGTACTTAATTTTATTGCTACATTGAGTTGCTAAGCTTAAACCCAACGAACAGAATCAACCTCAAATCATGGAACCTTCATGGAATCGATATGGAAACATATGGAGCGTAGAACGCAGAATCTTTAAGACCGTAATTTTGGGAATATCGAGGATGCGGGTAGCAGTTCGTGCAGTAAAATGACGATCGTCACTAATCAGGTTATACACTTCTCCAATATGTTCGACAGGAAGTGGGGGTGTCACCTAGTTCAAGGTCTGTGGCAAGTGCAACTCGTTTTTTGAATTTGTGCGCTAATATACGCATAGATTGAACAGAACACGGGCCTCATTGTAGATTATGGTTTCTTTTTCCTTATTTTGTTTTGTTTCCTGTCCTCATTCGTCTAGCGGTCCAAGACACTCCGGGCTAAACGGAGGGACCCTGGTTCGAATCCAGGATGGGGAAAGCGTCTCTTTTTCTCCAAAACGAATAAAGCTCTAGTTTGAGCTGTAATTAATACGTGGGTGGCAGAAATTATTGTATAATAAATTCCCCCACGAAAAACTCACAAAAATCTCGCCCCGGAGGCTTTTCTGTGTTGACCATTATTTGGCAATTGTGTTATCCCTGTGAAGGGTAATAATATCTTACATTGCGGTTTCTGCAGAAACACTCAATGCCCCTGTGGTATTTTCAGCATTCATGTAATAGTGCTTGACCAGTTCGCTAAACTGTTTAGCAGAAACTCCCATTTTGTTCTTCTTCAGGCGAAAACACTGTACTAACTAAACTTCCAGCCGTAAGAGCTATTAATAGGAAATAGTTAAGATGACGCATCAGAAATGGCTGTTGCCAGTTGGAGTTCTGTAAAGCATGCTTTTAATGCAAATCGCATACGTATCTCATCATTGCTGTTTTCTGTCGTTCACACTCATCTTATTTGACAATGCCCTTGTGCAGTCGTTTTTAGAGCTAAAAGTAAACTTTTAACACCTTTTCTTTGCGGTGCTGATCATATTGTGATAAAAAATGGAGTTGCCATTCGAAATTTGGCAATTGTAACCGTAACTGTGAGAGCTTGATTCTTGTTATTTACACAACTCTTGAGCTCATATCTTGAAATGCATAAATCTCACAATTTATTCAGATTCGTTAAAAATTGTAGTCGCGAGGGACTCGTATATAGAGAAACTTCCTTTATGACCACCATACATGAATACGTGTGTATTTACGTATCCCTCCACCAGGTCTTTAAAATGTAGACTCCTTTGCCAAATATGAGTTTAAAAAGACGTGAATGGATAGCCATAGTAACTTAGTTACTGTCAATAATTTATAGTAATTTGTCTCAGTAATCATATACAGTAACTTAGTAATTTCAATCTAGCAACCTGAATGTCCATAGTTTGGTTGTATCTTTTACGGCACAAGGACAACAAGTCGTACAGCACCTGGACCTACAGTTCTCTGAGGAATCCGAACCTTTTAAGCCCTAAGAACCAAACCTCGACTACGGGGAGCAGTTTATCAATAAACTTTTCTTTTGTATCGTTGGGTGTCGAACCCGGGCTATCAGCACGCTAGGCGATCGTGTTACCACTGCCTCGCAGCAGGGCCTATCTCTAAACGTACACTACTTTATACGTTACGTTACTTTGTCTCAGACGATTGGTTGCGCAGTATTGTAACATAAACCGCGAATAACGAAAAATCGTTTTCAATTTTAGCACACAATGAATCTATTCGTGTATTTAAAATGGCGAAATGTCTGCATATTATCGACTAAAAACTTCGTTTCGTTTTTGAGAACACTTAATGCTTTTACATTTGTAATTACTAAGAATTACTTAAAACTAAAGTAATGTGTTTTTAAAGAAACATTGGTTTGATCTTTAAAATGTTATCGGATATTTCAGCTATCTTGGGAATCTAGTACCTTGGGGTTTTGGCTCACAGAACTCGAAGAACGAAACAAACAGCTAAAAGCTTGGTGTTTCCAGGGAAGACCAAAATCATTCTGGATGACTGGTTTCTTTAACCCAATTGGATTTTTAACAGCCATGAGACAGGTAAGGTGGACAACAGAAACATGATTTACAATTCCGAGATATTTAAAAAAAGTACAAATTATAATCTAAAGCTCTTAACACATAATGATAAAACAATGTAAATGACAATCGATACAACTAACAATATTAATAAAAATCGACACACACACACACATATCAATATAAATAACAATCGATACACACATATCAATATAAATAACAATCGATACACACATATCAATATAAATAACAATCGATACACACATATCAATATAAATAACAATCGATACACAAATATGAATATAAATAACAATTCATACACAAATATCAATATAAATAACAATCGATATCTATATAAATAAAAATCGATACAAATATCAATATAAATAAATATCGATACAAATGTTAATATAAATGACAATCAAAAAAATTGTCAGTGAATATAAATGACGGTCTTACAATGATAAGAGATATATAAAAAGGTATCCGAGTTTAACTTTAAATGAAATGTTCGCTCCATCGGGGGCCTTGCTCAATGCTTTATTAGTTGCATTGATGTTTCTAAACTTTATACGAAAATTCAAATATTTGTTATATTAAAAAATAACCATAAAAGTAACAATTTCAAATAATGTAAAATTTCTCTATTTAAATGAAAGTAGGGAATTACTACAAAATAAATAAATTTACACCTCTGCAACAAAAAACGAAGTTTAATTTATAGCCTACAAATGATAAGGGAGTCTGACATTTAACGTGAAAAGGGAAAAGAAATTGTAACAAGGCAGGCATGTGATTGAAAACGAGACAATATTTTAGGGAATAGTTTCCATACTCTCATACGAAGGTTAAACACTAGAAAAATAGCAAATGAAACAGATCACCCAAGTTTTCGGGCACGTCAGTAGCAGTCCTTCATCACTTCTGATGAAAGGCTGCTGCTGACGCGTCCGAAAGCTTGGGTGATCTTTTTCGTTTGCTATTTTACAAGTGTTTAACTTTTGTATGTAAATTTCTTCCCTGGTACTTTGTTTATTATTTCCAGTTTCCATACTGTCACTAAAATGAATCTTAGCAGTTATAACACGTTTGGATTAGTTTAGTTATTTTTGAATTTCAAAATAAATTCATCAGATGAAAAAAAGAAGAGTTTTAATAAATATTACTGATTCCATTATTAAGACCTACATGTAAACGTAGTTTATTTGGAGGCCTCGTTAATCCATCGATCGCATCCCAAATTACCTAACGCGCTATAGACGCATAAAGTAAGTAAACAGTATGGAATATTTGCGAACAATTTTAGGTATGAATAAGCTTATGTCGAATGAGAATGTTGTGATTTGAGCAATAATTTAGATATGAAGCCCAAGTAATCCTGCAAAACTAAGTCACAGTGTTCAAATTAAATATTAATATATTGTTATGAAAACATTCACGTCATTGATCAGTATTTAAATGTATGATCAGTATGTAAAGTATTTCATTTTTTTCGTAATTTGCTTCTCCCCCTCGTCCTCCCCTCTCTATCAAAAACATTTAGAAAAGCTTTCAAATACATTAGGATCCTTTTATAACGAGCACATATTTAGCAAGTTTTTGGATACATCTAGGAAAATGCAGAGTTTGTTTGGTATAATGATAAAGTACAATATAATTCAATTGTTCCTAATGACCAAGAATTTTGCGGGTCGGATTTAATGAGCATTTTCTTTGGTCCAAAACTCCCCGTTATATGCAGGTCTACTTACTACCTACTCTATACACTACCTTGTATAGGGCCTCGTTCAGTACACCTGAGCCATGCAAACTCTCAGTCGCCTCTGTTCTCGGCGCAGAATGAACCCCACTGTCATGTCTGTGCTTTAAAATTCACAGAGCAAGAAAGCAGATAAGCCAATCTACCCTTTCCTCTTTTACAACAAAATCCTATCTTTTGTAAATTTGCGGTTAAGTTTTTTTCTCTAAAATTGAATTACAGCAAACCAGCACAAACCTGAAACAGTCAACCAACTTGCACATTTTTACACTTTAAACACTAATGTTCAAGGAAGGACTTGAGACTCAATTTAAAACGTGGCTTGTAGAAACAAATATGGGCAATTAAATCCATTAATATGGCAGTTGCATCAATTTTTGACTTTCGTTTCTAAAATAAATTCCATTTCTAGCGAAACAGTGCCTATGGTATCCATATGTGACTTAGATTGTTCTCATTAATAGTTTAGCTGCAAAAAGATACAATAAATCTAATTCGTTTAATTCTCTGGAAATACAGACTTTCACATTAATCTTTAATTAATTTTATTAATTTAATCTTTGCTTGCATAAAAATGCTTTTCAATGGTACAGGCATAGACGGAGTTTAGGTCACGTGCCACCACTCCCCGATAAATATTATTTTCGAAATAATTCCTTCTGTGGTGCAGTTTATTTTATTTCTAGGAACCTCCTCAATTGACTACTGAATCATATTACAAAAAATATTGAATATTATTACAAGACGGAAAGCCACGATAACAATTAAAACTTCCTTACGACAAATAATATGCAACTAAACTACAAGTACTTTTTCTGATGAGTCAAAAAATTACTTTAATATAAAAATTAAAGTCATACATCAGTTTCAATAATCTGTAATGTCCTCTGTAGAGTCAAATAAGTTAATCCATTTTGAAGTAGTTTTTACTTTCCTAATTTCTTACTTACAGTGACATACATATTGTAGTATACGAAGAATTCATACACAGTTTAAATTCTATGTTAGCCTGAATTTATTCTTATTAGTTTCAGAAAGCGTATATGAGTAAACATGATTACAAGTTGCATTAGGGAAACTTATGAAACATCAATTTGATTTGTTGAAACTTATTTAATAATAAGCACTTTGATTTTGGATTTGGCCTTGTCTGCACTTCGGGGTCGTTAGTCCCTTTTGTCGCCCCTCTCGTCTTGGCGCCCAGTGCGCCAGCACGGGTTGCATCGTCTTTAATCACTGGGTACAGGTATAATGTATTCACTGATTTAAAACCGATTTCACCTTCTAAATTTTATACCATGATTATGAAGTCACTTCTACATTATTTCTTTTCTATAATACATAAACGTAAGTTATGGAACCATGAAAATAAATGAATATAAGAACACAAATTAACGCAGTTGAATTTTTAAAACGTTGACAGCCGTTTCCATAGCACGTGGCTATTTTCTTGAAATGATGCAACAGTTGTGTCATTCTAACAAAAATAACCACGTGCTATTGAAACGGCTGTCAATGCTTTTAAAATTAAACTGCGCTAATTTGTGTTTTTATATTTATTTATTTATTGTATCATTTTAATAAAAATAGCCACGTGCTATTGAAACAGCTGTCAATGTTTTCAAAATTAAACTGCGTTAATTTGTGTTTTTATATTTATTTGCTTTGTGCAGTGCACCACTATTTGACTTATGAAAGTAAATTCCCGTTGTGACAAATATTTTTGGAATAACCTTAGATGTAATTTCAGGAACTGACTCGAAATCATTCAGGATGGGCTTTAGACTCTGTTTCACAAAGAAATGACATCACATCCTTCAACAGCGCTGAAAGTATAAAAGTACCACCTAAAGAAGGGGTATATGTACATGGTCTGTTTTTAGAAGGTGCTGTTTGGGATCAAAGTACCGGAGTTCTGACGGAATCGCTCCCGAAAGTCTTGTATTCTCCCCTTCCAGTAGCTCACGTGTACGCAATCAACAGCACGTCAGGAAAAAATCCTGATGTATACGAATGTCCTATATACAAAAATCCAAGAAGGACGGATTTAACTTACGTAACGTCCTTCGACTTAAAGACAGATTGTGATCCTAACCATTGGACTTTAAGATCCGTAGCACTACTGGCTGATATTAAATAAGATTTCATTGAATAAAGTTTATTTGATAAGGCTAGAAACACTACATCTTTATTTCTATTTTGCGTCATATTTAATGTTTTGTTGAAATAGTTACTAATTCCAACACACTTTTTTTTAAATTAATAATTTTAAGCTTTTTTTTAAACTATTATGTGCTGTCGTAATTAAAATTCTTTACTCCGACATAGTGGAAAACTTATAGGCCAAACGGAGGGCATAGCCTCTTACGAGGTCATTTGGAGGACGGTGGCGTCCGGCCTAGACCAAGGAAATAGGGGGAAAAGTCCTATTCGTAGGGAAGAAACAGGAAGGTAACTGGAGGGGGGAAAAAAGGAGTAGAACGTCGCAGACTGCGTACGGGCACGTTTCAAGGAAAGTTTTTCTCCCTCACGAGGCTCACCGCGGAGAGCGGATTGTAAAAAAAGCAAAAAATCCCGTAGGCGAGCGCAATCCGAGGATAGTACGCCATCACACGAATGGCCTTACAGAATTAGCATACTGATACTTCGCAGCATCACCTCTGGAGAAGCGTAATTGATCTCCTACGGCCATTTTCAAAGGAGGACACCTCACCATCCACCATCTTCACCGATCCCGGAAAGTTCGGAACGTTTTACACATACGGTCGGCTACTTCAACCTCGGAGAGAGAATGCCCCAGTTACGGAACGACGCCGAGAAGGTCACCCATCAACGCAGCACTGGTTCCTACTCTTTCGCCCTTTACTCTGGTACGCTACTCCTAGAAGCGAGTATAAACAAATAGCATCCCCCCCTTGATTGCTCTGCGCAGAATTATAATCTGTTTCCTTCGAGGATTTAAGTTAAGGCCTATCGAACGGAGTAAAAGGAATAAACTCTTTATCAGGTTTAGAATTCTTGTATTCTCTTACATTCTAGTATGTTATATCTCTTGTATTCTCTTACATTCTAGTATGTTATATCTCTTGTATTCTCCTATTTCTGGTGTTCTCTCATTTTGCAAGCCGGAATCGTATCTTGTCTCATTCCCGTAACAAAAATTATCAATCAGAGTCAGTAATATAAACTCTTCTTATGATAGTACTTAAGCCGAATATGTTCTTCAGTACTCTAACCAATATTACCACGCCTAATTAACTAAAAGTGTTTACATTTAGACTGTGGCCAATACATTTTATTTAAAATATTTTAATCTAATTAAATTAGCAAAATATGTATTTTATTTAAATTTCTTTATTTAATGCTTTTATTCCATAAAAGCATGCAATCATAGATCAATTAAAATCAGGTCCTGAACTACAACTTTTAAAATGTGAGGAATAATTTGTTGATATAATCAGTTATGTAAAACAATATTCATCCAGTATTTTTTCATTTTTATTCATAAAAATTTCAATAAAATTTGTGATTAGATTTCAAACATCATTGTTATTAAGACTTTGCCAGAGAATTGCTTTAACAAACATTTATTACTTTTCCTAAATAATATTTATTATCGAATATAAATCACATTATCCGAATGCGAATTCTAGCCATTACTACGGTGAACTCCTGATTATACGAACTCGTAGGGACCCCAAAAAAATCGTAAAATTGAAAGTTCATCAATGGAAATGAACGTTAGTTCGATGGAATACTTTTTTTTGGATCAACGCCAGATTTTGTAGTTCGTAAATTGGAGGTTAGTGAAAACGCGAATCCACTGTATATTAATAATTGGAGATTCAAGCTCGAAACATTGCCATTTTAATTTTTAGAAAATTAAGTAATTTATTCTAAATTTTATGTCGACCCCTCTTATCAATCCTTCTAGAAGCAAATGCTCTGGTGAAATTGAAAAGTCCCTTCGAATTTCAAGATCGAAGAAACGTAACTGACATAAATGATCTCTATCATTCTACGTACCCAACTCTGCATCGTTTGCACAAATTATCTGGAAAGAATATATATATATATATATATACAAGTCGTATCGACTCTATTGGATTGATATATATTTATCATACCAGCTTCCTTTCTATGGAGAAAAATATTACAATTGTAGAGTGCTCGCCATAGATATAGAATGTTTATTGGGAATGGCGCTTATTTATTCTCTCTTTTGACACCAACTAAATTCTGCATTCTAAACGTAAGCCATTTATAGTTGATAATAACGCTACTCCGATAGCACATCATTCATTTAGGATGGGTATAAAGTTCAATTTTTTAATATCCAGCAAGTTAATGCAAAAAATGACTAATAGAAGTTGGTCATAAAAAAACAGTAGCATAATGCAATTGCACG
The DNA here is from genome assembly GCA_006491805.2 of Dysdera silvatica. Classification (NCBI taxonomy): domain Eukaryota; kingdom Metazoa; phylum Arthropoda; class Arachnida; order Araneae; family Dysderidae; genus Dysdera; species Dysdera silvatica. The sequence continues at coordinate 292,508,034 of QLNU02015360.1, forward strand.
CACGTAAGTATAAATTGCGAAATACAAAATTCCGAAACAACATAATGTCAGGAGAACTTTCTGAGGAGGGGACACATTCGAATAATATCAATTAGCAGATGCGTTAAAATTAACCAACTACAGTAAAAAAAGTCTCTCTCTCTCTCAATCATCACGATTTTGGTAGTGATGTTTATAACAATGCCCACAGGAAAAAAGTAGAGGTGAAACGGAGCAGAATGTTCATATTGAAAAAGCATGGGATGAAAGATGCAGCTATTGATGAAACTATAGGAAAGGTCCAAGATGGTGATAAATTATTTCCTTCTAGATCATAGAAGTCGTCTATGTGTTTATCAATACTAAAACGAACACAGAAAAGCTTCAGGATTTACTGTGAAAAAATTTGTTGCCAAATGCATCGTATATTGCATCTGGAAAGTGGATTTTTCAAAAAAATAATTTCAATATTTACAGCCCTCTGTCAATAAAATGCTGCATTTAAAAAATATTTTTTGAAAATTTTATATGTTGCGTAGGATATTTACTCTCTTTACATTTTTCGCGCTCGCTAAAAGATCGTTTAAATTCGCATTCAAATACCTAATGCTAAATTTTTATCGTAGTAATGTTTAATAAAATCAAATTTCATGTATCGCTGTTCTAAATTATATTGTAGATGCAGTTCCAAAGATAAGACGAGTCTACTATTAAATTTATACTTACTTTTGGTTCGTATGCATGTTGCGTAAAATGTATGTGCGCAGAATCAAATAAAAATTTTAGTTAAACGCATCAATGGACTTTCCTCTTTCTTTTCCTGATTAAGATATTTTATTGGAGTTACATTTTTGACATTTTAAAGAGCATTTATAACTTGACAGATGGGACAAAAAATTTAATTCGCTAATAATTTTACTTAAAACAATCGAATTTGGCATTTATACATATATAAGGTCAAGCAAGCCTTGACGTCTATATATAGTGAAAACTTTAAAAATTGGAATAGAAGTTCGAAGTAGAAAGCATTTGCGTAATATAGTGGAATATATAAATCGCTCTGGCATGCAAGTGTAAATAAAATAAATACTACCTGGGTGCTGTTTTCTCAGATAATTAAAAGCTAATTTCCTGCTTTTGGCCCAAAATTCGTTGCCTACTCTCTTATACACAACCGTTACACACAAATACGTAATTAAGCTAAATATAACTCGATGACTGCATTTTTTGCATACTACGGTTTTATTATCAATCAATCAAATCAAATTTATTTTTGCATAACATTCACAAAAAAGTGTATACAAAGAATACAGGTTAAAATCGAACATTTAAAAGCACCCGCAACCGTGACGATTAATTTGCTTAATGCTCCAAGAAAAAAAATTGTTATGGTAGTTTTGAATTTATTTTTCAGTTTTATTTCTTTAATTTCAGTGGGTATTGTGTTCCAGAATTCGATTCCATAATGATTTATATTATTTTTACCTATGTTTGTTCTTATTTGCATACTTTTTAGTTCACTTTTATCTCTTGTATTATAATTATGTTTTGTTTTATTTATTGTAATTATATTTATATGTTTATTTTCACTTATTCGTTCGTAAATATATAACGCTATTTTTAACTTACGTATATTAGTAATGTTTGGGATTTTATTTTCATAAATTATTTCTTCGTTTAGTTTACCTGTTTTGTAACATAGTTTTTGTATTGTTTTATCAAGTAATTTATTTACTTTTTTAAAATTAGTTTGTGATATATTTCCCCATATAATATTACCATAGTTAATGTAGCCATATACCAGCGCGTAATATAAGCTAATTTTTATATTTAATGCTCGCCTACAAGAACTAATATTAGAACTCAAGCATATTAAGTGGGACATCATCGTGCTGTGTAAAACGAGACGTAAAGGTGAAAATCTTGTAAAACTCGATACCGGCCATCTTCTATATACAAAAGGAACTGCAAACGGGAAATGTAGTTTTGTAGATTTCCTCATTAATCAGAGATTAAAAGGTTCCATCATAAAACTTGAGGGTACTTCAGATAGAATCGCACAATGCACCATACAACTGAACAAACGACATAAGCTCCAAGTTATCCAGGCTTATGCACCAACTAGTAGCCACACTGATGATGAAATCGAAGAATTCTACGAGGATATATCAGACCTACAAAATAAAGAAAATTGCCACTACAAAATTTTAGTGGGTGATTTTAATGCCAGAATTGGAAAAACCCACTTTGGTGAATGTGCAACAGGCCCACATGGCAGCGGTCATAGAGATGCAAGAGGAGACTCGCTGGTTAATTTTGCAGAGAGACAAGGCCTCTATATTTTGAATTCGTTTTATAAAAAGAAAGCCAATAGGAAATGAACATGGGAAAGTCCGTCAGGAAACAAAAGTGAGATTGATTATGTTCTATCCAACCACAAGAATATATCCAGTGACTGTACGGTCCTCAATCGTTTTGACGTGGGAAGTGACCATAGACTGGTGAGAGTTAAAGTTAAGTTAGACTACCGCAAAGAACGCAGTAAAATGATAAACCTCTCCAAAAAAGTGAAAGCCAACAATGAGGAATTGCTTAAAAAAAGCAAAGAATTTGAACTCGCTATGGCAAATTGCTTTGCATTATTACAAAATTTGGAAGACACCGATATAACAGAACAAAATGAAAAAATTATCAGCAACTTAATTGTAACAGCCGAGGCTCTAGTACCACTAACAACGAAACCTAAAGAAAGTAAAATCTCTAAAGAAACTTTAAATCTAATGGAAAAACGAAGGTCTTGGAAGAACACAGGAATAATTACTAACAAAGTGGAATATGTGGAAATTTGCAAGACGATAAGGAAACGTATCCGGGAAGAAACTCATAAATTCAATACAAAGTTGGTACAAAAAACAATTGAAGAAAATAAAGGCATCAAAAATTCAAAACGCAGGCTAATAAATGGAAAAAAGCAAATACTTGCCTTAAAATGTAATGACGGCTCAGTATGCAGAACACGCCAGGAAATGCTTAAGAGGGTAAAAGAATTCTACACAGACCTCTATAAAAGTAACGATCAGCAAAATCTGCCAACAATTGTAGTTACAGAAGAAATGCCGGATGTTTTAGTATCAGAGGTAACAGATGCCATACGATCAATGAAAAATGGGAAATCCACAGGAAAAGATGGCATTTCTGCTGAAATGTTAAAAGCTGGGTGTAAAACGCTTCACAAAATATTGGCAAATCTCTTCTCAAAATGTCTTAAGGAACAAAAAATTCCTAATGCATGGAAAAATGGCGATGTTATTCTTTTGCATAAGAAAGGAGCTCAAGATGATCTTAAAAACTATCGACCAATTAGCCTTCTTCCTGTTATGTACACAGTTTTTTAGCAAAATCACTGCAAATAGAATTTATAGAACATTAAACTATGCCAAACCTCTAGAACAAGTAGAGTTTAAAAGTGGCTATAGTACGATTGACCACATTCAGGTTCTTCAGAGAATAATAGAAAGACACAATGAATACACTTTACCACTATGCATTGCCTTCATCCACTACGAAAAAGCTTTTGACTCAATTTTCAAACCATATATTTTAAATGCACTAGGTAACCAAGGTGTGAACCCAGCTTATGTTAGCTTACTCCAGTCCATATTTTATAAAGCAAAAGCGACCATATCTATAAACAGACACAAAGTTGAAATTAACCTTGAGAAAGGTATACGACAGGGAGATACAATCTCGCCCATACTCTTTTCAGCTTGTATTGAGGAAGTTTTTCGTAAATTACACTGGGATCAAAGGGCTTAAAAATCAACGGAGCTTATTTAAACCATCTAAGATTCTCCGACGACATCGTATTTTTCGTAAAAGATCCAGAAGAGCTCCAAAGACTCATTGAAGATCTCAGAATGAAAGGAGAAACATCTGGCTTAAAAATCAACTTGAAGAAAAGCATGATCATGTTTAATAAGTTTATACAAACTAAGAAAATCTTTATTTCGAGAGAAGAAATACAGCAAGCTGAAAATTATATTTACCTTGGTCAACAAATTACGATGAAAGGCGACATAAATCAAGAGATCGAACGTCGTATCAAGCTTAGCTGGCAAGCATTCTACCGGCTACAAATAATTTTTAAAAAAAAGCTCCCTATTTCTTTACAGAGGAAAGTTTTCGATCAATGCATCCTACCTGTTCTGACTTATGGTAGTGAGACATGGACATTGACTGCCAAAGGTATCCAAAAGTTACGAGTGGTACAAAGGAACATGGAACGGCAGATGCTTGGTATCACGCGACGAGATCGAAAGACCTTCAGTTGGATAAGAGATCAAACAAAAGTTTGTGATATCATTGCGAAGGTAAAAAGTTTGAAATGGAAGTGGGCAGCCCATATTGCTAGAAGAACTGACAACAGATGGACCAAAAATATCCTAGAATGGATC
>QLNU02015360.1:292526522-292561898 GCA_006491805.2 Dysdera silvatica
GATCAAGTAAGCGGCTGCCCCAAGGAGGCGAATTTTACAAAAAATTGAACAATGAATAATTTTTCAATACCACATACAAACAAAATATACATATAGCAAAATAGTATATAAAAATATAACATATATCTATAAAAAAATAATAAATTCTAAAATAAAATATGTAGCTGGAACAGACTGCGCCTTCGGTTTTACCCCGCAAGTCGAGACCTATGGCATCTATGTGCGTCACATGCGTGTCAACTTTGCGTCACAACATTAACGGTTAACGTTATGGTAAATACGCTACCGAGTCCAGTGTGCAGCAGAACACTGGACTCGGTAGCGTTCAGTGTGCAACAGAACACTCCAAACCCTTCACTATACATTCACGAAGGCATTCACGGTGTCTTTTAAAATCCACCATAGAGCTTTGCGGGATATTCCGCCAGAGTTCATGGTCCCTGATAGTCTTACACCGAAAAGTACGTGATCCCTCGCAATAATTATAATTCGTAAATTAACAACTTTTATAAATTATAAAATTAAACTAATTACACTCAATTTAATCACTTTTACAAATTTTATTTATAAACTAAACAAGAACTAACTTTGATGAGATGAAATTACTAAACGAAGTTTATTAAATTACTATAAAGGATTCTCTTACTATTTTAATTTATTATATATGATTTTTCACCGTCTTTAATTTTTTAGAACCAACTCTTTTCATATATAGCGATGTTAGTTTTCGCTGGGAAAGACCATACTCAAAGCAATCTTTTATCTAAAATTAGTTATATTTTTAATTTATTTTTACGCGAAGTAAAAACTTAAAAAAAAAAATTAAAAATTACAAATATTAGATCCCAGCTTAGGCTAGACGACATCTAGACTTCAACAGCAAACACTTTTTTACAGGAGAAACATGTAAAGTGCATAAATAAATGTCGATCAATCAAGGAAAAGGGGGTTCTTTAACAAGTAAACATGAAAAGAAAATTTCGCTCTTAATATAAATGTTGGTAGTTTTTATATAATCCCTCCATTAAAAATTATTTTTAAAGCTTCTAATGGGTAGTGAGCTCCTTACATTAATTTAAATGCAGGATCGCGAACGAAAGTATTTCTTTCTTTAGAAACTGATTATTCTATAATCTTTGGCAAACAATTCCCAACATCTAGTTCCTGGTAATTATAACAATTTTTCTCCGCTCCTTACAAATCTTTACAATTACTCTCTTTTTTGTCCATTACGTAAATGTTTGTCTACTTTAACTTCATGTTTTATATACGGAGTAATTCACAGGCCGTCCCCCCCACTGTTAATTTTTTAGTGGGTTCAGGCAGATAAACGTCCTTTTGGGAAAGTTCCTTGTTGAAAAGGAACTAACTTTTGTCCTGTGTTGCGACTCACCAGCAGCACTAGGGGGCAACTGGAAAATTTCAAATGGTAACCCCCCATCGAGTAATACACTGTTTTAAAGGTCTCGTCGAGAAAAAAATAATGATATTTACAGTATGGCGTTTCGACACTCATAGCACCAACGATGTGTCCGCAAAATTCAAAATCGACATTTATTCTCCTGGCTTTTGCTCACGCTAGTAAGGTCGTAGGCAAATGCCGAAAACTATAGAATGTAAAGCAATGTGTGTTCTATCAGGGAACTTTTAGATTTCTTGTTAGCCTAATGGGGAAAGTTAATGGGGATCCCTTAAAAATATCAGTATTCTAACCCTCAAAACTCAGATAAAATTGATTGATTGTTTGGCTTTTTTATGGCGCAAGAGCATCTGGGCTATACTGCGCCAAAAACTCAGATAAAAACTTTTCCATATTAGCAATAGTTGTTTTAAATAAAAATATTTCCATAGCAACGATAGTTGTTTGAAATAAAAACGTTTCCATATTAGCAATAGTTGTTTGAAATAAAAATATTTCCATAGTAACAATAGTTGTTTGAAATAAATATATTTCCATGGCAATAATAGTTGTTTGAAATCACATATCCGTCCTCACAAACAATATTCCTTTTTATACGAACGCACTTCGAAGAAATGGCTCGTCCACTCAGTCACCGAACGGATGTCATTCTTTTTTACTGCCAGGCTGAATGGAATTTCCACGAAACTGTCCGATTATTTAATGCAGAACATCCTGAGAGACATGTTAACCGAAAATTCATATGGAGAACAGTCAAGAAGTTTTTGAATAGTGTCAGCATCAATGAAGCCACTAGATCCGGTCGTCTGTCCGTTCTGACTGAGCAGTTGCGAGTGAGCGTATTAGCAAACTTTGTTGTGAACCAGATACAAAGTATTCGAAAAGTTGCAGATGTCCATGAAATTTCATACTCGAGAACCTAAAGAATTTTAAAGAGAAATAGTTTGCACCCTTATAAAATACAAATCCATCAAGAATTAAATGAGGACGATCCAGACCGCAAAGTGCAATTTTGAGAACAAATGCTACAGTTAATTGAAGATGACCATGACATCTTGCGACGAATCTGCTTCAGTGATAAAAGTTGTTTATATCTAAATATAACTCTTAATCGTCACAATTGCCAGTATTGGTATGATACAAACCCTCATGAATTCAGGCAAGGAAATACGCAATATCCAAAGAAAGTGAAAGTGTGAGCCGGTATTTTGGGTGATCGCGTTGTCGGGCCATTTTTTCCTTACCGAAAGGTTAACAGGACAGCGGTACTTAGAAATATTGCAGGATGAAATTGTGACAGATATAGCTGAAATTGTTGAAAATTACACAAACGCAGTTGCCAACATTATTTTTCAACAGGATGGTGCTCCCCCACACTTTTCTACAGATGTTTGAACCTTTCTATATAACAAGTTTCCAAGAAGGGGTCGTGGATTCGTGGAATGGCCACCTCGTAGCCCAGATATGACACCCTTGGATTTTTTCCTTTGGGGTCATTTGAAATGAGTAGTTTACGAACCTGCACCTGAAAATATGAATGTACTGCTCCAAAGAATATTGGATGAGTGCCATAAAATTACTCCACGCAATTTTCAAAAAGTTAAAGAAAGCTTTGAGGCCCGGCTTTATATCTACCAAGAAGTGTAAGGCCTTCAATTTGAACATCTACTTCATTAAAGGTGGCCTATCTTCCTTTTAAAGATACAGTAGTGGACAAAATTGTGGAAACCTTTTGAAAAAAGTTTATTTTAGAGGTTTGATGGCTAATAACACCACTTTTTTTTGTACCAATACTATAAAATTATATATCATTAGAAAGGTAATTTAATAAAGATTGTAATGCAATAACATTTGTTCAATTATCTGTATTCTATCAAAAGTTATAGCCAAATAACCAGAAAAAAGAAGCACAGCTTGCTTACATTTATATGAAGTAGCTTTCCTTCATTTGAATGTGGCCAATGAGCATGAGTGTTTACAGAGCCAATCAGGTGTCATCTTGTTTTGGCAATGAGCCAATCATGTTTTCTCTTGTTTTGGCAATGAGCCAACAGGTTACAGGACATTTATCAGTGTGTTCTGTAATTGCTATCAAGTTGGTTGTTTTTTTTTTGTGCTCTTTGATTTAGTGTGCTTGTAAAACGTAATAAAATTAAAGAAATGGCGCAAAGAGTTGACTGGTCACCTAGGAAGCGATGTAAAATAGTAATATTAAGTGAACAAGGCTACAGTTATGAAGAAATTAGAAGAAATATTGGGGGAAACTTAACTAAAGGTGGCATTTCTAAATTTTTGAAGAAGTATAAGGAGACTCAGTCATTACAAAACCAGACTGGTAAAGGCAGAAAAAGGTGCACAACAGCAAGTGATGATAGAAGAATTAAAAGACAGTGCCTAGGTGACAGGAAAAAATCATCTCTGTGTATACAAGGTGAAATGGCGCAATGCAATGTGAAGTTAAGTGCAAGGACTGTTCGGCGCAGACTGCATGAATGTGGTCTAAATGCAAGAATTCCACGAAAAAAGCCATTTTTGTCTGTCAAACAGAGGTTGAAAAGATTAAACTGGGCTAAAACCCATGTTAACTGGACAACGGAACAATGGGACAGTGTAATTTGGAGTGATGAGACCAAAATCTCACTGTTTGGTAGTGATGGCGTAAAATACGTATGGAGAAGAATTGGAGAAGATTTCCATCCTGAGTGCATTACACCTACCGTGAAACACCCAGTTAGTGTTATGATTTGGGGTTGTATAACATCAAGAGGTGTGGGCAGAATTTGCGTGATCAATGGGAATATAAATGCCCAAAGATACATAAATGAAATACTTGAGCCCAAGCTGCAGCCTTCTGCATGTGATCTTTTCCAAGATAATGAAGCATTTATATTTCAACAGGATTCAGCTCCATGTCATGTTGCTCGTGTGTGCAAAAAATGGTTTCAAGATCATCATATTCAACTGCTGGAATGGCCTGGAAATAGCCCAGACCTTAACCCCATCGAAAATCTATGGAGCCGGCTAAAGAAGCTTGTTAGTCGGAAGCAACCCAGCAATAAAACACAATTAACAGAAGCAATAATTCAATCTTGGTTTCATATTATAACAGCTGCAGAACTAAAGAACTTGGTTCACTCCATGGGAAAGCGTTGTAAGGCCGTAATTAAGGCTAAAGGTTACCCAACTAAGTATTAACTGGTATGGTGAACATTTTTGTATATCTCATTTTTTCTATGTATATCACCTTTCTTCTTTATGAATGCTGTTCTATTAAAATACGATTCATAAATGTTATTGCATTACAATCTTGATTAAATTACCTTTCCAATGATATATAATTTTATAGTATTGGTACAAAAAAAAGTGGTGTTATTAGCCATCAAACCTCTAAAATAATCTTTTTTCAAAGGGTTTCCACAATTTTGTCCACTACTGTATATATATATAATTTCAATTATTCAAAAAGATCTAAATGTAATTTTCAGTAATAAAAATAGGAGAGAAAAAACTGCTAAACGTCAGCAAGCAAGCAAAATAAAAAATTGAGAAAATCAAGTCCACGAGACTATGCAGTTATGGAGCATGTGATTTGCCATTCACAAACTCGGTATCCGCCTTACGTGTCAGTAAATACATTCAAAAAGGCTTTTCAAGGCATATGCCATTCTATTGTTTCACGGATTTTTTTTCGGTTTTCTCCTCTGTAAAATTTGGAATAATATCGTCGTAGTTTAATTTCTATGTTATGTCACTTTCCATGCATAATGTAGACAGAGCAGGAAGTTTTTGTTGGCCCATTGTATTTCTCAAAGGCGATTTTAAATGCTTTAATAAAGAGAATGAACGCTCACCACTACAATTAGCTATGGAAATTGTCAAAAATATATGTAAGTCTCTACATTCGGGAACACAGGATTTGGATGTTTATCTTTTAATTTATCTAGCATTTCTAAAATAGTTCCACCCTCATTGAGTATTGATGCAAACTGTTGAAAAACCGAATTGCAAATTTGAAGTGAAAAAAATATTTTTTTTTTGTATTAATTTACTATTTCATTGCATTAAATAAAACTGTCATAATTTTTTTTTGGGAACCCTTCTTTTCGCGGGGTTAGGGCGCGGGCCCTTACCATAATCTGTACTTGAGTGGACTACATTGAAGTTTAATGAGAATTCATTAATGTATTAAATGAACTCACTATTAAGTATTAAGATATCAAGGGACAACAAAACCATTGACTCCAGAAAAGTTAATAGTTAAAATAGAAAAACAAGTCGAGTAAACATAAAAAAGAAAAGTTCAAATATATAAGAAGCAAACATCTCTATATAAAAAATACATGAGAATGAAAAATTGTTTCCTTAAACCAGGGTTGTCTAATATACGGCCCGCCAACACCACTATTTGAAATAAAAAAAATTCCAAACAAATTTAGATTTTTTTTTTCAGAAATAAAGAAAAACCTCTGTGACTATATGGGTGACCACCCCATTTCACATCGTAAATAAACAAACAAACAAATAACTGGAAGAAACTATGAAGGGAGTTTATTTTTTTCGAAACTCGCTGAAACCACTGGCTGGCGAGATCCGTAAAAAAATTTTAAGTGGCCCACTGCCCAAAAAGATCGGACAACCCTGCTTTAAACAAACAATGACAACTGCCACTTTTGTCTACCAAGCCAATGCCTAAGTGAAAGGAAAAGGTGAAGTTACCTGCAGTGAGAGACAACACAGTCGGTATTACAATAGTCTCTGTTGCTCCACTCAGGACTTTGTTGTTGCTCCTGGGGATTTCGGAGGCAATTTTGAAGAGGGGGTGGTGGTGGAGAGCACATCATTCCCCCTTGTGAGATTCCCGGACCTTGTCCTCCATTACTACCATTGGAACAATGTTGCATAGGAATGGGCTACAGAAATACATAGAGAGCTTGGTTTATACACATGTAAATTTAATAAGAGAATTGAAAGAGGATTTATTCGTTTCATGCACATCATTATGTCAACGCTGGTTATTAAGTAATAATAATAGTTTATGCAACCTGTGATATTTTGTATGGTCACATATTGTGAGCAGCTGCTAAAAGTTGTATAGATTGAATTCTCTGTGACTTACTATATATTTTGATTATAACAGATAGGTTAGAAGTGGAAGAAAGTAGAAAATATAGCTTGTATAAGTGATATTATTTATCAGTTACTTATATGATGTTCAGAACACAAAAAAGAAAATTACATGTGGCCTGAGGGAAGTCCGGGAAATGATTCAACAAAAATGAAGATTTGACAAGTCCCGGACTCTCCAAAAAATATGCAACAGTAATGACAAAGTTACACTGAGATGCAAACAAACAATTAAGTTTACTCAAAGTACATTGAAGATACTCAGGGATAAATAAATAAGAGTCTACAACTAAAACACTGAAACACAGAAAGTTCAGCAATTATTTTTACAACAATTCAGATATTAAAGACTTAAAAAATTATAAACATCTGCAGCAATGTTATACAGGGGTATTTTTCTACAATTTATCCTTATTCGTTTTAATCAAATAGAACTAATATACATGTTCAGATCCGCAGCATTCTAAATTACAAGTATTGTTATGTATTGTAAAAATACGTATTGCCAAATTTTAAGTGCACTAAAACAAATTTATGAATTTTTTTAAAATGATTTGTTTGATTTAAATTTTCTCAAAATACATGACTTTAAATATTTTGTATCCTAGATTATACTGTATACTTGAATGAACTTAGGAGGTTCACTTACGGATCCAATCATTCCTGGAGAATATGCCATGTTATTATTGTTCATAAGTCCGTTATTCTGTTGCCCAGGGTGCGAGTTCATTTGGTGGTGCCCAACCATATGTCCATTCATTTGCCCACTTGGTGAAGACAGCATTTGATGAAGCATTTGGGGAGGACTGGAATTATGTTGCATATGTGGCTGCAACATATGTGGAGGAGGCATGCCGCCCATGGTACCCTGAAATAATATAACCATTTAAAAATGTGTCGAATTTATTATCAAATTAAAATACTTCATAACAATATAGAACAAGAACTTGGAATAGCAAATGTGTCGGTAGTATCTGCTTTATTTATTAATCAAAATTATACTTTTCAAGTTGCCCTGTGAAAACCAAAATCAGTTTTCACTTATTTTTTATTTGAAAGTATTCTTGGAAATATGTCCACATAAACGAAAAGACAAAAATTGTAAGGATCTGAAAGTTTTAAAGGGCTATATTAGTATATTACACTCGTGTCCAAAATTAAGGTTGCATTCAACGTTATTTCAATGGGAGGTATATATTTTGGTTTGATCGTTAGCTAGCAATGTGCTTTATTTATTAAAAACCATTGTACAGAAAATTAAAGAGTTATAAACGCATCACAGAGAATCACAACAAATCAAATTTTTTTAGGCATCCTATGAAGGAGAATCCAAGATCAAAATAGGTGAAAATATTGAAGGTCAAAAACAAAAATTCGTAAAAAAACTGGTTTTGAATAAAATTTTCTCACATAAATATGCAAAATTATTAAGAAATGATTGTCGATATTTATGTAAGCAAATTCGTTATCCTAATTTTTTTTTACGAATTTTTTTTTCTCCACCTTCAATTTTTGTACCATTTTTGAGCATGGATTCTCCTTCATAGGATACCTGAAAAAAATTGATTCGTTTTAATTGTTAAATGCTTATAGCTCTTTAATTTTCTGTAAAATGATTTTTTATAAATAAAGCACATTGAGAGTTATAGAGCAAAATATGTACCTCTCCCATTGAAATAACATTGAATATAACCTTAATTTTGGACACAAGTATATTATACAAAATACCATTGAAATTAAATCATGCCAATTATTGTTCTAGATTTTATAGCTTATTAGTTATTTACAAAATGCACTGAAATATCTGTTTTATAATTTTAGCACTCGAATAATATCATTAAGTATATACAAATGCAATTTTTATTACCTACCTGTAATACTCAAATCAATCTATTAAGCACAAAATTAATGTCACTTCACGCAAAACATAATAGGAGTTATACACAATGCTTTTTATAAGGAATAGTTATAGATGTTACGGTTATATATATTATTACATCTAAAACTACGTGTTATTACACATTGTTTATAACTCCTACTAACCTGTAGCTGTCTAGAAAGTTCTTGCATTTAGTAATTCCTTTAATTATAAGTTATGAAATCACACAGAACGTATTCCCGTCATTTTAAGACGAGCTTTTCCATTCATATAGGACACTGAGATCACATCTTGATAAAATGACACTCCTAAACGTGCTCAACGTCAGTCGTGCAATACCAAATTTGCATACTTAATATGGATACTATTTATCACGTAACGGCTAATGGCGTTCATCTTACTTGTCCGAGAAGCAAAGGTTGCGGTTGAGTCATGTTGTGAAGGTTGGTAATGGGGCTTGTGCCCTCCATAAGAGATGTCAGAAGAGGAGATTTCTTCTGAAGAGGGCTTGGGCCTCCACCATTTGCTGCCATGGGTGATGAAGAAGTAGAGGGGGTGGAAGGACCAGGATTTCCTCCACCATAAATGTTATCTGATTGGTCATTAGCCGCCTATAAACAAAAAAGGATTCCGTGTTTAAAATTCAGTTTATTAAATAAATAAATATCTGTATTTGTGCGGCGTCTAGCATTTACTAATAGGTAGATACAATAGATGAACAGCCAATAACACAAAATAGTGCATAACAATCAGCAATTTATGATTTATTTATTTTTTTTAATAGCTTAATGATGGTTGGTTGATTGAATTTTAATGGTGCGAGGACAAACAGGGCCATACTGAGCCTCTCATAGCTCTCTTCATAGCTGAGTGAAGCCTTTATAATTTTGATTCGCCAACTTTATCAGATATCTAATATAGAGTGGTATTGGCTAATATGTGCAAAGATAAAAAATGATTAAGATGTGAAACTATTTTTCATGCACGCATATATTTATCACGCCGTTAAAAATAGCAAACTTTTTTCATTTCTTCGTTAACGTTTCTTACTAGTTTCAAAGTATTTACTCACACTTCTCCATAAATTACTAATAACTCTACAAAAAGAGCTACAGAGCGCCTAAGATCTATTCCTCGGGGTAGTACAAGTTATTTGGATAAAAAGCTTTAATTCAAGTAAAATATCCAGGAAAGTACTACAATATAGTAATTTCAATTCCATTTTTGCCATTCTGAACTTAATACTGCTCATGGATATTTTATACGTTTCAGTTATAAGTTTTCATTCTATTTTTGTAAATCTTACATCCATTCTTGTAAATCTTACATCCATTCTTGTAAATCTTATATTTCAGTCTTGTGAATCTTATATTTCAATCTTGTAAATCTCGTGATTGCAATAACTCAAGATTGGGAGTTAAGCATTCATTATTAGTCAGTAACATGTCCATAAAAAGTGTGTAATGCTCACATGCCCACTTGTGCTACCATGCCGATTGGTCGTAATGCTACCTTACTGTTTTAACATTTCTAGTTTCATTGTTACAGAAATACATCTTGTCGTGGCCATTGTTCTGGGGCGTCCACTAAATTACGCTTACTGCTACTTCTGCACTGCACTCATAGTCCTATTTTTGTTTCTTTTTACTATGGTAGGGCCTTGTCGCCCGATGTCCAGTACCCTATGTGTTATTTGCGGATCCCCTTATCACGAGGAAGTCCATGCTAGAGAGTGTTTACGAGATCAAATAACTGGTGTGTGGATATCGATGAAGGCCTTCTAGAATGCTGTACTGCTGATATTGGAGCCCTGTCTCCTTACTGACAATGCACCTACCAGCGTAGTAAATTCGACTTCGCAACAAAAGTTGGCATGGTGGTAGCTGGAGGTGTCAGATGAGAGGTCGTGGTAGTGCGAACTCCTAGTTAGGCGACTTAATGGAGCTAGGGTCATGTAAACTTTTGCATCCAGCTCTCATAAAAATGCTAAAGAATCCGAGAATTCATTTTTTTTTATTTAATTTTTGTTTTCTGTAAAAGAATCGATCTAATTTAGTTTTAAGTATCTATATTTTTGTTATGAAATGATATCCAACAGGGCACTTTCGTGGAAAGGGGAACGGATGAAGGTTTTCGGTGGGTTTTCTCCAAGAAACAAGGCAACTCATTCCTATACTGTGCAGTATGGCATTTTTCAAGCAGAACAAATTATCGGAGAAGTATACGTTTGCCTCCAAGAACCAAATGGAAAAATTAGACCAGCTGTAGAAAAATCACATTTTTATGCTCCAAATTTAACAGCTACTTGTAGCCGCTCGGGAAAGCTCGCAACCAATGAAATATTGACCGAGGCCCTTGATGGCGCAAGACACTAGGCGGTCGCCTGACTCGCCCTATACTGAGGCTGCCTCTGCTGGTAGGCGCGTTGGGAGTGTAAGTGAGAAGGATCACACAGTTCATCCTGCCGAAGTTCGAAGAATTCTAAGCGATCTTGTCTGTTAGGGTTCGGAGAGTCTATATTGTGTAAGGCATTACGGAACAGCAGTCAATACCTGGCTGGCGTAATACAGTTACAGTACGAGAGATACGACATACGTGTTTAATGCAGGTATAAGGCAAAGCACATGTTGAAGGAGCAGGTGATGGAAGCATGGAACATGCACGGTATGATGTATAGAAATGCTGGTTTGACAAGGTGACTAGCGACGTTTATGCTGAAGCCATCTTCATGCCAGGAGATTTCCCCATGCGTTATTTTTTGCTGTGATTTGTCAACGTCACGCTCTCGTCTTTTGCTTCTTCAGTGTACGGTTTATCTAAGCTCATCCCCGATCTTGAGGGTTGAATGGCAAGCATTACCTTGGTCCAATTGTTTTCTATCATCATGTAAGCAATACGTTACTCCCATCGTTATTCATGGCAGTTCATTGAATCAAGGTGCCCCGTTTATTGCCTCAAATCGGAGGAAAAGAATAATGTAAATACATATATTATTTTTTTATGTTAAGCAGAAGAGTCCGATGTATTGTACATTAGAGATGCTCAATTTCGTACATGTCATCCACGTGGGTGAATTTAAAAATTCATACGTTGATTTCAAGTAAAATAAAAATGATAATTATTTTGGTTGCATTGTATAGAATATGTTCTATTAATAGCGCGAGACCAGCTCTTGATAAAAATTTCAATTTCGATCATGCAGTAAAATTCAAAATTCATTAAATAATATTACACCTACTGATTTGGAAAATTTTAATTAAAAGCATCAGGAGATCATTCCTTCACACGTAAGACCAAACAACATAAAATACCTTTATCAAGTATTAGGTTCAGTTAAAGATATTAACTAGAAAAAAAATTACACGTAAAGTTTTAATCATGGTAAAGTTGGATAAAAATAGGATAATTACAAAATTAAAAAAAAATCTTATTTTTGATAAAATGCAAACATTGCAATTTATTAAAAATAAACAAATGTTAAAATTAACTGTTTAAAGGTTTGTATATATATATATATACTTTTTAAATATACTTGCTACTATTTTAAAATATAAAGATATACACACCTTGGATACTAAACTACTTCTATATGCAGCAAGAGCTTTCAGGTATTCTTTCTTAGCTGCTTCGGTTTTCCTTTTATAGACCTTAAAATGCACACAAAACAATCACATTAAATGACAATAATTATTTTAGATGCATATTATAATTAATTATAATACTAAATTATAAAGAATACACATATTATAATTATAATATTTATTTTAAATCTACATAAACAATCAATATATTCATTTAAAAATTATTGCTAAGATATCAATAATCTTTAATCAATGACTGCAAGAAAAAATGAAGATTATGCCAATCGATTAAACTATAATTGCTGCATTTTATAATTCCTCCGCAGTAGCTGCATTTTGCACTAATAATCAAAAGAATTCCCCCTAAACTAAAATGTATACTTTCCTCATAATCTTCTTTAGATTTTTCTTTATAGGCTTTATACCCTGTTTTAATCGTGTGTTCCCTTTATAAAACAATTTTCTACTTAACTGATACATCTTAAGAACATTATTTAGTTCTCTGTAGAAGATGATCGATGTTTGAGTTAATGCTTTTTTTATTCCTCTAACTTGTATTGGCACCATTTTTGGCGTCATTGGTTTTGTAGACGTGGCCAAGCAGTGACCATCTTTCTTACAGAAGTAAATGTTTGAAGAGGATCGCTCGAATAGATCGAAAATAGATTCGCGAGGACTAGAAGCAGTGTTGCCAGATCTGAAGATTAAAAAGTAGCAAACTGTGCTCCAAAAGTAGCGGATTTGAACTATTTGTAGCCCAAACATAAAAATGAATTATTTTGCAACTAGTAGCAGTGCCGTATTTCCCAATAGGCTGTACTAGGCTATAGACTAGGGCGGCAAAATTTTGTGTATTGAGTCTGATATAACAAAATCAATACCATATCTGATGGTATCTGATGATATAATCAGATGTTTTGCCAAGAAGAAAGCTAGACGTCATGCTTTCCATTTAAATACCAGTGTTCGATAGGCTTTTATTTTTTTGCTAAAATTAAAATTTATTTCAATAAAATTGAATTTGATTTATTATATACCAAAAAGAAATAATACTTCAATATAAGTTAATATTGTTTAATATTTATGTTTCAATTTATGAGTTTGTTTTTCAACATTTTTACTGTTAATATAAACTTTTGTAGCGTATATTGAATGTAACAATTTTTATGTTCCTACCAGCGATTGAGGAGTGCAGATGGGTAGGAAAGGGCGGCAGAAAGTAGCCTTGGGGCAGCAAAAATAGCCTAGGGGCGGCAAAATGGTAAATCCAATAATACCCATGAGTAGTAGTAGCTCTAATAGCAATCTAGAAAAAGGATGGGGCTACGGGCCGTTCACGTCCCGACATGTTTGGAGTCTTTTTAACTGTAAGATTTGGCATTTTTGAAACGGCCACAATGCGTTGTGGTCTTTTCTCTCTCACTCATTGAGTGTTTTTCGACGTTTGAGCATAACATATATACTTATATAAGCAGGTCAACGCACTCGTTTGTGTACTTGCATTGGTGAACGAAACATATAACGAAGATTAAATGGAACACAAATTAAATTTAAAATATTAGCTCAACTGTGGAAAGAACTGCCAAGTTAACGATTTTCCACAGTATCCCGAAGTGTACAATCTAAACTTTAACAAGCTTGCACCATTATAATCCAGAGAGGATACAGACTTTTATTTGGTGGGGACGGGGCTGGGTCAAGGACAGAATTTGCCATGGTCTTGGAATAACACCCTTCATTTATCATGAAAGTTGGAATTTTTTACAGTGAAAAAATATATTTTTGGGAGGTCATGACCCCCGTGACTTTCCCCCCACCCCCCGGTATACGCGCTTGATTATAATTACGTACTGTAACACAGGAAAATAGAAAAATTAACTTTACTAATGTGGCCCCACGGTTTGCACTTTAGAACCTATATATCGTATATATATATATGCTTGAAGGTTTGCACAGAACTGCAATATTAAACGAGTTTCGGAGTCACGTGACGTCGTCCACTCTGTGATTAAAAAGCACCGAAACAAGAATTGAACCACAGAGATCTTACACGAATTGAACGAGTATCGAACATGTCTTAAGTAAAACTATCGTTTACTGCGATTAAAATGTTCAACGAACAAAATTTTTATTGTATCATGTAATACGAATAATATTTTGTGAATTTATGTATGAAAATCAAAAAGTACTTTTCATATTTATAGCCTGAAGGTAACTAAAAGTAGCCCAAAAAGTAGCGTGTCGCCCAATTCGAAATGTTTGTAGCGAGGGCACTTAAAACATCGCCCAATACCATACTTGTAGCCCAATCTGGCATCACTGACCAGAAGTATATTCTATGAGAAGATTTTCGCAAACGTTTATATCCAAAAATGTACAATATACTTTTTCTACATAGCATTTTAGTAATTCAGTATCGAGCCCAGATTTAGGGTGGCTTGCTCTGGTTAAAATTATTTTGACGCCCCCCCCCCCAATCCAAATTTCAACGATCCGCCCATTCATATGCGACGGAAACTCTTGGAGTATGTAGGGGGGGGAGGGGGGACATTTATGATTACTTTATACGTATCATTATAAGATACAATAACAATATTTTGTCAATACATTTATTTTGTTTGACAACGACATTTTCTCGATGTTTGGGGGAAGAGGATGTTGTTTTATGGAATTTTTAATAATTTCAAATTGTAAATCAAAAATGAGGGAGACATTATTTATAGAGAGGAAGAATCGATGGAATTCTGCGCTTTATAAATTGCAATTAGAAAAATACCGACATCTTCCAAAATTTCACGCCCCTAAAAATTTGGGGCCCTGGACTCATTCCCAACGTGCCCCAAATTTTTAGGGGCGTGCCCATTATATACCCAGGCTTGTTCAGCATACATGTTTTAGTTTACAAGAAGCTAACAGCCACACTCAGCGTCCATGTTAACCATACATACATTTTAATACCATGATTTCTTTCCAAAATTCTTCTAGAGAATCAGTGTTACTTACACCCGTTTCAGTGGATTTAACCCTTTAACTCCTTACGGGACATATATGTCCCACTAAGATTTTTAAAATTCCTACTGGGAAGAAAAATGTGCGGAAGAATTATGTATTCCTACTGAGTAAATAAATAAATAAATAAATAAAAATTGGGAATTAAAAAAATTTTTTTAAAATTTAAAATTCGTCGTCAAAGGGTTAAGCTCGTTTTCTAAGTTTTAAAGTAATTATCTTTATTTATGGATGAAGGTAGCCCAATAATCCTGAGGGATACTGTATTTATTTCTGTTAATAGGGGTTATGAAATTTCTTCAAGTATGGCAGCCATTGAAGTTTCACAAAGTCATCATCACAAAGTATCACAAATTTTCCCCAAATTTCTGAAATAACAACAAACCGCAACAAGTCCAAATTTGCAGCTTTAAACCACCTTAGCTACGCTTTTGCATTTTAGGAGAGAGGAAAAAAAAAAAAAGCTTACCGATTAATTGCTCATTGTAAGCGGGAGTTAGTTCTCTGGGCTTTAAGAGATTCTGGTTTTTCAGAAAACTGTAGTTTTTTTTTTTGGTGCAGCATGACCTTTGCAGGCCTTGCGCCTTAAAAATACAGACATTTGTATATAGAGAAGCTAGTCAAAAGCAGTCTCCAGTACAGAATGTGTGGCATTCTGCTTTCGGGCAAAGCATTATTTTAGAGCTTTCAGAAATCGGAACCCCAGAGAATGTGAGTCCTTTTTGGGTGGGCCTAAATCAGGCAACATCTCTAAAATCGATTATGTTCATTTATTACAGCATTAACAAGAAAAAAAAATGATGTGCACTTCCATTATGCGTTTATCAACATTTTCTCTTTCATCGCTTGACAAATATTAGTTGTTTTACAGTTAACGAAGTTATCGACAACGAACGATACTTTATACATCCTGATTTTCAAGGAACCAATTATAGTCGTGCTGGAAAAAACAGAGTAACAATAAAATTAAAAGTGAAACGATGGTTGACCTCTTGCAAACAATACCATTTGAACTCACTTTTATATAAAATGCATTCGAATATACTCCTGTTTGTAAAAATTGCAACACCATGAAGGAATCACGTGATTGAGCTGAAACTTTCAGGAAATGCAAATTAGGGTATGCTATTCAAATGATTAGAATTTCAGAGTCATCGCGTATGCATGGGCTGAGCAGCGCCCTCTGAACTGCTGATGGATCCGTATAAATAGAGGGCTGTAGCGGGGCGTGTATGGCTATCTACTAGTGGTAAACGTTACATGAGACGTCACTATGCCTTTACGACGAAAGAGGGCGACATTTCAGCAAGTTACGGAGTTTGAATGAGGACGAATGATCGGCCTTCTTGAAGGAGGGTTTTCTTATCATGCAATAGCAGCTCGTATGGGGCGTAACAGCAGCACAGTGATGCGAGTGTGGAAGCAGTGGGTTCAAGAGAACCAGACAACTCGGAAATCCGGGAGTGGACGCCGAAAGGTGACGTCAGCACGGGATGATAGACACCTGGTCCGCATGGCGGTGACGGACCGTTTTGCTTCATCTGGACAGTTGGCAGAACGTTGGTGCACTGCTACAGGTGTATCATTGTGTGCTTCATCAATTCGTCGGCGTCTACTGCACCGTGGACTGCGTGCAAGAGTTCCTTTATACAGGATCCCTCTGACGTACAACCATCTATGCCTGCGGCTACAATGGGCTCATGGATATAGAGACTGGCGTTGATTGGCAACAAGTGGTGTTTTCTGATGAATCCCGTTTTAATTTGGGGTACAGTGATGGCCGCATCCGTGTTAGACGCTATACCGGTGAACGCCACCTTCCGGAGTGCGTTATCTAACGTCATAGTGGACGATACCCCAGAGTTATGGTCTGGGGTTCGATTGCGTATCATCGACGATCTCAGCTGCTACGAATTGTGGGTAATCACAGCAACCGGTACATCAATGAAGTTCTGGAGCCCGAAGTTGTTCCCTTCCTTCAAGGCATTCCCGGAGCTGTATTTCAACAGGACAATGCCCGCCCACATATTGCCAGGAATGTTCAAGACTTCTTTTCATCACAACAGATACAGCTTCTTCCTTGGCCTGCCTATTCGCCGGATATGTCGCCGATTGAACATGTGTGGGATATCGTTGGTCGGCGTCTCGCTCGTGATCCTCGTCTCATAGCTACTATAGATGAACTTTGGGGTCGCGTACAAGCAATTTGGAAGGTTCTTCCTCAGGCACACATTCAACATATGTTTGATTCCATGCCACGTCGTATAGCATCACTTATTGCAACGCGTGGTGGCTTCACCAAATACTGATTTTCGACATGTAATATTTTTTTTCTTCTTTGTAATTTTAATCGTTTATTTGTATCAACACAGGTCGTTTGTACATTAAATTTCATTCAATTCGGACGAGTCCTTCATGGTGTTGCAATTTTTACAAACACGAGTATATTATTTTTGTTTTTCCTATAAGAATCGTCGAATTAAATAATCGAGATTGCTGACACAATTCTCTATGTTTTTATAGTGCTGTTACGTCGTAAAGAACCAATTATTCTGGTAATACGTAAAATAATCAACAATGTTAAAAGCGATGGGCATTTGGCACGTAGGTTAAGTTGGGAGCAATGTAGTGGCGTTGGCTGCGTATGAAGCACCAGCATGAAGGCATAAACTCTAAGTCAGAACACAGCATCAATTCCAACTAAATGAGAATGTTCAATTATCCGTTTCTCAAAATACGACGACAATTATAGGTTATTAGGCGTGTTCATTTATTGTCCCTTAATGACTAGACTCCAAAGCTAGTAATGGACGATGTTGAACTTACCATGCGTGAAACACTAAGTTCCACCAAAAACATAAACTACTATCGTAGCTTTTCGAAATAATATGATGCATAGCTTTAAAATGCTATGGAAGTCTTTACGGTAAGTTGATGCATACTCTTTAACTAAAATAATGAAACAAAGCTAAAAGGCAAATTTAAGACTTTGTAATCAGAAAATAAACCTTTTATTTAAACTCAAAACTAAACACATTTTTAAAAAAAGCTATTTGCAACATATAACAAATTCAAAATCAAATACGTGAAAAGCTAAGAACGAAATAAAGATACGAACACTTCGGCGTTCTCATTCCAAGTGACTATTTTCAATAGTCGATTTCCAAAGTAGAAAAGCCTGCGCGCGCATCTCATTAGACATGCAGCGAGAATTACAACTTCACTGAGAGAGAGAGAGAGTTCTCGCGGGAAAACAAGTTCACAGAATGATGTAACGCTATAGTCCAAACAATTATCTGTATTTTATGGACGACACAACTCTCTGTGTTTTATGGTCGAAACAATTATCTGCATTTTATGGACGACACAACTCTCTGTGTTTTATGGTCAAAACAATTATCTGTATTTTACGAATGAAACAATTCTCTGTGTTTTATGGTTGAAACAATTAGCTGTATTTTACGAATGAAACAATTCTCCGTGTTTTATGGTTAAAACAAAAGCCCGGGTTTGGACTCCTAGGTCATAGGCGTAGCAAAAAGTTTATAAGGGGGTGTTACGAGCTCAGTGAGGGATTACAGAACTACAACTCCATATATTCGTACGTATATATATATATATATATATATATATATATATATATATATACAAAATTTCATCTCAATGGGGGTTACAACCCTCATCAACACCCCCTGCATACGCCAGTGTCTTAGGTGACAGATATTCGGAGTCCTCAGAAAACTGCAGGCCCTTGCGCGGCGTACTACAAACTGTCCTTGCACCATAAAACACAAATAAATCACATCAATCAATCAAATAGCTTCAAGGCTTTGTAAATAGATTGAGAAATTGATTCAGAAGAGCAGGGTCAAAGGACGAAATCGGCATTATGTACTAGTGTGTTCAAAACTAAAAGACAAAGCAAATTGCTTGTTACTTTCAGTTGAGCACCAATATATGTAACTCCTGGATTGTTGTAATATGGTGAGAATTTATCGAAGTAGTTCGATTGTAAAGAGTGATTAAACATATGGAAAACAACATTATCTCTCACATATCCATTCGTTTATTAAAACCAAATTAAATGCAATGGATATTATAACAAGAACTTTTTTGGAAGTCGTGCTTATTCTAATAATTTGGGATTAAGCTTTTGGAGAAAAAGGAAATTTGTTATTTATGGAGAATCCAGTTTTTAATCTGATTGCTAAAGCAGAGGCTGTGTAAAAGGAATGTAGATATATGGCATTCAATGGAAGAGTAAAGTCTAATGGCAAAATTTACTCGTATGCCAGTGCAATTCTGTTCATAACTGCTTTATGCTTATTCTCCTAGAACCAACATCCATTCCGACTATTCGACAAATTACTTGGGTAAATTCTGAAACGTAAATTTAATAAGCGCAGTTTCCGTTCTCGTAAATTACTCGGGAATGAATAATTTCTGGGGATTTACAAGGGAGGCCTTTACGAATTAATACCCAATAATTTATTTTCAACCGGCTTTAATTATATTGACATTGGGGAGGAGATTTCTAATAAAGGAGATGGCATCCAGAACGAGGTTGCCGATGGAAGCGAGCTTGGCGAGTAATGGTTTGCGCCAAGTTACGCCAATTTGTTTGTAACGTGTAGTACTGAGCTGAAATATATCGCGGATATGGAACGGACAGAAGGTTATTTGCAGTCAGTGGTGCTGAAAACCGGGAAAAACTCCTAAAAATGAATGCCCCGACATTATTTTCTATCCTTGAAGTCCGAAATATTGCCAAGAAAGCAGCACAAACCCGGAGAGAATAAGCTCAAATTCAAAATTGTCTTCATATAGTTCCTAAAAGGCAGTAGCGGAGTTAATGGGGGCGGTCGTCCCGGGCGGCAATTAGCCTTTAAAAAACAAAATTTATTTGTTTTGTTTTATTACCCCATTGGGTGGGGTGGGGGCAATGACAGTCATTCGCCCCGGGTGGCAAAATATCTAGCTACGCCACTGTTAAAATGAACGGCATATCGAAGAAATATCGCAAGCTCCCGGCGAAGGTAACTTAATTATTTTGTCCATTGAATCCCGAAAAATTTCTCCTTGGCAAACGTGAAATTTTCAGCAAAAAGTTAACACAATACGAAATCGTGATAGAATGCCAAGCGCCAGAATATTAACGACCTGCAATGAAAGACCTGTAATTTTATATAGGGCTGAGACATGAACAGTGACAGCTAGAGACGAATAACTGATAAGAATATGGCGGAAGGAAGTATTCCGAAAAATATTCAGGGCAGTTAATGAAAATGGCGTACAGAAAATTAAGTAAAACAAGAAAACATGCAATTTATATGGAGACCATGAGCTTGTGACAGATATAAGGTAAAGAAAGCTTAGATGGCTCGGGCATGTAGAAAGGGTGGGAAAATCTAGGATGCTAAGAAAATTATTAAGAAGAAGAAACGTGGGATATCCTAGAAAAAGGTGGCTTGATAGAATGAAGGAAGATCTGAGAAGGATGAGTGTAAGAGAATGGCGAAGAAAAGCCTCAGTTAAAGAAGAATGGGCGACGATTGCTAAGGCGACCCAGGTTCTTCAGGGACAGTAGCGCCGAAAAAGAATAATAATATGAAGAGCTGCTCTGAAAAAAGGCATTACAGTAGAAAATCGATTATCTGAAATGAAGGGGCGGATACGTGAAAATTCGTATAGTCCGAAAATTCAATTTTTAGTATAAAGGTGCGACGTAACGACGACAATTTTTTGCCCAAATATGCTTAATTGCGTATTGCTAAACTACTATGCTGTAATGAAAAAACCCCAAAGTATACGTGTTTGAGTTAATTATGTTTAGTGTATGTAATGATGACTGGTTTGGAAATAACCTGGAATCTTTGTATATATCTGATATAAACAAATGATAACTGGTTTGGAAATAACCTGGAATCTTTGTATATATCCGATATAAACAAATGATAACTGGTTTGGAAATAACCTGGAATCTTTGTATATATCCGATATAAACAAACGATAACTGGTTTGGAAATAACCTGGAATCTTTGTATATATCCGATATAAACAAACGATAACTGGTTTGGAAATAACCTGGAATCTTTGTATATATCTGATATAAACAAAGTATATGCATATCTTCTTATAATTCCGATGTCTACCATGTGTATCGGTTTCTTTATCTGGCCAGAGTGCCACTAGAAGACAAACAGGAGCGCTTTTATTGCCGAAAACATTGAATGAATGTCTACTAACAAAATAATAACAACAGTACAAACAAGTGCAGCGGGTCATTTCGGTCAAGAGAAGTTTGGATAATCGGTATATTCTACTGCATATACAGTAAAACTCCTCTCAACGGACACCCCTCAGAAACAGTCACCTCATTTTTACGGTCAAATAAAAATTCCCCGGCAAGCAATTCCTTCACAATAATACTCCTGTCCTGTGTGTCAGTGTCCATTAATGGGAGATTTACGGCACATACATTCATATATATATATATATATATATATATATATATATATATATATGTGCGCTCCCTAAAATGTTTTCTTCCATACAAAAACACTTTCAATAGACTATTCATTATATTCGTTTTCCGCCGCGCACTGCAGTTTCATAAAAGCGAAAAGTCACCACAGATGGTAACCCAGTAAGAGCAAAATCCAGTTTGTTTACAAGCCCCTTACCAATCCCCTACTTTGGCTCCCCCTCCTTCGGCTATAACGTAATGAGAAACAATAAAGCTAATTTGTGTCTCTCCTCCTAACTTCGCAAATTAAAGGACGCAATATCATTCCACTGTCGTTAACAATAACAATAATAATTATCCAACCCAAATCACAAAACTAAAACAATTCATTTTAGCTCGCTTTTGTCCGAAATTGTTTATCCAAATTCAAAACAATGCAGCCTTAGTCGCGTTCCAAGAACTAAAATTAGTCATAAAAATTAGTATTTCGCCCGAGATAATTAGCAAAGGAGGAACGCTTTGTTCTAATTAATGAAATTCTGTTTAAAAATTCACAAAGGGGAATTTTAAAGTTTTAACTGCAGCCGTGGAATTAAATCGTCTTGTTATTGTTCGAAATTAACTGAAATTAATTATTAGCGTGAATGAATTTTTTAAAAGTTGTCTCCGAATAAATGTTGCTAATCTGGAACGAAAGATTGCTTCTCGGTTTAATTTTTGCTAATTACTTTCCAAATACTGTTTTTTTTATATATTTTTCCACTTCTCCTAGCGGTAATTACACAAAATAGAAATCAGGAAATAGAAATAATTGGGGCAGGCGGGGAAAAGAGTCCAGAAAAATGAATTGCTTGACTTTAATGAAGATTAATTAGAGTTATTAATCATATCGAAAATTAATTTTATCTGTCTCGGGATCAGCGTAGGAGGCACAGAAAAGATGCTCATTTAACAATTACTGTTTTTACAATTTATCATCCCCCCCCCGCCACTGTATTAGAGCCCTCGTGATTTAATTGCACTATTATTATTATTGCCTTTTTGCGTAATGTTTAATCGACTCGGGCGCGGAAATGACAATATATATTATGGCTGTATTATGAAACTGACTAACTGATGTTGAAAAAGAAGGGTCACTCTGTTAGTTTTCTCACTTAAACCCACGTATACTTTTTTTTGGCAACGAATTTGAAAAACACATGGCGTATTAATAGTCGTTCACTCTTTCGATTACTACGTAATCGTTCAGTGATATCTCCGTCGAATGAAACAGATTGGTTTTTGGAATGCTAAACAAACGTTAGCGTCGGAGAAATTGATCGACGCAACATACACCTGAACGCTGAAATGCAATTTGAAATTGATACTCCCCTAGTTGCAAAGATAAAAAAACATACAAAGTGTCGATAGCTTTCTTTCGACGGCGACAATCACTTAAACGATTACGAAGCAATCGTTTAGTGATTGTCACCGTCGAATGAAGCCGATTAATTAGATTTGGAATGCTGAATAAACGCTAGAGTCGCGGAAAGTGATCGACGTAACATACACCCGCACTCAGAAATTCAATTTGAAATAGACATCCCTACCGTCTCAAAAACACGTGAAATAAAATAATTTAATATGTTTAGAGAGCTTTTCCTAGTCTACAACGGCATTATTCTCCCTGTGAAAAGAATCTCACTCATTGTCCGTTTTTCGAGTTAGTAAACAAAAGGTGCCAACTGTACAAGTTCGTCAATTTCCCGATCTTTTGCCATGTAATTAGTAAAGGAAAGTGGTGTTTACATTTTTGTGATCCACTTCGAGACCGTCCCACATCGAGGCGACAATTTTGGAGACTTCTCCGAAACTGGCGTTGGGATTTTGACCTTTGATCGCCGCTTGGGTGTCACGGAAAAACAATGCGTACGCCGATACAGGCCTGAAAAGAAAAAGAACATTAAAATCCACAACTTCAGGTTGTAAAGACTGTCATTTGCATAGTAAATGCAGGTACTGTTGAAACTCCTTATAAATCAACAATATCTTCTATACTAAAGTACGCTTGCACCACTTGCTCGCTTTTCGCGCGAGTTATTGAATGCATTTCCGAACAACGCAATAGATATTGCATATCAAAATATATCAACTTAAAATGGGAAGCGGTGGAGGACATTTTTCAAAACAGCAATACAAGCCCGAAAAAATACACTCATAAAAAATTCCAATATTCAGAATTACGGGGGAGTAGGGGGCGGGAGATGATTCGTCACTAAATCACACGATTTTTATGAAGCCCCCGTTTCTCCCATCACCCCTTCCAAACGAAAAAATATATAATAAAAAAAAAAATCGCCCGTAAAAGGTAATGTGCTTTTACGGGGGCATTAAAAACGGAGGTAAGTGGGAGGGGGAAGCGCGCATCCAAAGCTACAAGCAGCTTGGAGGTGGGGGCGAGAGGCGACATTTTTTTACGGGCCGGTTTCCCCCTTTTCTTTCCCCCTACCTCCACAGCCATGTTTATGGCCCTTGTTCGCCCATAAAGACAAACGTAATCTTTGTAATGGCCTAACTGGTCGGCCAAAAAGAGGAAAGCGAAAGTACTACCACTTTGGACATCTGTTCAAATCTACGGCTACGGACTCCTACGAGGTTCTATTGTCGGCTGGTTATCGCAGTTATTGTTACATTTGGCTTCATTTTGGTGCTTAAGTGATGTGTAAATACAAGTTTATGGCGTATCTACAAACGTGTCTAGCAGCGAACGATGTACAGTGGGAAAAGATATTTCAATTAGTACCATTGACTTTATTTCAAATTGGCGATAAAATTACTTAGTACCGTGTGTTTCATATTGGCGCATATGAAATTGTATGCATTTTCCCCGATATAAAAAACTTCTTTTGGAATCTACTTCTTACTGCTGTCCAAAATAAATAAAAAAAATAAAAAGTGAAGAAAACGCGTTAATGCCGATCTGTGTATGTATATATTTTTTTTTTCTTCTTCTTCTAAGTAAAAAAGCGCAACTATTTTTTTAATAATTTCTTGGGTAAGTTAATACGTTTAGGCATTTTTTCCAAAAAAGTCGGAAATATTGACAGCCAAACGTTGGCTGCCAAAATCTTAGTTTAAGAGATATGAAAAACTAATTCGAGGAATAACGCAAAATTTGGCGGAATCGACTGCCTTTTGGCACAATTTGGCTCTTTTGGTGTAACCTTGGTATATTTTTTCCCACTTAGGTTTCAACTCAAAGTGCAATTAAAGAGAATAATCAGTTTTAGTCGGTCCCTTTTTTATATACTTAGGTTCCGTTCCGTACTTTGTTTTAGCTCTTAAAAGCACCCTTTTGAAGCTGTTTTAACAAAATTAAAGAACATTGTTTCACTAAAGGAATTTCTTTTTATGCTTTTGATGATTGAGGAATAAAAACTCCGCTATTAAACTTTATTAACTTTCTTTTCAAACATGGTACTTAATTTTTCTAAAACATTCTGCTTTCCAAACAAATAAGACTTCGGTTAACTTTATTGCGTTTGCTGCGAGAAAATGTTCAATGTAATTTCATTATTCGAAGAATATTGTTCTTAAGAGATTTATATTTTGCTTTGTATATGAAGTAATGGAAGTTATTGATGTTCTTATAAAGCTTTCAGACAACTGGCAGATCCGTGGGTGGGGGCGATCCTTTATCTTTAGCCGGGATTGTATAATGGAAAAAGAAATAGAAAGTACCGGACATTTGGCTGAAAACGCTGGAACTGGAAAAAAATCGCCCCACCTTTGAAAGATTCCTGGATCGCCCTTGTTTCAGACTCCTGTTTCCAGGCTGCGTATATCCCATTCTCCAGTTTCTCCCACTTTTGGATAAAAGTACGAGCGAACAAACAGTGAATAAGCAAGCAATTTTATTTGTATTTCTGGAATCTGGCCCTTATCGCTTTTTTGCAACACATCTGCCTATATTTTCTTCTCTTATCTGCATAGTCACCAGGTGCATTAGCATAGCAATTCAAAACTCATGGGGAAGGAGTGGGGGAGCTAAAGTGACTTTAAAGATTATGTGATGCAGCCTTAGAGAAAATAATGTGTTTTGATATCCAATGGGGAGTTCGAGCTCCTGAGCGCCATTTCCTATGCTACTGGCAGGGGCGTAGCGATATTTCGTGCCCTTCCCTTCTTTATTATCGGCGCCAGGGCAAAATATCTCATTTGTACCTTTTACAAGAAACAATGTTTATTGCATTTGGGAGGGTTCGGCATATATGTAAGCAACATTTTGACCATTTTAACCCCCCAAAAAGAACAGTTATCTACACCTAAAATGCAATTCTTTTTGCCCCTTCTACGTTCGCACGCTTCGTTAGAATACTGTATAAAAAGCTTTCAATGACGGAACATGATTTAGAAAAGGACTGAAAAATTTACAAATGCGTTTCTTAATCTACAAACCGGTAAAATAAACAAAACAATTTCACTGTATCTTTCGTTCGAAACAACGTGTTCTAAAAATAGTAATAATAATAAAATGTAATCTGCCTGCCGAAAAGATTGACAAATTTTAAAATGTAAAGTCGCTTTTTTCGCCATTTTCAGGCAATCACAAACGAAAAACAACAGTGGCAAAGAATTTGGTTTAATTGGATGACGACATTGTGCAGTAATAAAGTGATTGAGAAGACAAACTAACACAGTTATGACGGTATAATTAAACGTTTACAGCTGTTTCAACAGCCATGGATTATTTGCATTAGAACGGCAATTGATACAACACAACGCGCAAGGCTAACAAGTCTTACATACGGCGGTTATAGATATAGGTATAAATAAATGTGTGGTGTAAAAGACGTCGTACTAGACGTTTCTTCAAACGCACGGTCTAATTTTCTTGTATACCACATACCTGTACCTATATTTGTAACACATGTCGGCATTGCACCTTGTGTTGTATCAATTACCCAGTTAAACTGCCTCAAATTTTGATTTTAAGTGAGATATGGAGGAAGAAATTAGTTTTTATAAAATTAGTGGTTATCAGATTATTAGCAAATTCAGGGCAAATCGTAGAGCAGCGGGAATTCTGTGTTGTGTTGAGAAAAATTTTATGGCAGAGGAATCGGATTCGAATTTTTGTTCGGCAGATGTACTTACACTGTTAATTAAAAATAATAATAGTGGGATTTTATGAATTTGTGTCTATCGATATCACGATATGCAACCAAGATTTTTTTTTCTGGCCGAATTAATGACTTTTTTTTTAAACTGTAAAAGACAAAAATGAAGTAATACTTATTGGGGATATGAATTTGAATTGATTTGATCAGGTGAGTAAACCAATTCCAGAGTACAAAGTGTGCTTGGCACTACATGGTTTTCATTGTTTAATAAATGACGGGACTAGAGTGGGTAGAAATTCGTTAACATGCTTGGACCATCTATTTGTGAGACCTAGAGATATAACTAATTATTGTAGTACTGTTACGGATACTCAGATAACTGACCATAAGGCTACTAACCTTAAAATTGATCAGTCACCATTTTTGCCCCTAAATAGTAATTTTAATAGATACAAACTGTGCTATGAGATACTTATATGTAATGCTCAGGTGATGGATTGGGAAGAAATTTTGAATATTGGTAATGTTGAAGATGCTTTTGTGAAATTTTTGGCTCTAATGGAGAAATTGAGGGATATGAGTAGAATAATGATTACTACTTCGCCGCACACTAAAACCAGGGGATTGTCGTGGATGGATTCAGAGGTTACCGAGTAGGTAAAAATCAGAAATAAATTAAGTAATAAAATAAAACGCTCTCCTGCGCCTCATTTAATAAATGAAGAAAGGGTAATTAAAAATAAAATAATTAATAAGATCAAACAGGGTAGGCAGTTACTATTTTGATAGATTTGATAAGCTTGATTTACAAGCAAAAGATAAATGGAACTTATAAGAGATAAAAGAAAAAATATGCTCCCTAAAATTGATTGTAATAGTCAGGAGAATGGAATTGATCATGATACAGACTCAGATAATATGTTAAATATTTATTTTACTACTGTGGCTGATCAATTGCACAGAGGAATTGCTTCCACTTGTGATAGAGATTTCTTTAGAAATTGTATGAAAGATGAAATAAAAAGGAAGTACCTTTTTATCTGATGTAACTGAAGCTGAAATACTTACATATACCTCTTTTTAAAAATAAATAAATCCCCAGAGATGGTATTACACCTAAAGTCTTGAAACTAATATATCCATGTATTTTAGAGGTTTTATATTATTTCCAGTTAATTTAAATATTGACAGAAGCGTATTTGCTAATTGTCTGAAAATTACTATGGTAATCCCTGTTTTAAAAAAAAAAGTGATAGAAACACGATCATCTAATTATAGACCAATTGCGCTTGTTTCAGTTATTTCCAAACTCTTGAAATATCTTCAGGGCCTGATCACCGTAAAGGCGTCCAAAGCCCGAGCTTTGGAACTAGATTCTATTCTGCGCATGTGCGTGGACCACGCACATGCGCAGAAGGATTGTTCACCGTGCAGTTCCCACTCCCACTAAAGTCTAGTCCTAAAGCCCGGGCTTTGGACGCCTTTGCGGCGATCAGGCCCTGAATATTTTGTTAAAGCTAGATTACTGAACTTTTTGAATAAGCACAAATTTTTTAGTGACAACCAATTTGGTTTTAGAATTGGTTTAAGTACAGAGGATGCTTTGTTGGATTTCCTTTCTGAAGTTTATTCTAAAAAAAAGCTTGGGTTTTCAGGTTTCTGCATTGTTTATTGATATAGTGAAGGCTTTTGATACTGTAAAACATGTTATCCTTTTACAAAAGCTCTAAGTATATGGTATTAGAGGATTATGTTATAATTGGATTAAATCATATCTTGAAAACAGATATCAGTTTGTAAAAATAAATAATTCTGTGAGTTCGTTAAGACAAAATATCCATGGGGTGCCTCAGGGTTCTGTACTTGGACCATTGTTATTTTTAATACTTATTAATGTTTTTTGTAAAACCACACTGAATGGTAGAATGACGGCATTTGCTGATGATGCGGCATTCGTTTATTCAGGGAATTCGATTAGAGTACTCGCCGATCTAATGTTAGATGATTTATTTCATACACGTAATTGGTTTGATTTTAATAAACTAACATTAAGTGTTCCTAAGACCAATTATATGATTTTTCAGTTGAGAAACGGCATTGTGTTTGATCATAAATTGATATACCATGATAAAAATTGCCACCGAAATTGATGTGCTTGTCCTCAGATTCACTGGGTGTCACAATTAAGTTAATTGGGACTTACTGTAGATAGCAAATTAAACTGGAAACCACGCATCAATAATTTAAATATTAGTCTTTTGCCCATGTAACGTAAGTTTTATTATTTGAAACAGATTTGTCCACGGAATATTTTGAGAATTTTGTCTTAACATTGGTTCAATCAGTTATGGTGTATGGATTAGCTTATTGGGGTGGTACATATTTTTTGACTTTTGAACTGCTGACCAAGACAGAAACATTCTATCAAATTAATTTCCCATAAAGATAGACACTGCCCTTCAAATCCATTGATTGCATCTTTGAAGATTTTGCCTATTCGGAAACAGTATTTTTTTAAAGTACTTAAAATATTGTATAAAAGAAGTAATAATATTGTTTTTATTGATAATATCTACTCTACACGATATTCAACTAGTTTAAGGGTTAAGATTCCGAGGTCAAAAACCACTTTATTTCAGAACTTCTACTTCGTAATGGCTTCCAAGTTTTTTAACACGTTACCTAGGTGGTTAAAAGTGCTGTCTTATAACTAATTTGTTCGAAAATTGCGTGAATATTTATCAGAATTACAAGATATTAAACCATTTTATAATTTTGTCAGGTGATGTTGCATTGTGTCCGGCGAGGAAAATTGTTTTTGCTACTATTTGTTTTAAGTTTTGTAATTGTTAAGAGAGTATTTTGGTTGGTTATGCAAGGGCCTTGGATCGCAGCTTTTATGATTTTTTATAGGTGTATAGGTGTGGATGTTGGCGGTATATAAAATTGTTAATGTATGCATGACTGCTTGAACATGTGAAAACTAATACAGGCAGTTTTAGAAGTTCTATGTTTGTTTGCTATAATATGTATAATTACGAAATAAGAATATTGTATTGTAATTGTCGTTCTGGTGAAAATAACCTAGGGCTATTGGAACAGCTGTGCACGTTTAATTATACCATTTCAACTATGCCAATTTGTCTTGTCAGTCATTTTAAAGAACAACAGTGCAATTAATTGCTTAATTTGTAAACAACAAACAAAAATATCGTCGACTTGTTTCGCCTGAGTTTTTCGACAAGAAAACTATCCCCTTCGTCACTTTGTTTCCATGCGATGGATAATGTCTGCATATAAGCATATATCCCAGAACGAGATAAATGACGATGAGCTGTGCCGTGCTGTGCGCTACAATAACAGACCAGAAAAATGGCGGGAAATCAAGTCGTTTTTTAGTGATACTTTTCTTTTCAGCTCAACAACGGATGACTATTGGACTCTGTGTCCACAAAAAATAACCAGCATTCACTGAAGTTTTAAAATTATGTTGACAAGCAGTTGTATAAGCTCATAAACCTAACGTATTATACGTCCTAATGTATTATACGTCTCCAGGTAATGCAGCAACTTACTTCTGTGGTTCATTGGGATCACGCTTCTTTTTCTTTTTCTGGGTTTTGGGTTTCTTTATGGGTTTCCCACCGCTAGGAGGCCGTTCGACGGGTTCCGGGGAAGGACGCTTTATGCCAGCCATCAGCTGTAAATAAGAGAAAAAATGATTAAGCGTCAATAAAAAAATGATTAAGCGTCAGTACATAAATGAGAATAGTTCGATGATTTCAAAACAATCATCGATTCAAAATCGGAGAAATCATCATTTCACAAATATCGGGAAACGATTCCAAACGTTGGAAAATAGCGGGTATGAATAGCGGCAGGTATTGGAATATTACGAAATCGTCATCTTCTTGTAACTTCAGATTCAACAGAAAAGACACAAAATCCATTTCTTTTGCACAAAGAATGGAATTCTGATTGAAAATTCTTCCAAATTTAATTTAAAAACAATTTAATTTTAAATTCCGCCCAAAAGTTCTCAAGAATAACGTTCCTATATTGTAATTCCTTTCTCTACACAAAATAACATTTCCTGGAAATAAAAAATTTGAAACAGTCTTATTTCGCAGATGATGAGAAAAAATGTAGAAAAAAAAGGAAAAGAAATAAAAAAAAATCCAAAGCAATTTGGGAAAATTTCTTTCTGGAACTTTTCGTTGATAAAAATAAAGTTTTCGACCCATGAATACAAGATGTTTCGCGTAAATATTAAACGCGAATCCTTCAAGTTGAAGGAAAACTCCAAATTTTACATTTTTTCCGAGAAGAATTTTAAAATTCGAAAACATATTTGCAATTATGCGTTTTTCTTCGTGAAATATTGAAGCGGTATTTTCCCGAAATGCAAAAATTACGATTGGATATTTGGAGTTTTATACGCACATACATACGTAAATACATTCTTTCTCTTTTATTTTTCGGTATAAAATTCGATATTAGACTAGGCCGGGAAAGGTTTTTATCGCAGATACATCTTCATTTTGTATTCGAATTTTTAGATATATACATATTTTAAAGTTATGAATGTGCGCAAATATCTCATACGTATCAGTTTTTGTGCCGGATTATTTGTTTTAAGAGACAGTTCTGCTTTTTTTGAAATAATAATTCGTGAGGATATTTCTTTTCTGTTTTCGGAAAAGGAAAATTTTATGTCGATCATAAATTGTCCAAAGGAAAAACATCCCCACTCCCTTTTACAGGATACTCTACCCCATCTCCCTCCATTCCCTCCTCTGTACCCTTTCTTTCGATCGCTTGGTATCTAATCAGTTCTTGTAAAATCATTCATCGGGCAATATGAGTTTTAGCAGAGGGGAATAAACAACGGCTAGATTGAATATATACATAAATATTCAAGTGCCGCGAAATTGAATAGCTCTTTTGTATGAAATATAAATTTATTGAATAATTTTTCTTTCCACATTAATTTTCATCGAAGATTTTTGTTAATAGTTCGGAGATTTACGATAACGTTCGAATATCCCGTCCATGCTGTAAAAGGGATTGTAAACTAAGTGCAGTACATTTATTCAGTATTTGTTACATTGGTCCATTTGAATTAAAAAAAAAAAATTGTCTGATGATGAGGTTAGAATTGTAGTGCGATGAAAACTCGAAAAACTAGAAATAACACGATTCACTATGGATGTTAATATCTACATCGTAAAATTAAATCGATTATTTAAAAAACATTTTTCCATGGAAAATTAATATTTCAAAAACAATTTTACAAATTTGTAAATATTTATATCAAAAAACAAATTACATCAGTAGAACGTGTTGCCCAAAAATTGTAAATTCTTAATGTTGTAATCAGATATATCTCAAAACAAATTTTAAATTTTTGACTAACATATATATATATATATATATATATATAAACAAAAATACTTCAAAATTATATCGGTATACATGAATTCTGTATAATTTCCAAATCCTTATAACAAAAACTTAATCCGTTTTTACTACTACACCAAGCTCATAACTGTAGTCGGCTTTTGGTATTTGGCTATTCCCAACGCGCAAACATTTTCTAATAAATCGGTTGAACATAAATAAAAGGGCGTCCTTTTTTTTTTTCCTTTAAAATAATGCGCTTCGAGGGTAACTAAGTGAAAAGTCGTGTTACGGTGTCACAAAATTTGGAGGAAAAAAAGAGAGAAAAAAAAAAAAGATGGCTTTCCCTCTCCTAAGATCTTTAAAATGTTGAAAAAAATATTTTAATAGTTTTTCTGGGTTAACTTTTTTTGAAATATTGACTTCGGACACATAACGATACATTAGTTATTTATTTTTATGCCTTAAAGGTACTTTGGTTTATTTGGATTTATGGCTTTAGAAAAAGTTCCTTTGCGTAAATGCCATATTTGGTGATCAATTTAGGCTTTTTCTTGAAGCAAAATATTGGCTACGGGTGCTGGAAAACAGACTAAAAGTTTTTTCCTTCGTCTCCACGTCTAACGGGATATATATTCTGTTTGTTTGCCGTTAAAAACCGATTATTCGCGAAATGCTTCTTTCACATCTTCAAAGGAACTTCTTTCACTTGTACTTTTTTCTTCCGAGAGGTCTTGGAACCTGTATACTCTTTTAGAGTTCATACTCGCATTTCAACATACAGGGTGATATGCATATTCTAACAGGGAAGACGAAAGGTATTGTTGTATATTTCTAAACAACGAACGAACGAATCCATCGAAGTTTTTTTGCTTCTCTAGAAAATGATCAGCAGGTAAATTTGAATGATCTCCAAAAACCATATTTTGTTTTATTACATTAAGA
This sequence comes from Dysdera silvatica, assembly GCA_006491805.2. Lineage (NCBI taxonomy): Eukaryota > Metazoa > Arthropoda > Arachnida > Araneae > Dysderidae > Dysdera > Dysdera silvatica. The sequence goes on from QLNU02015360.1 coordinate 292,559,449, forward strand.
AACTCGTGATCTCTATTAAGAAGTCGACGCAAGAAACTGACGGAGGTGTGATCAGAAAACGATAATGACGACTACCATGGAAATACTTTACATGCTGAATGTCTTTTTCAAAATATTATGCATGTACTGCTTATTGTGCTATGACTTTAAATGGTAGCTGTTTATTATTACATTCACTATAGTTCCCAATTTGTTTATGTTTTTATGGCGCAAGAGCAGCACATCCAAGCTGTGCCGTGACCTGCAATTTTCCGAGGAAACAGAACCTGTTCCGTCAAGCGAACTAAACCCGGGACCGCGGTGGACACAAAGACGGCAGGCGTCGCAGGAGACTATCGAGAATCGGACCTGGGTTAAAGGCACCACACATGAATGCGTTACTATTGCGCCGTCCTAGGGTAGTGGTGCACTTACATTTTTCCGTAGAACCCGAACCTCTTAAGGCCTAGGGAACTCACCCGGGGCCTTCAATGAGCAATTAGAGGGTACTATATTTATTATATTTTTATAGTACACAATAGTAGTTCTTCAGTGTATACTAGTTCGGAAAGATGTATATGAAGACGAATTTAAACCGTATATTCGCAAAATGGTTCATAATATTTTAACGGAGTTTCTCATGCAATCGTATTCCTGCTCATTTTTTTACGATGATAAAATAATGCACACTTTCCTTTGTTCTAAACGTGATTATTATTTATAATAATCAGTATCGGTTAAAGCCATTGCGCGTCCTTTAACGTCTCCCTTGATTTAATTTTATGTTTTCATTACTTTCTAATAACTTTTAATTTACTTTCATATGGTTATTACTGTGGAAGAGACCCTCTCAACAAGCTGAGAGAAGCTTGCTACTCTCTTCCATTCACAACGTAACCGAAACAAAGCATTCCTGATGAAGGACTGCTGCTGATGCGTCCGAAAGCTTGAGTGATCTTTTTCATTGCTATTTTACCAGTGTTTAACCTTTTGTATGTAAATTTCTTCCCAGTTACTTCCTATCTTATCTCTACTGTTGAAAACAATTTACGCCTCTGTTTAGTCCAGGTGTTTTTTATGTATGAAACACATTAGTTGTTCACCGTTATGTACACCCGACGTTGAATAAAATACTATTATTATTATTTCATTTTTTTGTTTACAAAAGCTAAACACACAGTGTTATTAAAAATACTTCGTAAGTTTGCACAAATAAAGGCTAATGGCAAAAATTAGCTCTAATTAGTAGTGAGGTGTGTATGTCTGTGTTGGCAAGTCTTGAGATACGCCAAAAGAAGCTAGCACCTTGAAATGCTTTAAGTAATTAACATACTACTGTGTCCATTGTTAATGACTTATCGCGATTATATTGTGAAGACACTTGACTTCTTAAATAAAGTTATAATTAGAGCATTAATGCAATTTTTCAACGACGGTTTTTCTAATCAGTAGTACATCAATACTTTAGATTACACAGCCTAATTGGTTGTGAGAAACTAATGGCCTCAAATCAGCAGATATTTGGTAGCCATAAATAATATCATCAAAATATATATATTTCAGTGAGAAAACTGAATAGGCTTTATACGAATTGCTATTATGAGTTCAGCGGTGTTACAGAATTCATGTACATAATATAATGCCGACAGCTTTTTTGGGGGCAAGAAACTTGAATTATAGTTTATCGTTTAAAATAAATATGGATTTACGTATATAAATGGTACTTAATACTTGTGCACTTCGTTTTGAAGAGATAGTTTGCAGAATATTCATAGTTTCGTGCCTATGCACTTTTCTCAATGAAATTGCGAATGGATGGAATAAAATTGGGATGCAGGAATTTATCGAAACAAACTCTTATTTCAACAACGATTTTCGAATGCTTTCTAGAAACGTTAAATATATTCAATATATCAACGAATTAATGAAACATGGCTAAAATTTTTAAAGTAGTATTTTCATTCTTGCATCGTAGTAGAAATCAAAAGTCCAAAACGAAGTTAAGAGTAAGTACACTTACACACACATATAGGGTTCGAGAAATCGGTCGCCCTGTTTCTGGAACACCCTGTATACTTACTTCTATACAGGGTGATTCAGAACTAATGGAACAAACTGAAAGGGGTGGTAAAGGACGTCAAATAAGCCATATTTGGCGAAATCTGCATGTCCGCAAACGAGCCAGTTTGGCGGTAATGCGAAACTACCGTGTACGTCCATGTTGTTGCTGCGTAGGCGATTACGGCAATAAAAAATTTAATGCATAAATGAAGTAATTGACCTAATAATACAGCAGGGACAAAATCCGAATTTCTCTTTTCTGATTTTGATCTGTGTTACTGTTTAGTGAAAATAAGCCTAAAACTGCCTTTTTTAACACACTAGAAAAGAGTTGGGAACTCCCAAGTATGTGCAACAGGTGAAGAACATCAAAAGAAACATTTTTTGCTTAGTAACTGTTTTTCCTAAAA
>QLNU02015360.1:292567486-292604885 GCA_006491805.2 Dysdera silvatica
GGAAAAAGCCTATAAAGCTAGTTATTCAAAAAATAAATTCAAATCATTGAACGAAATTAGAGAGTAAACATTTGGCAACACCATGGCAAATCGGCGCTTACGACGCATGCGCAATAAATAAAAACAAATGGCGGCGACTGCAGGAGGCCTGTCAAACATTGAGCAGACTTTCTATTGTAAAATTTTTAACCAAAGAAGGCGCAAAACCTAACGAAATTTTGTCAAGAGTACAAGTACAGTATGGTAATGAATGCATGAGTGAATCTGTACTTTATTTATAGCACGATAAATTTAAATCGGGATATGTAAGTGTTTGCGCCGTCAAGTGTTGTGGGCGACCTTCAACTTCTAGTCGGAAAGGTTTCATCCACCTTTGTTTTGGGACTCAAAAGAAGTAGTATACATTGATTTTTTGGAAAAAAAAAGTGCAATAAATTCAGAATACTACTCTAACCTGCTTGAAGGTCCAGTACATGGAGTTATAAGTTGTAAAAGACCGGGAAAGCTGAAACATGGGGTCGTTTTCCACCATGACAATGCTCGTTCTCACACAGCCAAACGTATGACGTAGAAACATTAAGAAAACTTGGCTAAGAGCTGTTAGCACACGCTGCCTGTAGTCCTGACCTAGCTGCAGGTGACTTTTATCTGTTTACGTACCTTTAAGATGCTCTACGAATTTGGGGGTGGACAATTTTGTCAAAAATTGGTATCCACAAATTTTCCTTTCTCAGAAAATTGACAATCATGTAAAAAGATGGGATAAGTATAATAAAAGGTATTGTAATTATATAGAAAAATAAAAAAAAAAGTGACATGTTTTTCATCAATTCTTTCCCAGAATTTCTTGACTCACCCTCTTATATAAATATACACAAACTCACATATATGTTAAAGACCATTGCCAAAAGGTAAACATGCATATTTTATGCAGCGAGCATGTATAAATCATGCATAACTCGTTTAGGTTTTCATTTCAATGTAAGCATTAAAAAAGCGCCAACATTTTACTGGACAACAACAACAAAGGCGAAAAAACAATAAGTTTTATAATACATTATTGATTTATTATAAATGTTATGTGACTTAACTCATGAATGAAATTGCTCGACTATAAATAAAATGCCCTATTGTAAAGAAAACTTTTTGGGGAGTTAAAATGAATTGTTACTGTTTTTAATGAAGGCATTGAAGCAGTGGAGGACAAATAGCGGCATTGTCATTGTGTAGTTTGGATTTGAAAAAAGGGAAAGAAAATGTAGTTTCGTCTTTTTGCTCCATCCATAAGAAGACATAACTTTTCTGGTAATGGACATAAAGACATATCCTTGAAGGTCAGTACAAATTTATTTTAACGGTATATCATCTACCTCTACGGCTTTTCGAAAGTATTTTCCAGTCTCTCAAAAAGTAGTAGACGATGAAAAATAACTATCAGCAACATAGAATGTTTCACAACAAATCCGACTTCAATTCACTGTCGACTTCACTGATCCCATATATCTAATAGAGATAAATAATAACACCACTACTTTGTTCCACTCCCAGACATGCAGAGTACGTAGAGTGAGTTTGCAGAACTTGGATACGACTGGAATTAGACGAAGATGAATTCTTCCGAACAAATATTATTAAGAATGAATTAAAATTCCAATCTTTAATTTTCAAGAAAAAGGATTTGAAATATACAGTTGCATTTTTTTAAATATGTAATTATAAAGCTTGTTCAAAATATTCGTTCTCGATGAGTTAGTTTGATTGTTCTCACTATAATGTAGAAGCTATTCATAAAAGGAGATGTTGAATACGCTACATAAGGATTTTATGTATAAACAACCAGTTATTCAACTATATTGTTTTCGACATATACTCGTGAATTGCATCTACATCCACTAAAATAATAAAGAGTGGCAAGGCAACGGACTCTGAGTTAATTTAGGCCAAAATTGCAGTGCATTTTGCGAACGATCCCTTGTTTTCACTGTCCTCGATTAGATTTACCGTTTTACTTTAAACACGAAAGTTTTTAATTTTCAGATCGTTAAATTTGCGATGAAACGTTTTAATGCTTCTGAAACATTTTTGGAACAAAATATAAAGGAATGAATTAGTATATCTCTATATACGCCCATCGGCGCCGACTGCATAAAAATATTGGGGGGACAATATACCAGTAAAAGGCATTTTGTTTGAAATTGGAGGGGGATATGGAACCCTAATACCAACATTGGGGGGCGGGTCCCCCTGTCCCCCCCGCTAACGGCGGTCGTGTATACCCCTTTCGTGACGTCTGAGAAATTGTAGGTGTGAGCAATAAAATAATTACTCTTGTGAGGTTAGTAAAGTTCCACAGAAATTCTTTCGCTTTGATTAATCTTGAATATCCATGAGGTTTGCATCGTCGTATCAAGTCGTGCACTTACTTCTCTGCCGGCACATTAAATTGTAACACTTGAATTACTACACAAGCTATTTTGTGCGCAATAAACATACTGGAATTGGGGTCCAATTTTAATTGTTCTATTACTTTTCTCTTTCCTGGCAGACATAAAGAAAGATCATTTCTTTTATTGAGAAAGTATCAGAAAGGATTGTGTTAGTCACTTTCTCCGTGGTTGAATGTTACGTGTGGGTTAATGTAACTGACCTAGTGTGATTCATTACTAAATGCGCCTGGATCCGTCACGGCTAAAGTGATACCTTTGATATGGTTCTGTACAGAAACGTTCCATCCGAATAGCGGTATAATAAATAAGGAATCAATTTCTCAAAGCCGAATCTTAGGCTGAATTTCGTCATCTCTATTATAAAATAACTGTTTACCTGACCGTATTTCTACGCCCAGACTTTTCTATTCATACCACATGACTATATTTTTCAAATTGTACAAAATATTTTTCCGCGGAAATGTATGTAACCCCATTTTTTTTTCTCATGGCAAAACCAATAACGCTTAAATGAGCAAGCAAAATCATGGCTTTAAATTATAATGGGTGACGCCATTTTGTGATAATGATTACGTTATTCATATGTATATAATCTCTCGCCATGGGCTTATAATTTTACTTTTGGTAGTTCAACATTTTGTCCTGTTATTGAAAGGTTCTCGGTCCCGTAATGAGATGCAATTTTTGGGAGTTTGTTTCGCACTGTTAACCACTACATATTCACGCGATTACTGAGGCGGAAATTTCCTTTATTGTTGACATAATCTTTGTAAACAATATTATTTACAATATTCGCTGGTTGAGGAAAACCGTGACAGTGGAAAAACGTGAGAAAGTAAAAGAAATTATCTAGAATCCTTGGTTGTAGAACAATGAACTTTACTTCGTCAATAGATCTAATAAAATGAAGAAGACGGGGAAACTTCGAGAAGGACGGAATTTTTAAGAATTAAGCTGGTCCAAGTGTCATTCTTCAGTACTTAAATTCGTTGAGTATTAATAGCATGTGTCATCATGTAAGTTTCCTATCCTCAAATGAAGAACGATCCATGTGACAGCACTTAGAGAAGTTTATACAAAAGAAAAAAAAAAAAAAGCCAGCCCTCAATGGACAATAGAACTTTTGATTGACTCAAAGACAGTAAGAGACAAGCTTGTCATAAACCATAGTGGCAATCACCCACCATTTAGAAGGCATAAAAACACCAGGAAATACTAAAGTGGAAAAAAAATCCTGATAATAGTCGAGATAAAAAAAAAAATCCTGATAATAGTCGAAATAAAAAAAAAAATCCTAATATATATTGTAAAGCATTTCCGTGACGTACATGATTTAGATTTAGAGTTCTTTTGTTATACTTGGTTAGTACAGGCAGTGCCAATTCAAGTATGGTGACAGAAATATGACACTATTAGCTATTGTATCCTGGTAAATACATAATGGTGGATTTTAGCGTGGATATGGAAAAATGCCCGCGATGTACCTCCAATTTCATAGGTGCTTTATGCAACAACTGCTAGAGTAATGTCTTTTAAGATAATATTTGACGCGTTTCAGAAACATTTACATTTCTTGTTAAAGTGAATATACAACGAAATCTGAATAAAATAGCGCTCGTTCGTAAATCAATCTTGCAAATGGATAAGTTAAATGAAAAATTTTCCCACAACAATTCAAATCTTTTGCAACAATTTTTTCACGTTGGGAAAACAATTGCTTTTTTCCTAAATGAATTTTAGCGTTTGCCAAATGCTAAAAGAGAAAAAAAATGGCGGAAAAAAGGCAATGGCGACTATTTTTTAATTATAAACTCAGTGAAAGGGACAGGGAAAGGAACGTAAACAAAGAACAGAAAATGGGGAAAATGCTGTAAGGCACTACAATAATAATTCTGGTCAGACAATTAAAAAAAAAACAAGATTTTTTTTTTTAGTTTGAATTTATCCGGGGGACAATATGAAATTTTTAATTTTCTCTTAAAATAAGGAAATAGAAAAACCGGAATGTCAGGGACAAAAACGCGAAAAAAATTAATTTGACAAAAGGGACGAGGAAAGGAAAGGGGAAAAAAAAGGAATAAAACCTGACAGAAGAATGAAAAAGTTAAATATTAAAAACTAGCTGCATTTTTTAGAAAATGATTTTTTCCCTAAAATATATTAGAGAACAACCAGTAAGCGAGGAACAAAAGTTTTTCCCACTTAATTTCTGTTTCGCAGTTCCCTAAAATTTACCTAGAAGGAAAATATCTCGAAAAGATATTTAATCTTTTCCAAAACATTGAATTCAGAATCTTGAAGACCAAACGTTGTATATCAATTTAATTTTGCAGAACTCTGCGATTATGTATAAAAGCGTTTAACTAAACTCTCTTTATTTTAGGGAAAGATCTGTTCGTTCAACTTACATACATTCGATCTTAAAGCATCGGTTATTTATTATAAAGCCTCAAAGATTGGGCAACATGGCTCGATATATTTCCAGAACTTAAAAATAGGTTGGCAACTGCATGAGATAACTAGCACTTTAAAACAATAGAAATGGAATATTTTGTCGTATTTTTTTTTCTTCTCACAAATCGTTTGGTAAAAGTGATGCATAAAAATTTTAGGGACACATATTGTTTAAATTATTCGTAATATAAAACTTATTGTATGATATTATTACCCTTCACAGGGATAAACTTTAAATTGCCAAATATGGTCAACACCGAAGCCTGGGTGGGGCGAAATTCAGTTTTTCGGGGGAATTTATTTATGCAATAATTTTTTCTACATTACTTCAAGCTCAGGCTGAGCTTTGTTGTTTTGGAGAGAAAGGGGCAACACCCGTTCTGGATTCGAACCAAGGTTTCGTTTAGTCAAACGTCTTGAATACTAGACGAACGAGGACAGGAAACAACGCTCTCTTTCTTAGTATGTAAGGATGTACCGTGTTACCCTTCAGCGGGGATAACACAATTCACCAATTATGGTCAACGCAGAAAAACTCCGGGCGGATTTTGTGAGTTTTCCTCCAAAAAACAAAAAAAAAACCTCTAGATTTGAGCTGTATATACACTGGTGGCAAATTATTGTATAAGAAAACTTATTCCTGTCTCTCAGAGGCAACACTTTCGTGTTATATTTTTAATCTTCTAACCATACTGGCTAGTCTTGAAAAGTGCTATGATACAACATTTTCATGTCTCAGTTTGTCGGAAGATGTTAAAAAATCTCCTAATCTTCTGTCTAAAATAGGTAGATAGTATTTAATTTCTGAAGTTCTGCAACCCCGGCGACACTTTATAAGTAACTGCTTCCCCCACTGCTTTTGCGTTAAAATGAAGGCATGCTAGATGAAATATGAAAAATACCCCCCGCCTCATTGTTTCAAGAAGACAGCGTATTAAAAGCTCAACACGGCGAATTAGCAGCAGCGTAGTAAAATTAGAGTGTGCGATTAAATCAGCAATTACAAAATTATTTATGTACATATATTACCTAACTTCTACCATTTATATCAGGATCTGTCCAAAGTGACTCTTGGCTTTTTTAGAGCAGCCGAAGTAGGCGGTTTATGAAAACATAGTTCAGGTTATTTCGATCCAGTTCGGAAAGTTGCTGCTCTCCACATGCGGCGATTAATTACCTCCATCACACGACTACGTTTATAAATATTCATCTTTAAATTTGGAATAATCAATCGATTTTTATCAAAAAGAAAAGCAGTTCTGTGGAGACTGTCGCGGTGAAAGCAATTATGGGCTAAAAATTACTTATGGCACATCGAGAAGATTGATGGATGTGGAGGGCATTCTTTCTTCGTGGGTGCCTTATTAAAATTTCTTATAAAAAAGTGGTTTAAAGATTTATAGATTGAAATCTACCGGTTGCTTGCTTCGAAACATAAAACCAATAATGATTTTTGCATCTCCAATTAATATTAAAAAAAGGAACTAGACTCACATTTAGAAAACCAATTTTCTTTGTTACTGATTCAACTGTTAACCCTCTAACTGCTCGATTTTTTTTATCAAAATTGCTTCAAAAATTTCATATTTTTTTATTATATATTTCAAATCTACATGTATTTCAGAGTTAAAATATGTAGCACATTTTTGTAACCAAAGATGATGAAAGATGGAAAAAGTGCATACCCGCGAAAATCGCGGGATGAAAAATTCTGTTACTTTCATGTTGCCCGTGGAAATAGCGGGATAAGCAGTTAGAGGGTTAAGGAGTTCATTTACGTTTGCCTTCAAGCTATCAATGACACGCACAATGCAGGAAAGAAACGTTTAATGCATCTTGCACAAACCGCTCCCGAAAAATGATTATGGATTGTAAGCGTCAAAATTTGAAGTGAAACTAAGCAAGATGGGTTGAAGTTGGGAATAACGTTACGAGGTGTAGTTTCGAGTATTAAGGAGAAATATTCAACGCGTTTCGCACAGATGAAGCTGTCCTGCCTCGAGAATGGATTGAGGTCCACGTTTTAGACGCAAAACATTCGTAATTTTTGTTTATTTAAAAAAAAAAAAAAAGATTTTCATTATAAATTTAACAAAGAATGCACGAAGTCCTACGTAGCGCGGCAGAAGCCCACACAGAAAATCAATAAACATGTTAACTTGCATCCTTAAACCAAAAAAAAAAAAAAAAAAGCAGCAGTAACGACAAATGTTTCCCAGCTTAAGGATATAATAACTTCATACTCTTTGTACTTTAATTTTTAAATATCGTGTTGTAATATGTATATATATATTAAAATATTGTTAGTAATTTAGTTCTGAACAACATCAAACTTAGTAGATCATTAAATAGAAACTAACAAGATATGATTTTTAAACTCTTAGAGATCAGTTTCACACGTATATTAAGCCCAGCATTTTGTAAACTAACCCGAACCAAAAATGAAACTTATTAACAACCCCTCAAATAAAATCAATGTTTATTATATTAAACATAGTCGGGTAAACAAGCAGAGTTGATTAATTAAGCTCTTTCGTGCAATTAATGTATTCCGCTTTAATTATAGTTAACACGAATTTTAAATCGACGAGATTTCGGAAAATTTAAGTATATTAATTAAAAAAAAGGAAAAAAAAAGGCTAATTTAAAAGTTAGGGGAACTCGCTATAATTGGAGTAATTATAAATCCAGCGTAATTAGATAATTAGAATTTTGGACCATTATGCGCCATTTTATGTTAATCGATCTGATTTGCATAAAAGAATTTGCGATAATTAAAATCTCCGACGAGTCGAAGTAGCATGCTTAATTTATACGAAAACGTTATTTAGATAACTATAGATAACGAGTCACTAAGAAGATAATCGGCTCGACCAATCGGATCGGTCCTTTTAAATAACCTGACTATTTTTTAATATGATTTAGATGTAGGCGTATCGGCCAAAAAAGTACGTACCCTTATACTGAAATATCTGGATGAAAAACATAGCAAATTTGATGTACATCGTAATATACAGGAGAGACAGGCCTGTAGTCAAGTCGGGGCCAGCAAAGACATGGCCCCAGTTTCCCCATCGAGTTATTTATGTATATATATAGAATAATCCTCGGATGCCCTGTGCTCCATATGCCCCTTTGCTTTGCCCAAGTTGTCCCTTCATTCTAGCTGCAGGCCTGAGGAGAGATTATGAGGTACAGAGCAATAGAATGCTAGACCACGTGACTATAAAGAGGTTCGTACTTTTTTGGCCAGCACGTATGCACAAACGTGCTTTACCGAGTTGAGAAAGTAGAGCCGAAGGGTTATACGAATTAGATAGGTTGGGTTGCATTCTTACAACGTGACTCGCCTTTTATGCGTTTTGGAAAAAGATCCTTGAAGCTGCTGTTGGCGACATTTCTTTCGGAACAGAGGAGCATCGTTTCCAAATGCCGTTCAACAACGGCAATAAAACAATAAAAGCTATTGTTAGCGAATTGAAGGCGGAGATTTAAAAAAATTACCATAGCTCTCAGTTATCATAGCCAGAAACCAGCATAATTAGGAAATATAGTTTCGCAGATTTTTATCTTACTTTTAAACATTTCTTGGCCCGAAACCGGCTTATGATCGTTTAGGTTGTCAAAAATGGAAAACAAATGGACCAAAAATTCCGCGGGCCCCACCCAGCTGTGACATCAGACGGGCCACGTGGGCCAAATCGTAAGGGGGCCACACCCTAAACGCAGATAGTTATCTATTCTGAAATCAGGTTAAACAAGTAAAACCCAATTTTGAATTTTACAATTTAGTTCTCGGTTATATGGGTTTGAGATCTTCGTTGTTGGTATGGTGGAATTTTCTCCGATTTTTTTTTTTTTTTTCATTAAGTTGGTTTCACGGTACAGACGCTACGGTGTTGATAATTTCCATTTCTTTTGAAGCACAAGGAAAGGAGAAAGTAGCGTTTATATGGAGTACAACTAAGGCAAAAGTGGTGCAGATTTAAAAAGCTTGATATATGGCTAATGTAATATATGTGTGAATATACTTCTTTTAAAAATTTACGAAATACATATAACGATAACTGCAAATTTTGGATCATTATGTACACATTACTTTTGTTTTCTTTACATATTTTAATTTGAAGTGACATTTATATGGCAATGATTGAATAGAAGTCAGTCACCTGGTCATTGATGTAGCCTTCACCATTATCTTGGGATGATCCATTCATAGTCATCGAGGGGTTGTAGTTGTCCACAGACTGAAAAAGAAAGGAAAATAAATGAGTATGATAAAAACAAGAACGCTATATTGTTAATTTAGTTTGTGCATTTCTTTTATGGCGCAAGGATAGACTAGCTCATGCTACACTAGGATCTGCAGTTTACTGAATCAAATCTGGAAATAAGGATCAACAACAACAACAACAAAAAAAAAAACTGTTTCAACGGGATTTCTGTACGGGAGGCACAAGCGTCACCTATATACGCCATCGTACAGCACACTCTCTCTCTACATCAGACAAATCTGAATTATTTAGTAATTATACATTTATTTTTTATGCGTATTTTTGTAATCGTAAAATATATTTCGATAAAGGACAAAATTCGAGTCTATTGCCTTATATCCCATTACCATATCCACTCGTTCTTTAGATATTCAGGTCCGTTTACTTTTCATAGTTTGCCTGTCTCAACAGATACGTTAACGTTGCTCTGAGATTTTGCCCCATTCATGACTCCAATATTTAAGCCAGTGAAGTAGCAATTCTAAAATTATTACAAGTCCTCAAGTAGATTTAAAGATCATATGATGCAGCGTTAGAGAAAATAATGTGTTTTAATATCCAATGGGGTGGGTGGGGGGACTTGATCCCCCTTTTATACGTCACTGACTTAAGCGCTGAAGAACTGTGTCATTTTGTCATTTTCTCCCTATGAAAATGTGATAAGACACTATTTACGACATTAGCTAACGTGCCATATACAACGTGATGGTAACATTTGCAAGGAACAACGCTTCACGAGCCCGGTCGTCATTATTTTATGTCGTCATTTTCGAGTGTGCAACAATCAACGTCCCAATTTTTAAAGATCCTCTTTTGTAAGTGAACGTTCTTAAAGCTTATTTGCTTCAATGGAGGCTATTGCAGCTTCAACCGGAACTCACTGTCATTTTCGTAGCATTCTGAAGTCCATGTTTTGCTTTGAATTTTTTAATCTCTCGAGCAAAAACATTTCTGGACGATGATGAACACATAGCTTGAAAAAGGAAACATGATTGACGGTGTCATTACTGTGGCATGACGAGTCCATTTCGTGGGGCTAAAAATACGTTTAAACCCTTTTTGCATTTTCATTACACTGTTGTGGAGTACAGTCTGGCGAAAACCTTAAATTTTCCCACCCGGCATATTGTTATTGTTGCCAACAGTTACGACGTTGCGTTTTTCCCCCTTCATTTTTCCATTACCTTAGCCAAAAATTTTACCCATTGTGCTAGATAATAGCCCTTGATGTAATTCCAGATACGCTTGTGAAGCACTCGTCTCTTTCTGAAGATTGTGTTTCTTTCAGCATGCTTTGTACCATGTATATGTTTATTTCGCCGTTATTATTACTTTTTTTGTTGACCTTAGAAAACTTCCTGAAATTTCAACGAAAGTGCAGCCAAGGTCACAACGAAATTGATCTCGAGATCGTTGTACCTTTTTTTAAACAATTTTCCAGGAAATTATTGTCATTTTCATATAAATACGTAGTGACTAAATTTAACACGTGAAGCACGGACATTCTGGTTTACTCTTTATTTATTATCCTTAATATAGTATTGTAGACTGGGTATAATATTCAGTACAGTATTTCTCCGACCAGAAACGAATATTTCTCATTGGGTTTGGCCACATTCGCGAATAGCAAAACAGTAATACAAAATGAAACCATGAAGACTTAAGAATTTGAGTGCGGGTCTCATTACGAAAATATTCCGAACCCCATAAAAAATGGACTGTCGTAGATAACATAGAAAGCGGATGAATGGTTCCAACTTATTGCATTCTTCGGCACGGATATTGTCAATTAATCAATTTCGTACCATCCCCTGGTCGACATAATCAATTTCAAGTACTGTTGAAAATAATTATGATCAAAGAAAACCCCACACGTTGTAGGTCAGCATTCAGTTACTTTATCTCTTTTTGAAATTCGAAATAGGCACAGAGTAGGGGTATATTTTTATAAAATGTACACGTAAAAATAGAGACTAATAACGCCTCACCTTGCATTTTCTTATCATCGACATGGTTATATGTCATCGCGAATGCCACTTTCAAATAAATGACAATACAAGCTTAATCGATGGAACTTTCATCCTCAAATCATTGTTAGTTTCATGACAAGTCATTAGCAATATGCTGACAGATCAGAACAAAGAAATTAAACAATCCATTGTCCTTTTCTTTCACAACAAGAAACGTCATGTCACATGTTTTTAATAGGGTCACATAACTTTGAAATGACTATCATAATTTTGGCAGCTGAACGTCGAGTAATTGCTCCTTATCCCGAAAATTTAGGTCAACGCAAAAATGTGAATTTAATATAAATTTTATATAAACCTGCAAAATGAAATTTTAATTATCAAAAAGGGGGAATTGAGTTCACAAAGCTGTATGATGTACTTGAACAATGGACTCATAAAAGTAATTTTCTCCTAGATTCTAAAATATGTTACATTACGTTGTCGTATAGCAAGCATTAATAACAATCTAGAAAACATTAACATTATCCTCCACCATAATTAACCGTACAAAGTACAATGGATAATTTAAAACAAAACGAACCAAATTCTTCTTTCTAGAAGAAGTTAAAAGAAATGAACGTAAAAAAAAAAAAAAAGAGAAAGAAAAATAAAAGAAGATAGCTTTGTGGGCTGTTCTGCCAATGTAGTGAAAATATTTTCCCTGTTTTGTTTCAAACTCGCAAATCATACTAAAAACTTGTTTTGAATTAATAACCCCCTGTCAAATATGAAAAATGGACTTGCAAAGGCCCAGCAGGTCAAACATTAAAGGTCAAACATAAAAACGAAAGAGAATTCAGAGTGAATGCACCATAAATGATGAAAGTTGGCCCTGTTAGCCTAAAATGTATTCATGCAGAAATTATGATAATATTCCCCAGCTGTTAAACACTTAGGTATTTCTCTTTTTCTTCTTCTTTTAACCATTTGAAGGAGAGTCCGTTGTTATTTGTTTTCGATGAAGGCAATTAGTTTTGCCAATTATCCATTAAACACTGCTAACGTTTTGGTTACGTAGGCTTATTTTGAAAGCTCGTATGGGTGATTTAAACCATCTAATAAAAGGTCCGGTTACATTTAAAACGTCAACCTTTGTTCTGACGCAGACGCTAGATTATTTTTTAAAAAAAGAGATTCGAATGTGTGCGGCAACATATGAAAATAATATGAACTAGTAAATATTTTTATATTATATAATTAATTATTATTATTTATATTATAGAATTAATATAATTGAATATAAGTGTGTGCCGGCCCATTAGTGCTCGTTATAAATGAATTCCACTGTAGTCATTCATTAAATGAGCATATTCCGTTTCTATATTAACTTTGTGTTAGTTTGACACACACGCACGCACGCGCGAGAACGAGCCAACGAGCGAACCTGTTTATCCCGAATCTAGCGGGAACTAGCATGTTGACCATTATTTGGCAATTGTGTTATCCCTGTGAAGGGTAATAATATCTTGCAATACACATATAGTTTAGATTGAAAATACATCAATTTCGAGATAGTTAGGTTCGAGATATAGCGGTTTCTATATATAGTGTACACAATATACACAGAATTTAGACTGAAACTACATTAATTTCGAGATATAGGGGTTTTCGAGATAGTTAGGTTCGAGATATAGCGGTTTCTATATATAGTGTACACAATATACACAGAATTTAGACTGAAACTACATTAATTTCGAGATATAGGGGTTTTCGAGATAGACAGGTTCTATTGTGTATTTAGTAAACAATCTCTTAAACGCCTATTCGACGACAAGGTATGTGAATATTTATAATAATCAAGATTCTTTTGTCGTAGAATTTCGGGCAACTTTTCACCTTGCTTGACCGTCTGTAAAAAAGACTTGTATCTATAGTTGCAGAATTTTCACGAAATCTTATTTAAGCATAAATGTCCGACGTAGAACTACGCAACATATTGAATTGTAAATAAAAACGATTTATGAGTTTATGTTTGGATTTATCAGAGAAATTTGACGTGTTTCAAATAGACAAAGGCTGCTTTTCGTCGGAGCATCACTTGGAATACAACCTGTTGAATGAATCTACTGTAAATGGTACATGGTGTATTGTCATTTCTCGTAAGTGTTATTCGCCTGATAGCTATCAAAATTCAGCTAATAGCAAACCATGTGATCGGAAGCCGTCTTCTCACTCTTTTCATGACATTTGCGACCGATAGAGGGCACTGCCATCACGTGAATAACACTTGTGAGGAATGATAATACACCCCATGCACCATTTGCAGTAGATTCATCCAACAGGTTCTACTCCAAGTAATTTTTTGATGAAAATCGATCTTTATCTGTTTGAAAAGCATAGAGCTTTGATGATAAGCTCAAATATACGCTCACGAACTTTTTCTTTTCTCTCCTTTTTTTTTTTTCTGGCTAACATTTCATTTTTTATTATTTTATACTTTTCTACATTTGTGCCCATATTTGATATATATTTTCTAAACCTCGAAATATAAGTAGGGTATTTTACTGTTGGATATCTCCTGTTTGTTTTCTGGAATTTATTTTTTTGACAACTGTCAAAATACTGAACAATTGTTTGCATATTTTCTAAACTGAATTCATTTGCCAATTGATCGCCCTTTACAGTACAGTTATAATATTCGTCACCGACTATACTAATATCACTTTCT
This sequence comes from Dysdera silvatica, assembly GCA_006491805.2. Lineage (NCBI taxonomy): Eukaryota > Metazoa > Arthropoda > Arachnida > Araneae > Dysderidae > Dysdera > Dysdera silvatica. The sequence goes on from QLNU02015360.1 coordinate 292,581,342, forward strand.
TCGTCGATACGGAAATCACAATTGTCTTCAAAATCTAAACTGATACTTTCACTGACATTGTTATTAAAAATTATGTTTTCGATTTTCGACAATACTTCCCGACTTTCCTTAAGTTCTTGGTCAGTTATTAATGACGGAAGCGTGTCGTATTTATTAACGACCAAATTCAAAACGGATTGAATTATGTTCACTATATTTTTCATTTTCTCACAATCGGAAACTCGTACAACTATATTGACGTTACACTTGCGGACGAGTTTATATAGCTAGTGGAATGCGAAACTTAAATGTCCCGCCAACTCTTCAAAATTGTCGCCAAATTCGCCAAATATCTATGCTAAAAGTTCATTTTTCATATTAATTTTTTTATACTGTTTAAATTAGCTGAGACATAATTTTTTATTTTTATCTGTTAAATACGATGATCCTTCATAATCTTACCGACTTCAAACCTGTTTTTGCTCACATACAGTGCGATTAAAAAATATCAAACCTGGCGAAAAAAGTGTCATTTTTGGACTTCAAATATTCATAAAAAATTGTCATGTCATTTTTGCAGACAAATGATTACACATTCGTGATCAGGAAGTCAAGCATTATCATCTCCCATAGGTCTGATCTCAAAGTGCAGTGAACAGCGAAAGGGGTTCCCTTGTAAGTAGAGAAACCTCACAATTCTCAGTTTGAATCTATGCAGTACCTTTTTTTTCCTGTTTTGAACAATTAATTGATTAACAAATAAATAATTCGTGTGTTTTGGGTAAGCTATTCGTATAAAATTATTAGAACACGTCAGATTTCAAAGATTTAGCTTTACTGCCCCTTGTTTGGCTAAGTGGCGCACATTTAGCTCTCATGAGCATTATCCATGTTCGAGAGATCCCTAGTACTTGCCAGTTCTTTGTTTTTCTTCAGTTCCGCAGTGTGGAACTCGATCCCATAGGTGAAAGAGTTCCAAATTCCTCGGAAAATTTCAATGTCTTGGCACAATATGTCCTTAGCTGTCCCTCCCCCACAAAGCACAACCAACCATAGGCGTATCTAGGAGTGGTTTTGGGGGTTGTAACCCCCCATTGCAATGAAATTTTGTATATTTAACATAGGAATATATGAGTTGTAGCTCTGTAACCCCTCATTAAGCCTATAACCCCTCCCTTATGAACTTTCTGCCTACGCCTATGCAGACAACAACAAAAAGAGTTGGCTTCTTAGTGTTTACCAACAATGATTTTGGTCAATCCTTTCATAAACATATCGATGCACGAAGATGATTAAAAATTAGCCTCACTTTGGCTCAATCAAATTAGTCTATTTAAAAGAATAACTCATATAAATTATTTAAAAGTGAGGTGTAAATCCTGTGGATGCTCACAGAATGTGTGCTTTATGTTTTTAGTAATCACCTAGCAACTAACCACCATTCTCTCTTATCCCCTTTGCGAGCGCGCTCCCTCCGTCGTCTGTAGCTTGATGGGTAGAGCACTTGACCGTCAATCACGAAGATGTGGATTCGACTCCCACCAGGCGCAGAAAAATCCTTTCCTTTGCGAGTATTTGATCATCTAATACAACCAACCACGTCGTAGGCTATGATGCAATTTACTCGAATTAAATATTAATGTTCGTCTCGCTTTTCGCGAATGTTTGGCTTGTTTGACTCGTCGCCTTGTTTTAAAAAGCAGTCGAAGCACAGCACCATTCTTCGCGAATTTGTCCGTAGTGAAAGGTTTATTTATATACGCTCTTAGGAGAGAGAACGGTCGTCGCTCATACCTTAATGAGTAGAACACTTGACCGGCAATGAAGAAGATATGGGTTCGGCTCCCATCAGGCGCAGGAAAATATATATCAACGGGTTTCAATAGATATTGAACCCGCTATTGCTTTTGGTTTTTCTGTCTGCACGCAATAAAAAGGGTAAGGTAAAGGTCTTCCGTAAGTACAATAATGATAGCTGTTGTTAACGTTGAAAACCTACCGAGTTATTTGAGAATTAGAGAGTTGCGAATTAGAGAGTTGCGAATTAGACAGTTGCGAATTAGAGAGTTGCGGATTAGAGAGTTGCTAATTGGATAGTCGGGAATTGGAGAGTCTCGAGTTGGAGAGTTGCGGATTAAAGAGCTGGGAATTGGAGAGTCTCGAGTTGGAGAGTTGCGGATTAAAGAGCTGGGAATTTGAGAGTTGCGAATTAAAGAGTTGCGAATTGGAGAGTTGTAGATTAAAGTTGGGAATCAAGAGACTTGCGAACTAAGGGCTTGCGAATGAAGTATTTTGAAATTAGAGAGTTGCGAATTAGATAAATATAAACACAAATTAACGCAGTTTAATTTTGAAAATATTGACAGCTGTTCCAATAGCACGTGGCTATTTTCGTCAGAATGTTAGAACTAATAGGTTGGCTAATATTGCTATTCAAACGGTGCCATACCGTAAAACAAAAACCGTGTGAAACTGAAAAAATAAAATTAACACTCGAATAAATGGCGACATCTCCGATTGCGGAATCGGAAAATAAGGGGAGTCCATGGAACAGTTTCTTGTTGTAGCACGGGAATAAGAAAAAAAGCAGTTAAAGGAAAAAAAAAGGTGACAGATAAAACTGAAATAAACGGAGCAAGCAAAATTAATGGTTAATTGGTGGAACAATTTCTTGATTCGGGAGGAACAAGCTTTCACCCGGATCATTCGCGGCGTATTTACCCATTTGATAGCTGTGCACCGCTTATAAGAAATTCAAGTCGGACGTACTGCGAACTCGTTCCAATAGCTTGGCGTCGGAGAAGGCAAAGCGGTGGCTTTCGCCCCAACAATGTTTTGCTATAGACGACTTTGGGAATTCTTGATGACGCACATAATTCTGATGCTCCTTGATCTTAAAACGAAGTGATCTTCTCGTCTATCCGACATAATATTTTTCACAGATTTTGCATTTTATATGGCAAACACCGCAATTACCAGCATCAGGGATGGTATCCTTCAGCTGTGTGAAGCCGATCTTATTGGTGGGAATGAATGATAATTATTCCCATCATCGATTTTCTTTTACTTGCTTGTTTTTCTCGCGAGTATGCGACGATCTGAAATTTTAAATGTCGAACATCGCATCCCAACTGGAAAAAAAAAATAACGAATATCTCATTATTTTCCACATACTGTGTGCACCTTTATTCGTGGTCGTTTACATCCAGGGCAGTGTAAAGAGATCGATACGATTGGAAGGATTCGTTTCATTTAATGAATATTAAATAAATTTACAAGGAAAATAGAAGAGAGTTTAGCCCCAAAGAAGCCTCAGGCCGTTATTTTTGGTTCATCCAATTAATGTATGTATTATTAAATATTTGTGTGTTACATATTTTGTTTATAAATATACATGATAATTAATTGCAAGTTTTTTTTTTATATATTTAACGGGCATCACTGAAAAATTTTTGCTAAATTTGCATAAACTTCTAAACTTATTAAGCTCATTTATTTTGCTGATGGCGTGAGCATTTTTTACAAGAATAAAATATTAACAACCCAATTTGATACCGACCAAAAAACGAAAACATTTTTTTTTAAATTAAATTAAATTATCTTACCTTAAATACCTTCAAAACAATAGTATGGTAGTTTTATGTTTTAAAATCGTAGCAAGCCATCTGTGACATGACCTGTGATTTGACGTAACCTTTAAACCATGATTTTACTAACAGAAAAAATAAATTAGACACAATTTGTAATTAATGTAAATAAATAATGATATATTATTCTATTTTCAACTTCTTTTTATCAAAAAGCCTTCTATTTGGTCGATGCAATTCTTCGGTCTTGTCACATATCGTGAAGTGCCATAAATCGATAAGCCGCATCCGACTCAAGTCTGCAAGACCTTTCTTCGTGGCAACTTTAGTAGAAACTTTATAGGTAAATCCAGGATATATTTCTGTATACATAGAGACCTAATTGGTTGCTTTGGAATCTACGTGTAAAAGGATTTCTGCAGCCAGTTACGGTCGACTGTGAATTGATTTTGACTAAAAAATACTATTGCTTTCATTCGACTAGAGATCGAATATATTCGAATAGTGTTACCTACACGGTATACTGCTCTTTCTTCACACTTTTGACACAAGTTCTTCATAACCTTTGAAGTAGATCTTGGATTGTTAGAAAGTTTTGTTTGTTTGTAGTTTTATGGCGCAAGGACAGCAATGGTCATTCTGCGCCAATCAAGGTCTTAGAAAGTATTCCATTTGCTTGTCTTACTATCAAACAAAATCACTCACCCTTAAAATATGCTCCACACAAAACTTGGTTTGTGTTTTACGGTACAAGGACAGGAAAGGTCATGCTGCCTCTGGATCTCTAGTTTTCCGAGAAAGCCTAATATCTGTGACTTAGGGAACCAAACCCCGGACTACGGTGGATAAGAAAATATCACGTGTTCTATGATATCATTTGAATCGAACCCGAATTAACTGCATGACAGATGAATACGTCACCACTACGCCACTATAAGTTTCTTAACATAAAGATATACAGGTAAATTGTATATTATAGAAGAAAACTATATATTAATTCAAAATAAACGATCTCAAATGCCAGCGAATATTTTAAGGTGTAATTATTAACTAAAAGCAATCGAGACAACCCATTTTTACAAAAAAATCTTGTCTTTTTTTTTCTTTTTTTAAAAGTAAAAAAATAAAAAAGATTGCAAAAAAATACAAAGTATACAGCCAGCAAAACGTGTGCTGGTATAAAATTATTATTTATTTTTTTGTTTACACACACATACATATGTATATATGAATCCTTGAAAACAACAATGGTATAATCCGTTCGCGGAAAATTGGCGGCCAAATCCCGTTAGAATTGAAGGGACTATACAAGTCCATTTTTGCTTAAAATGAGATAAGAAAGGATTTGCGTCCAATCGATCCATCCAGTTTCGTGTTGGCCAATAGTAACGTGGTGCTATCCTGCAACAACTTATTACACTATGGTCATATACTAGTGTTGCAAGCAACAAGGCAACCCCAGAGGATGGATTTAACTTCCATGGACTTAACTCAAAAATTTCATTTTTGTGACTTATACCACTGTTGTTTTCAACGCCTCATATACAGGGTGTCCTCTAAGACCCAAAAGAAAAAGCATATAATGTTAATGCGAAAATGCCATGTAATAATTTTTGCTCAAAATTCTTCAAGAAATCTCGCTATACATATTTTCTTTAGGCGTTAACGGAGACCCCGTATATACTGCTATCAAACGCTGATCGTAGTGGTTATAAATATAAAATTATAAAAATAAATTGTAGCTATTTTCTGTCAATTACTTCCAATTGCGTAGCCCAGAAATAAATTCGACAATGCTTCTTTGTAGCATTTAGGTGAGTGTCTTAATTACACGAGATGCCAGTTTCACAGACACGTTATAGGAGATGAATATATGGCTTTAAATGAGTGCAAGAATCATTGTTTACAACCTTATTGGAGTAGTTTTCTTCAGCAATTTTTTTTCTGGATGTTTATAGAATTCCTGACTAAGCCGACAATAGTATTCATTACAGAAGAGTGATGGAAAAATGGTAGTTAGGGGTAGTTTTGACAGGTGGATTAATTAATTGTAGGAAACAACTGCTGCTGTCGTCATTATTATTTAAATCAGCGAAATGCGAGATTTCCAATAATTTATTCCTACTGTGGCAAAACAAATAATGCTGCTTATAATTTTAAAACGATTGTTTTAGTTTAACGACCTGAGGTGGTTCGTACAGGTAAGTGAAACGACAATGTAATTGACATGCAAGCCACGAAATATTTATTAACGACTACGCTGGGGTTGGAACCTCGATCCCACTGGGCGAGTTTGGGTTTAGCCATCCTGAAAAGGGTTCAGAAATCTACACCATCCTTTGGAGAATCAAAAATTCGAAACGAGAAACAATTTCAAAATCTTTTAAAATCATCAAAATTTTAATTTTAACGCTTTTACTGAATACTCTAAGGCAGAGGAAAACGTTACCCTTTTCTGTTCTTTTCGTATGCAACAACGCTTAGCTTTTTATAAGCCAAATCGAAAAAGCCTTGAAGTTTTGATATTTTAAATAATGGAAAATTATAAGAATGGACACATTGGAGATTTCAAGGGCTCATGAGATTTCAGTGCCTCTTTCAAAGTATTGATCCCTTGGGAGATTAGGTCGCAAGCAAATCGAAAACCTAATGTAGACGGATATATTTTACACTGGAAACAAAGAAACTAAAACTGTACATAATAACGACCGGAGTTGGGCATTAATGCCGCTATTTATTTTTAGCGAACTCGATTTCGTATTAAAGTAGAAGGGAAGAAATTACTATTTTGACTAAAAATCATTGTAATTTTGGAACAAGCAATCTACTGATAGAAACCTACTTTCAATATAATTTACATGACTGTTTAACACTTGATAAGGTTTGCAAGAAATTCTCTCTCTCTTTCTTTGCGCGATAAGATAATTTTCTTATCTTACTTTATTGCGTTGACACTAGCGTTAAGCCAGTGGTAACAGAAAATTTGTTCTAGAACGTCAAACTACAGTTATATGTACAATATGAGCACAATTATCTAAAACTGCCAGTTAAGCTAAGTTTACCACAATTCGTTTCGTTGAAAACTCATTATCAGTATGAACATAAATTTTATGACTAAATAATAATATAGAGTTTCTAGACATAAATTTTCGGAGCCGTATTTTTAAAATGATTACGAATATTATTGAAGACAAAAAATTATGTGTAATTGATCAACAACGATTACATGACGTCATTTTCAAATACGTGCAGACATTGGATAACACTTAAAATGGAGATCCTATAATATGCATGATTTCAAGCATTTTTACAATTTTCTTTATTTTTGCAACAACTTTAGATCCATTGCGTTCGTTTCTAACAGTTTACCTCGCCATTGGTCGCTGATTCAACTTCAGATCACAACATCAGTTTGCTCTAATTTAAAAGTGATCAAAGTGATATGTGTAACCCAACCTTTTTCTTATATATATATATTATTTATATCTATACATATATATTATTTATATCTATACATATATATTATTTATATCATACATATATATTATTTATATCTATACATATATTATTATATATATATCATACATATATATTATTTATATCTATACATATATATTATTTATATTATACATTATTATATTATTTATATATACATATATTATTTATATCTATACATATATATTATTTATATTCATATATATTATATATATATATACTTCTAAATCCTTTTATATACTATATTATTTAGTGTGTATTAGCGAGGTGGTTTGTTCCCTTTCACAAAATTACTAGTCGTAAAGGATATACAGCCATTAAATAATTTAAGATGTAGCAATAGAAATTCGCTCTCTGAAAACGTTATACCAATAGTAATACATATTTTAAAAATAATTGGCTGTAATATGAATATAAAATTCCGTCTTTGTACTCAAAATCCAAAAGCAAATAATCGAACAGCAAATGGAAACTGAATTTTTAGCAGTTAGTGATGGAATTTTTTTTTCTTTGAATTTAAAGGAAAATTCAGGTTCAGAGTTATATATACACTCTATAACAAAACAAAATCGACGCACCAAGAAGTTGTCCGATTGTAATGAAATTTCGTTTAGAACGACTTTTTGACCGAACATGCAAATGATTAAAATTTGGTGTCCAATGAATGAATAGCGGGAACTCCAGCGCATCGGAACTGCGCATTCAGCAGGTGTATATAAGGAGCGATTCTCAATATGTGGTCAAAATTTCTGTTGCATTTTGACTGCGGATATCTTACGTCGACTGTAACAATGCCTCGCCGAAAGATTCGTGCTCATTACGAGCATATGTCAGAGTTTGAAAGAGGTCGTGCTATCGGATTGAAAGAGGCTGGTTGGACGAATCGAAGAATCGCTGGACATGTGGGTCGAAGCGATGCGGCGATTGGACGGTGCTGGCAAGAGTGGGTCAACAACGGCAGATGTCAGCGTCGGGACGGCAGCGGTCGACCTAGGGCCACAACAGAGCGGGAAGACAGAGCGATTGTCAGAGCAGCTGTCACAGCACCGGATTCGTCGTTATCAACTATCCACTGTGTGGTCCGCACACATGTGTCCAACATGACCCTCTGCAGACGACTGAGAGAGCGGAATTTACGCTCGCGCCGACCGTTACGCCGCTTACCTCTCACGCCTTTACACCGTCAAGTCCGATTACAGTGGTGCCGGGCTCGATCAACTTGGAACTGCGCTGACTGGGGACGTATAGTCTTTAGTGACGAGTCCCGTTTCCAACTGTGTCCTGACGACAACCGCAGACGTGTCTGGAGACGTCCAGGGCAGCGTGGGGATCCTGCCCTTACTATCGCACGCCACACATGCCCACAACAGGGCGTTATGGTCTGGGGTGCCATCTCCTTTGATAGCCGGACCCCTTTGGTGGTCATTTCTGGCACACTTACAGCACAGCGGTACGTAGACGACATTCTACGACCGGTTGTGTTACCGTTCCTTTTGCGACACCCTGGACTTACGTTTCAACAAGACAATGCCCGGCCGCACACGGCACGTGTTGCTATGAATTGTCTTCAAGCTTGCCCAACACTTCCTTGGCAAGCTAGGTCTCCTGATCTCTCTCCCATAGAGCACATTTGGGACGCTATGGGAAGGCGATTGCAACCATCCCGGAATGTTGACGATTTAGCCCGACAGTTGGAGACAATTTGGCAAGAAATTCCGCAGGACACCATCCGGGATCTTTATCAGTCTATGCCACGCCGGGTGACAGCTTGCATCCAGGCCAGAGGTGGACCAACGCCTTATTGACTTCCTCCCTTTGTAACGGTCAAACTCTGCAATAAATCATTCAATTGTTCTGAAATTTTAATCTTTCGTTTTCTATGCATGTTCTTTACGTCCACCAATTTTTATCGCAATCGGACAATTCCTTCTTGGCATGTTGATTTTTTTGTTATACAGTTTATTACGTTTTTTATGGGATGGAAGAGATGTCATGCGCTACTTGTTATAGACTTACCAAACATATATCAGAATTCATTTACTTATGTTAGTTAATATTTTATAGATTGTTCGCTTCACATGCAGACCTACTCCAGATCTTCAGGATCGTATAAATATATCTACTGGAATAAAGTATTTTTTTTTTACTTTAAAGGACATTCGTCCTTCTGCATCTGATTAACCAAATGATTACCTGGAATACAAATTTAATTTAGTTTATCTACAATTCCATCTGATACCTGCTATCTGACTCATTCATCTTACGCAAGCTACATTAAGCATACCGCTTTAAAGCAAAATTATGATCAAAAATACGACATTACATATTAACCGAAAACTACCCTTTCTGAATCGATAGTTTTAGTATTTAAAATTAACTTTTCACACACAACACCTCATAATTTTTCGGTAGATTTAAATCATTGGATTTTCATATCCGTTCCAAAGGAATCTGAAGATTTCACACCATTGAAGAAGTGCACAAATAGCTTTTTCAATCGGTAAATATGGTTTCTGAAACCACCGATATATACTACATCAAGAAATAATTTATCCGCGATGAAATCTTTCCGATTTAAATTTTCGAATCGTGAAATTTGACGTATTTATCTATTTCATTCCTCCTGCATACGTGGGAAGAGAAGGATACGAGATAAAGGTTAAATTAACAGGAAATTGCCTCAAAGAACAATACTTAATTCATGCAGTGTTGAAATTAATTGGCTGATATATTCTAGTCGAGCAAATATGAAGGTTCAAGCACAGCACTGATTAATTAATATCTATGAATTTGTCCGATTTTCTCTCTATATTAAGTTCAACGAACTGATTTTAGCCGCTATCGGTTTACTTCGGAGCAATCGAAGGACGCATAAAGGCTGACGCCTATATAGGCCACTTCCCAAGGTTGCATCCGCATCTTAATAGAAATATCATTAATATATTCTATAACTTAAAAAAAGCGAAAACTAATATCGTATATTACAATCAATAACCTTCACGTCACTCACTTCCGGTTAAAAACTCGTTTGCAAGATCGCAAACATTTGCATTTTATATTCACGACACGGAATTCCGAAAGAAAATCAAGCTGGGATTGTTAAACGGTTATTGAATTTTGTACATTTCGAAAAGTGTTTTGGCATATAACCTATGGCCTGTATAATATATTATTAATATTCGAATGTCTTGTCGAATGAAAACACCAAATTAAATTACTGCAACAGCTCTGGACAGCTATGGTTAGTAGAAACGTCTGGACAGACTGGCCTAAGTACACCGTATTGTCAGTTTCACCATGACACGCCGTATTTTCAACAGGGCGAAAACGACGTAGTGCTGTGATTATTGTCACTATCATTATACATTTCCCCGTTAAGAAAAAATGAGAGAAAGCATAAAAAGTTTTCAGAAAAATCTAAAAATTAATGTGAGAGTAAAGTTTATTTGTGAAAACGCGATTACACGAAAAAGAAAATACCAAGTCATTATTAAAATTTTTCTGGCACTTTAATTCCATCCCTAAGGGGAAAAAGAAGGTTGAACTCGAGCATTGCCACAATATATGGTCTCTGTATGTACTCAAAGCTGGAATATATATACTCTGAAATTGTAACAACCCCAGTATGGCTTCAAGCACGGGATCCCCTATTTTCCATGACTCACTTTACCTTAAACGAAAGCTTAAACAAACGAGGGGATTTTTACTTCCTTTGTATCCAATTTAAACAACTTCGAAAACATTATTTTTTTTCTTAATTTAAAATTTCAATTAACGTTCGCTCTTTGAAACACTAATGAACGCAGTTTCCTCGGCAATTATTAATAATAATAACTCGTTTGAATGCTCCATTGTTGTTCGCCTTGAGGAGTTACTGACCCATTTGCTTATTAGACAAAGAACGGGTTCTGCGCCCTTGCAGGCAATTCAATAACCTTAAGTCGTTTATATTTTTCGTTGATTTATTTAGTAGTGTATGCCTTCCGAACAATACAAACACCGTAAATCATGCAGCTAAAATGAAGCATTAGGCTGGATTGCTGTATTGAGCGATTGACAATTACCGTTCAGTTTCATTTCCACAGGTTAGGGCTTCGCGCGGACAAATGAATCTTTGGCAATGTACAAAGTACCTCGTCGTAGGCGAGCTGTAAATGTATCATTTTACAGAAGTACCGAAAGTCAAATGGTTTAATACTTTTTTAATCCGATAAAGGAGGGGCGAACCGGTTCGCGCTACGTGGTATACCAGTTATCGACAACGTGATCAACTCGTCACTTGCAATCCGATTCGACGAATTGCACTTGACGCTTTCATGGAAACTGACGGTGTAAACGATCAGCTGATTAAAATCCGAGAAAAAATTACGGGGGCCGTGAAATTTATTTCCAAACAAGTAGACCCAACAATGAGTTCCATATTTAAAAAAAAATAGGTCAAAGTTATGGCAAAAATTTACATTGTCATTAAAAATTTACAAACGCCGTAAATTATCTAGACAAGCACAATAAAGTAAATTTTGAGAAAAAGAACAAATTTAGCAAAATGGCACGGATGGCCGGCTTTGTAGTTCGCTAGAAAAATGGCATTTTATAAAAAAAAACTCTATTGTTGCTATTGAAGCAGAGGCAGAAAATTTTGATGCAGTTTTTGGGTAGGGGTCGTCTCGTTTCTGCATTTCCTAAAATTTTGATCATGGCGTGAATATTTAATGCTGCGTATCCCATTTTCTTTTCAATACCGCTGACTTGTTGCCCATACTTATAACAATAACCGCGTCTCGCATGAACATAGGGGGAAAAAAGTCCCTATAGCCATATTTTAAAATTAATAAATACTTTTCAAATGCCGCGCAATGGGAAACAAAGACTTTATGAAGGGATTTTTATTATCGAAACCCTATTCGCTCAACAAAAAACGAATATTTTAAAGTAGTTCGGTTTTTAGTTTTCAAGATTTTTTTTTTCTTTTCAGAGATAGGGCAATTCTTCATCTTCTTTTTCACTTTAATTTCTTTTTCGCAAAGATGAAAAAGTTTTCGTTTTGCATTTAAAATTACCTCTTTAAGGGGAGCGAACGCAAATTACCCAAACGCCTACACTATTAAATTTTGTCAAAATAAATAAACAACAAATAAAAATTCGCTTCAAAATTAATTAAAATATATTTCTTCTCAAATTTAGACCCGGGCAACTAATTGGGCTATTTTATTAGCCTCATTGAAAATAACCAAATTTGAGGCTAGAAAAGGGGAATTTTTGCAGAAACGGGGACGGGCTAAATCTAAATTTGCAATTTGTCTAAAATCAATTTTAGTAATTCAAAGCTGGTCTAACAACTGGAGTTTTTTTCCTTCTATTTTTTACTAGTGCAGTTTTTCGGAAATGAAAGAATAGAGAAGCTCAACGCGTACCTTGAATATTTTAAAATGTAATTAGGTTCTTTAATTTTAAATTCTTTCCCTTGTTTTTTGAGATTAGATTTACAAAGGGCAGGAATAAAAATTGAAATGAGCATTCAATAATACTGGAATGAATATTTAATTTGAAAGGGGTCGTATACTTGTTACAGTCGTTTTACGGTTTCTTGTGCTCTATCTTATCTTACTATATATAGGGGCGGATTGGGCCGTCGGCCCATCGGCCCCCGGCCCCTCATGGGGCGATAGGACTCGCGCCCTCTGAAAATCCAAGGTATACGCCCTTTGAGAGAACCCAGTCCGCCCATGACTATATATACAGTATATTTATTATATTTTACACAATAAAGTCCCTCATGATAGAGGACATCCATCGAACAGAAAAATTTGTCCGTAAAATAGAGGTGTATTATTATGAATCAGCTTCAGGCTGACGAATTTTTATCTGTCTCGTAAAAATGTAGTCTATGTGTAGCCTGAGAATAACGGGTTTGTTTACTGTTCCAAAAACGCGGGGTTGATTCCCCTGATATCGAATACTTGCCGTTTTTTATATCACCCATTATTCCGGGTTTTGATTTCCTAGACGACAGAAGTTCAATCCCGCGGAAAACTGTATGTCCTGGCGCAGCAGGACCTCAACTGCACTTGCGCCATTAATTATAAAGAAACGAACGCACCAACGCCCCACAATTAATATCGCGTACAATTTTTCTATAGTGACTTATTTGAGAACGATATTAATCGTTCATTTGTAAACGGGTTCGTCAATTTCATTATTTAAGCGACCTATTTCGGCTCAACCTAAGATGGCTTTAACATCTAATTGAGGAGTCGTTTTCCTGGAGTCACATTTTTATTTATTGAGCACTTTTCAGGTCAAAGACTTTTGATGCTGCCCTTTCCTGACCTTGAAATCGAAAACAGGGTCAAATATTTAAAAAAAGGAGAAGAAGAAGAAGAAGAAGGAAAATAGTCAAGAATGAGAAACAAGCGTCAGTTAAACAGTTGAGAAAGTTATTAACCGCTGGCGGTTTGTCAGTTTCCCCAATCCCCCTCTTCACAGGTCATAAGATTATTTCGGGGAAAGAAAAAGGGATCATGTAAGAAAACGGCACTCGGTCAAAGAATAATTGGCACTGGGGAATTCAATACATAGCCCATGTATATGTGTGTGTGTGTGTATTTGTGTATATATGTAAATATACACAGTATATGAAGTTTACTTTCATTCGCTTTCTGACAAATGAAAAACTGACATCAGAAAATTACGGACTAGAAAATTTGCCAATTCTGATGCTATGTCGGTTTCAAATATAGAACGCAAGTGTTTTTTTTTTTATTCTTTTTGCACATATTTTATGGCAACCAGCTTCAAAAGTATGTTTCCCCTTCCACTCTCTTCTGTCTTGCAGGCGTGTGGTAATAAATGCGCCGAGCGTTAACTGCGCTTATGCACCTAAAACTAAGTGCGAAAGCGAAAAATAGCTAATGTTTGCTGAGTTTGAGTGTAAAAATAGCACTCTATTTGCTAAATTTAGCTGCAAGAGTAAACGCAAAAGTGCTCTAAGTTTAAGAAAACGATGGAAACCATAAAGGACCTTTAAAACCGTACGGGAGCAATTATTCGAGTGAGTAAGATCCATGTTGGAACTGATTTGAGAAGCAGCAAATTAAGTGCAAATTAAACCGAATGATCGATAACGAAGACTGAAATAGACACGAAAATGATGAAAACCAGAGATTCGTATTCTTATTAGAAATAATAATAAAATTCGCACAAAAATTTGCAAGTCGACCCAATTTTTTTCTTATCAGCACATTGTGAAGAAATATTGCGAAACATCAACTAGTTAAAAGCAAAGTATTTTGAATGAGGGGTGACAGAATACAATCAAGTCCTACACAATAGGTTACAAACACAATTCCATTGTTTTGGTGACCCCATGTTGACCTGCAAAACATTTCTACAACAATCTGTTTTAAATAATAATCTATAATAGTTTTTTTTTTTCTCTCACTGTCAGGTAGAAATACTAGTCAAAACTTCAAGCATGTTACCATTCTGTATGTAGCTAAGCGGCTTTCATACGGGGACACGGAAATTGATGCAGTGTATGTCTATTTCTTACCGATGTTATCATAATACAATTTGTATTTGCTTTTGGATCATTCGATCGTGATTCGTTACTGCTAGTGGTTCAGCTTTCATTAAAATAGTAAATCCGATTCTTAACATGGAGATTTAAGACTAGAGATCAAGAGTGTTAAACTAAATTTGATATTGATGGCATAGGTCATCATTAGTAAAAGGCCAATCGTAAATGTGAAACGCTCTAACAGATATTTATCGATGTACAACATTAGAAATTTTTGACATCATATATTTGTTAGCGAAGACAACAGTCACCTGTAAATCCCGCAATCGACGGCAGGGAATCATCTGTTCATACTAAAGCTATTACGAGCATTTTAAATAATATGTAAGAGTATAATGGGTATATGCATATTTCTTTTCCCCAATCCCGAGTATTAATTACTCAATTTCAACACACGATGAGCATTAATTCATTCCTTTCCCATGACTTCATCTAACTTTTAACACTGAATTGAAATCTGCGCCCGAAAGCTCATGTGATCTATTACTATTTTACCAGTGTTTAACCTTTTGTATGTAAATTTTTTCTCTGGTACTTTGTACTTTGATTCCAACTGAATTGAGACTTCCACGATTTACACTTCAGAGGCAATAAATTGACCCGAAAATTTAAAACACGTTTTTTTTTTGGGAGGGGTGGGAGTGACCATTAGGAAAACGAACTACCAGCTTTTTGATTCAAACTTGTAATCGCGTGATGTGTCGTTGTAAATAATAGTAACTTTCCATAGGACATGGCAGAATAGCCAACAGAGACACAAATGCATATTGCCACCGTTGTAAACAATTACAGTTTCCTTCTTCTAGCGTTTACCATTTGTTAGCGGCAGTAATAGTCTTGAAGAAATTGGTCAGTTTCTTAAAAACATCTTTTGTCTGTTTCAGGCATTTCCAATCATTACAACTGGTTTTCTTTCAGTCATCCGCTATCGTCAAAAAGTCTCAATTTTTTATATTATTATTATTTTTTGTTTGGCGAATGATTAATTACTAATTAATTTACACCTAATTTTTACACGAAGTTTTGTGTGCTAACAGAGAACGAAGAGGAAGAAGATCACTATTTTTTAAAAAATAATTCATAATATTTATTGCATAATAAAAAAAATTAAATGTTTAATTAAATTAAAAATGAACTAACGTTGAAAACGTTACATAAAATACCTTACTTATAGGGTGACGAAACGTGATGAATTTCCTGGGCTCAAGCTCAGTAATAAATGTGACGGAAAAACGTTACTAATAAACGTGACGAAGTTTATAGGTTAAACTTCGGAAAAAACGGTTTCAATGCTGAAATCTTACAATCATTATTTATCAAGGATTGGATTTAATTACTGCATTAACCACGGACGCTGTTAGCGGGGGGGCAGGAGGACCCGCCTCCCAATGTTGGTAATAGGGTTCCATATCTCCCATCCAATTTCAAACAAAATGCCGTCCATTGGTGTATTGTCCCCCCCCAATATTTTTATACCGTCGGCGTCCATGGCATTAACCAATGTTAGGTAGTGCCTGAACGAAACCAAATAAAAATTTTGCATATGCAAGAGAGTTAGAACTAAGTAATTTTGATGTTGCAGTATAAGTGAAATGATTGTTAAGCATTTTTTGAGAGCTAAAACTGAATTCTACAAAATTATTTGCAGGGGAAAATTGTAGTACTATTAATAACCTAATTATCTATAATAATTACGTTAGATTTTTATACTATAATTATAATAATATACGATATAATTTTTTCTATTACCCGAAGGAGATTTGTAGGGTTTGATATATAAATATACAGGGCACAAATGAAAAATAAAGTTCGTTTTCATTCAACAGGGCTACGTATTTCGTATTTCATAATCGTGCGTAGAATAATTTAGAATAGTTTTTCAATATTGTCTCCGCAATATATATTCTTTCTCTTGGTTATATATACACTAAACCTTTCATATATCAAGTTTCTGTACATTGACGTTTTGGTAAACGTCGCGATTCGGAACTTACAATCATTATATATATAAAAACCATTTCTATGTGCCGAAGTTTTCACATATCGAAATTATTTTGTGAAACTTCGACATCGACGTATGGAGGTCCTACTCTATATTATTTATTTATTAAAATAACCATGTCATAAAATATATATATATCTATAACATTTAATAAGATTAAGCAGTACATAGGTGATAGTACCGAACGAAGACTTTGCTGTTTTTGGTAGGTATTTAGTGATACTGCACAGCACATTGTTTTCAACGAACTCGAAAAATCGTACTCCAAAAAAAGAGGGGAAAGAAGATTCGCAGGAAAAACCCACATCCTAAATTTTACCCGTCCTAAATTTAGTTATCTCATGTGATCAGATAGCTCTGAAATTCGACCTACATTAGTAGAACGAGAATGGACATTAAAACGGGTAGCTTTTTTATGTAATATTTGTGGACATGCTGTTATGAGTATGTGGGTCAAATAAATGAATGACTTCATGTTAATATCGCAGAGTTCATTTTAGCATGTAGCATATCAAAAACTACAAATGTCCCTTTCTCGATCAATTTCCTTTTGCAATACTGACAAGTGGCAGATTAAATATAACTTTCTAATACTTAGTCCTATTAACTTGCTATTGATGTTGTTTTTACGTGACGCGAATTCCTTTACTTTGTTTACTGCGTTATTTTTTCTTTTTAAATTAGCATTTTTTGTTTCCCTAAAATTAATTATTTTTGAAAAAGTCGGGCGTTTTTTCTTCACATAAGAATTATATGAAGTGATCTACGTTCTTCGAAATATATTTTATATAATCTCAGCAAATATATAGCCCATTAAAAAATTTTGATCAACTATAACAACACATCCATTTTCTTTGGGTGTATATATATATATGTGTGTGTAAGTCTGAATAAATTACCGAATTGATGGCGAATTTGACGTTATTTCATTTAGAGTCGACGTTATGTAATATAAGATTAGCCGTTACATAACGCTTATTAACACGAAAGTGATTCGCCGTTATAATGGCAAAAGACAAAAATGAAAGGAAAAAAAAGGTGAGAAATTAACGAACCTAGAAACAGACGACAATTTCATTACCGCTTTACAAGTCAGTTTCAAAGTTTAAGGCGTCATTTTCTAGCGATCCACGAACTGATCGATAAACGTGATACATGGTTAATTAGTTTCAACCGGAAACGAGGGTTAAACCCGAATTTGTTAAAATCTTGCACTGTTTGAACTGTGTTGAAAAAGCCAACTCGAAATCTTTGAAAATTTAAAATAATGATGCAAATTGAGTTTCACGAAATTGATTGCTTTTGAAACTAACGATCAATTTCTGTGAAGTACTACATCAAAGGTCAGATAAAACAAGAATCTACTTATCCTTGTTAATTTCATTAAGCCTTGACTTTTACCTTGTCCTTGTCACAATGCACATTAGATGAATTTTCTCGAATCTGTGAAATTAATGAAATAGAATGCGGAACTTCTTCCTTTCTTTTATTTTTTCTTTTTTTTTTGTATATATTAGTGTGATTGGAAAGTCCTTTTCCATCGACACTCAAACAATGCAAATCTTGGTAGAAAAAAGCAAATTCAACGGCGTGTACGTTTTACAAATTTCCCAAATATAATATAAATTTCCCTTACATCTCCGCATTTCATTCTTTTTTATTTAAATTTTCAATAGTCGGGTGGGCTAAGGCATATAATATTTTATGAGAGCAGTAGGTATATATTTATAGCAATATGAGAGAACGATACAAATATTTCACGAATTTTTATGACACAGAGTGTGACTTGAGATCAAATATATATATCGCAAATGTCCCCTTTTTCTCCCCAACCCGGAGATTTGCGACATTTTTAGACATTCTGGAAGACATTTTTCGAGGGACATTTCTTTCCAATATGGTACGATATGGATTGCGGGAAAAACGGGGGTCATTGTAAAATCTAGTTTACAATATATTTTACGATGAAAACTGTTATTCTGAAGGAACAAAAATTGCGATCGTGTATTCATTTTTCTTTATTTAGAACTAACGGCATAATATAAGGCGTATGCTAAATGTTGAGCTGTGTTTTTCATGTCTCATCTTAATCCTTCATGTCTTCCACTCATAGACCATAGCACAGACAATATATAAATATTTGATAATGGGTGAAAAAGACATAGAAGAGAGAAAACGCTAAATGTTTCTTCCTCTTTTTTTTTCAGATGGAGGAAATGACAAGAGTTGGACACAAATACAATGTTATAATGAGCTATTTAATATTATCATTAGGTTTATAACATAGCATTCATATGCATAATATTATAACTGATCTCATGAAATGAAATGGATTTTAACATCAGGAAAAGAAATGGGAAGTACTGTACTAAGTACGTAGTTTAAAAGTTTAAAAATGTGGATGGTATGCAAATTAATTTGGATGAAATAAAGTATGGTAGAGCTAAGGCAAGGTAAAAAAGAAAGAAAAAAGAAAAGAGGAAATGAGAAAAGGAAGGAAAGGAAGAAGACAAAAGAGAAGTAGACGATATAATTAACCATTCCATTAAAACTCGTAAAGAGAAAATTCAAATTGTTATAAAGACCGGCGAAATATTCCCAATAACGGGATTTCTGAATTGCTATGCTAAGAATTGGATTCTTTAAATTCTTCAAATTTTTCGTTTTCCAGACTTCTCCGGGAAATTCCTGAAAAATTTAGAATTCCGTTTTCCTTAAAGTGGAATTTCATTTGGAATTTTCCCTTAACTTGAATAATAGGGCAGGTAAAGTTAAATTTCTTGCTTATTATTTCCACAAAGCTTATTAAACTAGGAAGTTAGGCGAAACACGTTCCGTTAAAAATGTTTATCCACGCGTTGTAAGATTCTTTAGAAATTTCAATTTCGTGTTTACAATTTGAAAAAGGTCTTCTTTTTTCATTGTATTTAAAGCCCATTTATTCGAAGAACTGTAATCCACGAGATGTTTTTCCAGTAATTTTGTCCCGCTTTTCTAGAAGTTTCCTTATCCCAATATGAGAGCCATATACCCATCTTTTTATTAAATAACTGGAAGACGGGAAATCGTGGTTATTAGGAAGTACCACAAAAAAAATAGACGAAAACCTACAGGTGGGTGGAGGAATATAGCACTTCATCAGCGAAACATCATTTCCAGTTATTACGAACGAAATGCCTCTATAACAGCACAATATCCTATCACTGAGGATCCTCATATTGCTCTATACGGAATTCATGGGGCCCTTGGGAAATTCAAACCGTTCCTACGGGACTCGAAAATGACGTCACTAGTCCAAACGTTCAGACCAAATAGTGACATTCACGATCACATAATATGTCGTTCTAATATCACGTATATATTGAAGAAATAAAAAAATTGTAGACATGGAAATTGATCAGAGACTGTGCATGTGGTAACATATATAATTGTTATAACGGCCATCAAGATATAGGAAGGGATTTCTTTTGTTATATATATATATATATATATATATATATACATTGTATACAAATGCACTGTAAAAACTGAAGAAATTGAGAAAACTACGTATAAATTTATTTTAACTCACTAGTGCACAATTTACGGAATAGTTCTCATTATGATTCAAAGCGTAAGTTTGTTGATATTATAAAGACGGATTAATCCGAGAATAACAATAATACACGGTTTAGAATACGTTCAAACCTAAAACTACTAGATGCAGTTATTTACTTCAGAATATATAAATATGAAGATTGGACCTAACATTGAAATGAAATTTCAAAGTGTTTGAAAAATAAATGGTAACAAAATTAACAGTTTCACCAGAAAGTGAAAATCTTTGATGTCATTACACTTATTGTATATTTATTTATAATGCGTGTACTGTGTTTCTGCGTTCAAGTACTTGATTAAAATAAGTTAGTAGTTAATTAGTTTAAGTACTTGATTTGTAATAGAGCATTGTGTTGTAAAGAGCTCCATAAGTTTGACAAATAGTTACGTGCTATCTTTAATCATCGTATCCTAAACTGATCTATCAAAAAATGTGTGTAACAAATAAAGTGTACAATAAATATCTGTAAATCACAAAATTGACCTAGATGCAATGCTGTTGTATCACACACTGAGTTCTTAAAAAATATATTTGGTATGATTTAAAATGCTCATATAGGAGCGTTTGCGTGCGCAGGTATTCTGGGGAATAAGATAAAATTTATTCCAATTTATGTGAGGTGTGTACGCGAAACTATTGCTCTCTAAAATAGTTCTTAATACTATTCTTTAATTTTTAAAATTTTTTCTCGTTACATGAAGTCCACTTCCATTTGCTTTATTAAATTCGGCTCCTAATTTGGAACATATGGTAATTTGGTCACGTGCATAAGAAGTGACAATGCCAACCGCACAGATAGGCACAAAATAATAATAATAATAATAAAAAAAAAATCCAGTAAGGCTCTCCCGCACCTTGCCTGATGTACATACCAGTAGAACTGGGGAGGAGTGATTATGGGGAGAGAAAATAATGGCGATGATGATGAAGTAATTCCGATTATATCCTGCGGGGAAATAGGAGGTGTTTTCCCCAACTGCACACCCCTCTCCCCTATCAAAACTAATCTAAGTGTCCTCTGTTGTAAAAGAGAAAATTGCCAGCTGTTCGTTTGTCGATGAATCACGTAATATCGTAGTCAGTTACTATGTCACTTGCACTTAAAGTAATCGTCACTTCGTCAATTTCTTTTCTTTTCAATAAGCAACCATTTTTTTCCTAACATACAAAAGCTCTCAACATAAATAATTACAATTTACGTATTTGGAGTGAGCTGCGTAAGTTACGAAAGAAAAATGTAATCGTTCTCATAAATATTAAATATATTTAATCAGTTACCTAACTCCGAGGAAAACTATTGAGATTTGATATATATTTAAGAAATGCCATCTTACTTTACTAAAGTGACTCAAATCCGTGTAATTTCGGTATCTGTCTTTTTACTGATATTGACACGCTGCCAATTTTAGCGCCTAGTTTACGCATGTGCTCAGTTTAAAAAAACACACACAGACATTCGCACTTTGCGACACAAATTTGAACATTCCTATATACAGTAGAACCTCTGTTATATCCGAAATTTGCTTAACCAAAATAGCCGACTTTTTATTTTTTATATTATTTAAACACACAGATATACAAAACATACACAACTCATTCAATGTTTTCAGCAAAAACGATCTTTTTGGTTTTCTAGTGTACTCTGACATTAAGAAAGGAACCGATACACACGATGGATTATATATATTCAAAGGTAAAAAATTACTATTAAAAAGCTGAGTTGCTATCTTTATCAACATATACTTATCCATTGTAACATTTCTCATTTTCAATTATGTAATTAAACGTGTTTTGGGTAAATGCTGTTTCTTTTCAAGTTTATATTGAAAATCAATTTTCTAGTTTAGGGACAGTTCAAGTATTACATAAGCATCTTTGTGGGAGGGGGTTGCTGTTGTGCTTATTTTCTAATGTTAGCCAATGTTAATTTTTGCTTATGGAGGGGGAGGAGGGTTAAAATGGCCAAAATATTGCTTATGTAATACTTGAACTCTCCCTTATCCGAAATCAAGCCTACCCCTTCTGTTTCGGATATATATATATGCAGGTTCGGCTTTAGCTGGTGTGGGGCCCCCTTACTTCCCTAACGGGCACCCTTGAAAAGCGGACATCTCTATTTAACGGACACTTTCCAATTCCTATTACCTAGCACTGTTTATTCTGTGTGTGCGCTTATTATCCCTTCCAAATAACGGACATCTCCAAATAGCGGGCAAAAACTCAAGTCCTGAGGTGTCCGATATTCAGAGGTTTTACCATATTCATATTTGTACTATAAATAATATATACATCACTCTAAGCCCGATTCAGATACTTTGGTTGGTTGTGTCCGCCGCAAAAATAGTATTCATTTGCAAAATTTAAAAAAAAAAACAAAAAAAACTTTCCCAGCGCGGTGCCCGATTCAGCCAAATCGGTTGAATCGATATATGGCCAGCCCTGCGTTTATGTACACGTATATTTTTAACAGTTGCATAATCAGTTCATTGGTTATGACCTCCTAACATTGAATTTCACGAATTATTTCTCTTTTATAATGTCAATTTCTTAATTTCTTTACTGTAATAAATATACCAACTCGATAGTATATATCTCATGGAGGCGGGTGGCGACAAATGTTTTTAATATGGGAGATAGAATAGACTTTTATGAATCAATGCATTTCCTTTACATTCAATGGAAATGTCCATTGTTACTCGTAATTTAACGAGATAAATGATTCGTAACATTAATTATGGTTAATTACTTATGCTAACGGCCAGTATTAACAGAGGATTCTATAATTATAACACAGAACAAAATGATTGATCGAGCCACCAGTGGTGCCTTAATGGATAGGCCAAAGAGGTCAGGGCCCTCAGGGCCCCGGGTCTAACCCAAACAGGGACGGCATATCGGCAGTTTGTATGTTTATTATATATTATGTTTTCCTTATTTCAAAAATTTGGAAATTTAAAGGTCGGTGTTAAAAGGGTCACAAAATATGATCGACCTCAGGGCACACGAATGTGTTAAGACGCCTGTGCATGTCACGCCTGACGCCTGGCACGTGACGCCTGGCATGGCATGTGACGCCTTTGCGGTCATTGCGCAAATAAAGATTAAAACATTTTTGTGACAATAGACAAATTCAGAAATAGATAAATGCATATTAGTTCCTCAGGAATAGTTGACTTCCTATGACTGCTCCAAAAACTTCACGAATTCGGACACTATGTCGTTAATATAAAAGGTCATGATAAAATATTTAGGCCAACAAGCTCTTGAAATTAAAATTTTGCGAAGTTAAGTACCATAATAATTT
>QLNU02015360.1:292607773-292633043 GCA_006491805.2 Dysdera silvatica
ATATGATTGGTTCAGATTTTGAGCGCAACAAAACAACTCGCATTTTGTTGTTGTTTGAAAAGGTAATTTTCTAAACGACCACCACTTTACCTGAACACTACCGTGTGTGCAAAAGACAGTTCATTTGTATATTTCACATTTGCCATCATATCTATACTCATTCTTGTGTACATGTGTGTTATAAGCAAAAGTAATGGGTATTTAGATAATTCTAAACAACAATGCACTCCTAAAATAGCTGAACGAAAGGGAACTTTTGAACCAGCAAAAAAATTAAATTTAAAATCTCGGGAATTTAGATTTTTCAAATCGTCTAAATTCAATTCAAGTTTTTGAATCGCGGAGGGCGGAACTCTTAAGGGCAATATAGGTAACGGCAAAAATAGGGAGAAGAATGCGAAAATCAATAAGAACGGAAAGAAATGAAAAAAAGAAATCCAATTCAGTCGATAAAATAGGACGGGAGATTGAAGAAAATTTGACAGTTTAATTCTACTTCTGCGATAGAAGCTATTGCAAAAGGAAAATTTTTCTATTTTGCGGGATAAAATAGATTTCTACCCCTACCCTCTTTTCGGAGAAGGATGGCTTGATGAAAAAAGTTTCAAATTTGATTTTTTTTTTTCCATTCGGGTGATAGAGATTTTTGATAGGAATGGGTCTTTATAGGTTTGTTTAGAATTTTAGATTTGTTCGATTACTCGAGTAATTTTTTGGACAAATTTCTTTTCATCGGATTTTTAAAACTCGAAGCTATTTTGCTGATTTATAGACTAAGTAAATTTCCTACTTTTCCAGATATCACATTTCGTTTTGGACAAGCCTCTCTGCAACGGGAAACATTTTGCATTTCGAGTAAGTTGGTTTGCTCTCAAGTAAGAATATTTTGAAAAGGCTTTGAAAGAGAAATTCCAAAAAGAAATCCATTTTTTTAAACTTGTAAAAAAATTATAAAATCGTTAGAACTTGACTCCTATGTGACATCCATCACTTTCTAAAAATCAGTTTTTCAAACGTTTTTTGTTGCAATGAACTTATATATACAGGATCTTTATAATTAAAGTTCCACTTTGAAATGGCCATAAAATGAAAACTACTGGACCAAATGTTATCAAACTTGGTAATAGCTTACAGGAGGTCATGGGATTTTATTTTCCGGGAAAAAGAAGTCAGCACTAGCTTGGAATGGTGCTATGTGCAATATTGTTAAACGAAATATAAAAATCGGTTTAAAACGTTTTTAATCATTTCTAAAATGATTAAAAGCTTTTGGCTATGGGGTAACCTCAAAGCCATTGTTCATGGTGATAACATAAACAATTTGGCGGAATTGAAAGATGCGATACACCGACATGTCCGCAACATTCCTCCTGATATGCTAAGAGCTGCTGTTGAGAACGCAGTAATGCGATTTAACTTGCTTTCAGAAAATGGTGGACGCCACATTCAACATGCTTTGTAACACGTTTTAGAAACGATTAAAAACGTTTTAAAACGATGTCTTCATGTCTTATTTCGTTTAACAATATTGCATACAGTGCCATTTCTTACTGGTGATGACTTTTTGAACTTTTTTTTTTAAATAAAATCTCATGACCTCCTATAAACTATTGCCAAGTTCGATAACTCTTGCTGCAGTAGTTTTTCTTTTATGGCTTTTTCAATGCGCGCTATGATCGAAGTTAACACTCATTGGCTTTGAAAATTTAATCATTTGCATACTGAATTTGCGTGCGAAATTTCGAGATGACCGGGTTATTTCAGGGTTTAAGCTGCAGTCGCATTTTTCGCAAAATGCGACGAGTTGCTCGAAAATGCGAAGAAAAAATTATTGCCCATCGCGAAAATGCGACAGGCATTTTTAACCACAGTTTATTCTCTGAAAACAGGATTCCTCGATTCCAGAATATCCGTTTTGCACTTCAGCGATCTTTTCTTGTTCCTTTTTGTTTCCTCTTCAAAATTCTTAACAGCACCTGTTAAGCATCGTTGATATAAATAATTTTATTGATACGGTTCTTGGAACAACGAAAGCAACTAATATTTTTTAGCATTTTGCTACAACTTTTTTCCCATTTTAGCATTTTGCTACAACTTTTTTTCCCATTTTAGCATTTTTGCGACAGCATGTTTTGAGCCAGCTTAAACCCTGGGTTATTTTTTAGGGATGCTTCGTCTTTTTTGCAAGCGAGTGCATGTATATATATATACTTCATATTCGTCATCATTTGGGTACTTGATCTTAGACACCTACACGAAAATTTCAACGATATGACCTTGTGTCGTAAGAATTTGGCTAACCCATGCACAATAACGAAACAGTGATAGATTTAAAATTTGCCAGAACAGGATGCAAACTTAATGTGCACCAGTTTCAGGAATAACATTCGGCAGAGAATGTTGAACAAATTTGCTGAGCAATTGGAAGCAGAAGCATCAGACCTGCTGGCAAATATTTTTACTCGGATTTTCAGTGCATGCTAAATTGCTTTTATTTTCCTTTAGTTCGACTAATTATTTCAGTGGTAACGGGCAACCTCCTTTTTAATATTCGCAAAACACGTTTCTATAAATATGATTAGTATTAAGGTCATCAGGTTGAATGACACTGAAATTCCTTAATTGGGGAAAAGTGACCCGTATTTTCCCCAGTTTTAGGTCGATGCATTTCCATGAGATTTCTCCAACATAAAACACAAGTTGATGTCCTCATTTCCCCCCGCAATAACAAGAGATTGTTTGATGGCGAGATAGAGTTTCTCGGCGTATTATACGATACACCGGAGAAATTAATTGTTTCGTGCATAATTTAAAAATAATGAGTTGTGACGAGAACGAAGTGTTCTTCCCGCCCCTTTGTTTGTCATCTATTATACTTCTCCCCAAAGCTAAACCCTTTTAAAAACGTGTCTCGAATGACGGGGCACTTACCATTGGCAACGCATATTCAACGCTAAGGCATTCACAGAACCAGGAATTCTACGATGACAATGAGCAACATGTAATTTTTGCTTTACGTTTTCTGCATTTATCAATTTGGTTTTATGCGGACCGAACGAGCAAAATACTTAATTTAAATATTTCTGAATCGCTAAATAATCCCAAAAATTATACACCTCTGTGCCCAAATCTTTTCTTACATTTCAGAGTCAAGGTTGACCTGAACGCCTAACAGACCGTGAATGACTGGCATGTGTTTATTCATTTTACTTTTTTCCCTGCTGGGAATATCCTAACAGAAGAGCGGATATTTTGCGATTTTCTTTTTTCTTTCGACGTAGTTGGATAGTTTCTACTTTTTTTTTTATTACCGTTATTTTGTTTCTTTGTTTAGTTCTGAAAAAAGTTTTGAAAACGGAACTTTCTGCAACGGCGACTAACTTGTTTTGATTTCGACTGCATCTTCACCCGCACCCTCATAACTATTCATATTACTTCGTATTTCTTACACAAAACTGGCTTCTAATGTTGGAAGCTTAATTTCTTTTTTCATTCATAAGCGAGTTTTAAAAATTGAGGTATTATGACTTTAAAATAAAACAGACGTATTAAATTTTCAACTCGAATTTGTGAAACAATCTTTACTCTGAATTTTTTTGAAATGCATGCGAGTTCTATTTTAATTTCGTGTCCGAAGAATGCCCATAGTCACTTCCTGAAAATATGACTGAGGGCTCAGTGTGAGAATTTAAATCACGACGTATGTTGAAACAATCACGCCTTATCTAGGTTCGGGACATGGACCCAATGAAACCATGTGTCGACTTAAATTATTTAATAAATATACGACATGTCTTTAAACATTTTGATGAATTTTTAAATTGCATAATTTGGTTATAATCAGCTACAATTCTATAATCACAATACGTCCTGGTGATCTAGTACGAATCCGAATTCGACTTCAACTCTCAAGCAAACATGGTTGATTGTATAAGGTATCGTAAGGTTGTGTCAGCTGCTTATCATAGCGCCGCTATGTCAAAAACGACTGGCAATTATCTGACTACATCTAGTAATTTAAAGAATTGTCGACACTAATGTGAAATCGCTCTCTCTCTCTCTATATATATCATCATCATCATATTCAACCATTATCTATCCACTGCTGGATGAAGGTCTCTCCAAATGCTTTCCACACAAGTCTATCCTGGGCCATTCGTTTCCACGTCACCCCAACCTGTTTTCTTATTTCATCCACCCATCTAGTTTGAGGACGTTTTCTAGGTATATATATATATAAAACAATAGCATAACGCTCGTTAAACACCATAAGTAAATAGAGGATAAACAATTTTATTACATGTAAGGTTAGTAATTTTCATTACATATAGCAGTAAATCTACTGGGACTTCGAAGTCCCTCCAAGAAATGAAGGCTTAAAGCATACAAACATGCACAGATGCTTTTATTTTTCAAAAATTTTCAAATAAATTTGAATCGTTAAGGTGTAAGTCAATATTATTGCGACGCAACGAGTCATGGATTTGTCCGCAAATATAGATAAAAGGAACTTTTTTTTGAAGTTTAGATATCTGACATCACCAATCTGACCTTTACGTACAGTTCAAATGTTTGGAGACAACTAAGTTTCCTTGCGTTACGCTCTAGAAGATTATTTAATAGATACATACACGTGCTTATAGAACAGAGAGCATTAAAGTTTGCTTTGTTCCAGGCCGCGGGCTTAGTCAGCCATGTGCACAGTTTTTCTTATTGTAAAAAGTGTTAGTATAAATCCTAACACTGAAAAAAGTAAACGGCATTTTAACACTCCAATGCGTTGCTCACTTCAGGACGTTGTTGGAACGACGAAAGCGTGCGTCCAAATCGGAAGACCCGTGGCACGAAACTTTTCCGTAGTAGTTTGTGTATCAGCCGCGTTTCAGATTATGTATTCTTCTTCTTTTTTTTAACCCTGATGATATCTACGAATGGCGTCAACGATATCTGACGGCGGTCAAGTGCCAAGAATTTGTCTTGTCAAAGACATCTCGCAACAAGCAAGAATTCAAATTGCAAAACCGAGATCTTTCATCTTTGATGCTATAGACATTGCCACATCGAAAATTCTCAGGATAAATTTAAAAGCATTGTGAGAGAATATGAAATCTTTCTCATTTATGAATGAGCCCATAAAAGCCTTTGAATTGTTAGTGTCATCCTAGGACAAGGGGCAATGCGAGATGGGTGTGTTTCCAAAGTTATCGTCTGTCTTGTTATATATTAGTTTTTTTTAGTGAAGCTTATGGATAGGAAACGACAGATCATTTTACACCTCGATGTCCTACATTCAATCAATCAATGCTCGTGTCTTCGCGTGAAAGCGTGGCAGATGTTGAGTCAAAGGACGTTTCCGGAAATTCAAACTGAAACATCCTCTTCCACCTAAGATATTTATTAAGGAATGCCTTTCCTTCTATTAGCTCATATCTAATGTACATCATTCATTAGAAATGCCGATATCTCTGAATTCCACAATGCCATAGTTACTAATAATGGAAGACCATAGATATTTAATAAACTCGCCGTAATTCGGTTCAGACAAATGAAACAATGTGATGATGAATAATCGAAAAATATTTACCCGGCCTAAATTATAGGGCCGGCAAATTCTTGCCAAAACTCTAAAACAGAACCATAAATTCCCTAACAACGGTTCAGAATCGCATTAATTCCGGGTAATTCAACATTCCATTAATTCGTCCGGTACGATCAACAAATGCATTGTTTCCGTCATTCACGGTAACTGCCAGCATTTGTGGTTCTCTATCCGTTGAGTAATTACTGCGATATTTACATTTACAAGGTTAAGTTACGGTGCTCCGGAACACGCATCAATAAACTGCAAAAGCAAGTTGAGAAATTCTTCTAACACATTCGCAAATTGATAGTTACGGATTAGCAGGGTGCTTTTAGAAGGTTGAAAAATTAAAGATATTCGTTTCGTCATAAACGTGTTTTTCATCCCCAAATATGTTTGTTTTTTCTTATCAACGATCAACAATGGAGTGACCTGTGTAATTACAAAGACTGTGTCTGTTTCATTTAGCTCGATGAGGTAGCAGGTTGAAGGACACTGGGCAGTACAATCATCTACGTTACATCACATTTTATAACATACTTCATAAAGGCAGGAACGTGATGGCAGGCTTTTGAGTTTAGTGGTAAGTAAACACATAATATTTATGTAACGTTACAAGCATGGAGCCGTGTTTTTCGAAATACGTCCTTCGGAACCCTGGAATTCCATGACAACCATCCAGGGGTTCCTCAAACAGATTGTAAAACTACCTACATTTTTAAGAAAATCAGCAAATTCTGTAATTTTTCCAATGACAGACCCTTAAAATTCACTATAGGTAACCAACACGCCATAACGATAGAAAAGTACTACCTATCTTCTTATACTTATTTTTATGTTTACATTCAAGTAGAAATAAATAATACCCATTTAGGTTTCCCTTAAATAATATTCAAAAGGGGTTCCTGAGCTAGGCATCTGGTAAGAAAAGGGTTTTGGCTGATCAGAAGTTTGAGAACCACTGGGATAGAGCATATAACATGTTTCCATAAAAACATGCGCAACATTATGTAAATGCCCCACTGATTATGAAAATATAATACATGCACAATGTACCTTTTAAGTTTTGAAGGACAGGTATTGTATGTGCATTACGGAACGTATACGGAAACTTCCAATGAAAAAGAGATGAAAACTATGCAGTGTACGAAGTCTTTACTCACCCAAATAACTTTTGAACGAAGGCTCACAGAGCTCTAAAAGTTAGGTATAAGTAAAGTATCTACGTTCGATCAGAGAGAGAGAGACATAGGGTCATATATATATATATATATATATATATACGCGAATAACGGCAGCGCCCTCAGTGACGAAATGTGGAACTTACTGCACCTAACTCGGGAACTAAAAGAGATTCATTTAGCATGAAATGATATACAGTAAAATCTTTATATAAGTATATTGCCCATAATGATAAATCGGCCTGTAATGATAGTTACGGCAGTCTCGTCATAAATTTCCCATAGTAATAATGTTTGCC
Organism: Dysdera silvatica; assembly: GCA_006491805.2. NCBI lineage: Eukaryota > Metazoa > Arthropoda > Arachnida > Araneae > Dysderidae > Dysdera > Dysdera silvatica. The sequence continues at coordinate 292,614,835 of QLNU02015360.1, forward strand.
GAATTTGTCTATGATGATAATTTATTTTGAGTGAACCTCTATATAACGCTAATTTTTTCCCTTTCAAACTTTGGTTATTGCTGTATTCAAGGCTTTTTATAGCAATGAAGTCTTTGAAATAAAAGAAAAAGCCCATTAGTACTGAGGAATAATGTATACACAAATACAGATGGTTCAAGAACATAATGAATAGTTTTATATATACATCATAGAGCTTTGCGGGTTATTCCGCAACGTCTGTTTATTAAAAACACTTAACGTTTCACTCCGTGCTATGCGGAGCATCCTCAGAAATAATACCGACCAAGTTTCCCTCTGTAAAATGCAAGACTTTCACTTGGTTGCCATTAAAAAATTCGAGCCTCTTTCAGCCAATCTAAACTCGCCACCCTCTGGGTCAATGAGAGACAACCTTCATCCAACAACCAATGAATCAGCCAATCAGGGGATAGCCAGAAAAATGGTACTACAAATACGTCTCATATTTTTTACTCACTCATTTTCTGCCAAGCAACCAAGCGAAAGTCTTGCATTTTGCAGAGGGAAACTTGGCCGGCAATTACTTCTGAGGATGCCCCGCATAGCACGGAGAGAAACGTTAAGTGTTTTTAATAAACTGACGCGGCAGAATATCCAGAAAAACTCTATAATGTATATTAATAGACGCCGTGAAAGTCTTCGTGAATGTAATAGTTTTATAGCTTGGGAACAAACTAGGTGATTTCGTCCTCTAGAAAAAATTTTCGAAAGTTCTGAATTTTCAATTCCTGAAGTGATAATGGTACAATTTTTAGTTTCCCGTTAATAATGCATATTTTAATCTGTGATATTATTTAATAATTTGTTTAACAAAATTATTAAAAATGATGTTAGATTTAAATTAAATAACGTCCACCTTATAATATATTTGATTGTACTTTGTCAACACCGAAGAGCCAATACACATCATAACCACCTACCTAACAGCGTATTGCTCCACTTCTAGCACGCAAAACAGCTGCAACCCGTCTTGGCATTTACGCTACAAGTATTTGGTAGGTGGCCGGAGACAGATGGTACCGGATATGCAAGCAGTGGTCACGCGATTCCCGGTTATTCTGGGGCGGTGTATTTTGAGCATTAATCTGCCGCTTCATGGCATCCCAAATGTGTTCTATGGGATTAAGATCTGGAGAGTTGGGCGGCCAGGATAACAACTAAAATTCATCCGCATGTTCCTCGAACCATTATAGCACAGTTTCGGCTTTGTGATAGGGATCGTTGTCCTGCTGGAGGACTTCATTCCCGATGGGAAAGACAGACGCCATGTAAGGGTGCAACTGATCTGCAATGATGTTGAGATAGTCAGCTTTCAAGGTGCATTCTACCACGACCAACGGTGCCAAAGGCGCCCATGAGAACGTCCCTCAAACTATAACACTGCCACCACCGGCCTGTTTATGACCCGCGATACATGTGTCCAGGAACTGTTCGCCTGGAAGATGGCGTACTCTGACGCAGTCACCGACGTGATGAATCAGAAAGCGTAATTTATCCGATCAGGAAACTCTGTACCATCGTTCCATGGTCGAGGAACAACGTTTCCAGGCCCACTGTAGGCGTAAATGGCGTTGACGATTGGTTAACAGAGGCACATGAGAGGGCCGTCTGCTGCGGAGTCCCATATGAAACAGAGTCCGTTGAACTGTGCGCTCCGAAACATTTTTAATTGGACCTACATTGTAATTGGCTGTCAGTTGAGCCACTGGATGTCACCGATTTTGCTTCACCAAGCGGGACAATCTCCTACGTTCAGTTTCATTGGTAAAGTATAGATGTCCAATGCCTTGCCGTCTACTACTGGTTTCGCCGTAATTCACATATTTTGCATAGGTTCTAACAACGGCAGCTCGCGAACACCCGATGAGCCGTGCAGTTTCGGATACTCGTTCCGAGTCATCGGGCGATTACAATCTGCTCTCTATCAAACTCGCTTATATCGACGACAACTTTACTCATCACACACAAACGTAATCGATAGAATAATGCCTCAAAATCATCGGCAGCCATTAAATACCCTCCCCACCTGCTCACGTACTCTCCGAGTCATCCAGGAGAGCCCATTAGCACACGGTGAGGGTGGTCATAATATTTTGACTCTTCAGATTGCAACGATACCTTTTCCCCCATCCCTAGAGTATGGTTATAGACAGAGTTCACTATATTATGTACACCGATAGGGAAAATAGAAGACAGTGCACATACAGGCGTAGGCAGAAAGTTCATAAGGGGGTTATAGGCTCAATGGGAGGGGTTACAGAGCTACAACTCATATATTCCTATGTTAAATATACAAAATTTCATTGCAATGGGGGGTTACAACCCCCAAAAACCACTCCCTGGCTATGCCTATGAGTGCACATTTGATGCAACTAGATTCTATGTCCGATCATAAATAACATTAATAACAATAAATAATAATATTTTTGCCACCATAGATCCAATTTGTATATAGATTACAAAATTATGAACAATAAATAATGTAAAACTAACGTGTAATTTAATTTAGCCGTCCAGCATCAAGTGGTAAAAAACAGTACGTATTCGTTCGAATATATGTGCCATCATTTAATGCTATTTTTATTGCTCATTATTATTATTACGCAATATTCCTAATGCTTCTATTTAAGTACAAATTTTATCTATGGTGAAATAAATTCTATTATTATTACTATTTGTGAGGTGACAATGGCGATAATAAGTTTCCGGAAAATGGGTATAGTTTTTTATTTATCCTACCAGTGTACATAATATATAATTTCTTACTAATTATTTAATGTTTAATAACTCTGTAATTAAATTTTTTCTGTATTTCTTTTAGTTCCCGAGTTAGGTTCAATAATTTCCATATTTCGCCACTGAAGGCGCTACCGTTGATCTCATCTGATTAGGTACGGCCACATTACTAGACCTATACTTTTTATAGCTGTACGAGCCTTCGTTCAACAGTTATTTGGGTGGATAAGGACCTTACTTTGCATTCTGTATAGCCATATTACTATACCATCACATATAACGAGAGGATAATCACTTGATCGGGAGTTGCATCTAGAGTAGATATTTTAACATATAACACTGAGATAAGTAAATTGGTTCAAATAAAGTGTATTACTAAATCTTATACATCCTGTTTTCGCCGTTCTTCGATAGCACACTGTTTGCACAAGTAGTGTACTACGACTACATACCATTACGTTATACCATCTTCACTTTACTTAGTCAGCATTAAACCATACATTATTAAAAATTACCTCCGACAAAGATACTCAAAATTATCCATATTATATAAAGTTCAAATTTTACCTTTAAAATTATTACGCAGTCTATAAAAGTGGTAGCGAAACGAGGGTCAACACTAGATAATGTAAATATTAACGGAGTGATAGTAGTCAATAAATTAATTTACGTCTGAAACATTCGTTACTAAGTTGTCGTTCATATTCATATATACATATTAAAAATGAAGTATAAACTATTGACTTCTTTACTGACAATCGATTAACTATTTCGATCGATTCATAGGTTTACGCTTCGAAGAACGTTACACGATTACGTTGACATTACATTTCTGAGGATTTTTTTAAACTTTTAAATTTTTGCGTGACAAAAACAAAGAACGAATAATATACAACAGTTACAAATTTAAATATGATGATGACGCGTTTCCATTTTTTTCCTGTTCTCAATTCGTTAAGATTCATTGTATTTCATGGCGAAAGAACTCCGTTATCTTGAAGGCGGGATTTTTAATACGCAGCGTGCTATTAGGATCATAAACAGTGAAATCTGTCTGTAACGATACTCAAAGGAGCGGGAACAGCTGTCGTTATAGGTGCAAGTTATTATCATAGACAAGGTTAAACATAAGACACTCTACTTCTGTCTGGACGAGAGGAAACTATCATTATATACAGACCAGTACATAGATATTAATATATGCACGCTCTGAGTACAACAGCCATATATACCATCATATACACTGCTCAAAACGATTAAGCGAAAATGCAGCTGAGCCGCAAAACTGCACAGCCAGCAATGTTTGCGTAATTAAAATAATAATCACAGGGGAGTGGAAATACGTGAGTGCAAAAAATATGTTCATGAGAAGTTAATACGTCAATTTTAATGGAATTTGCAAGAACAAAGGTAATCTGGCGAAGCAGTCCATATTTACAGGCAGGGAATCATGGATTGCTGAAGAGGGTTGCACAGCATACTCTCTCCTAATAGGATGTGTGGTTTTCTCTAACTACTAATACCGCACTATCACCTGCTCAGCATGAACTGGACAGAGTTATTTATGCGTTTTGAGGAATTCTCTTTACCACGCGACCGGTAGGGCAGTTTCAAATTGCTGAAAATTCGATAAAGGTAGATGTCTAGATGTAACATATCTTCCGAGTATATCTCAAATATGCTTAATAAGATTTATATCAGGTAAACATGCAAGCCACTCCATATGCTTAATATCCTATTCAGAAAGTGTTTCACAAGGTGTGATTGATATGGGAGGCAATTATCGTTCGTAAGAATGAATACATTTCTAATAATTACAGCATAAGAGAGAGTAGTGGGTCTACGGTGATATCACTATATCTTTAGCCGGTCATTGTACCACTCCGAAGGAGGACTTACAAGTCAATACTAGATTTACATTTATAAAGATGCCACCCTAAATCAGCAGTCCATCTCCATCACACCCATACCCTTTTTTTTGCACAAAATGGGGATTGTTCCGTGCTCCTGGGCTTCTGTATGAGCACTCCTCTATTGTCCAATTGCAAGTTGAATGAATCATGACACGTCCGGGAATATTACATTGCTCCAGTCGTCACATCCTAAGTCACAATGTTCCAGCACCCATTCTTTACGGGCAGAACCACAATCTGCCATTAACGGAATACAAACCATAAATTTGCGGACATAAAGGCCAACATGTAGGTGACTGCGAATCGTTTGTATTGAAACATTTCATTCTATTGCCATAAAGGTCTCGTGCAGCATTTGGGTTGCATTCAGTCCCTAGAAACCTATTCCACAGTCTGGAAATGAAGTTTAGTGAAACTCCACAGGTTTGTGCGACAACTTTCTGGGCCTCGTCTGCTTTCAAACGACTAATAACTCTCCACGCTGTGAATTACAGCAAATCACATTGCTGTGATACAGAAAGTCGTCTGCCACCAATAGAAATCTGTTATTCAAAATCTTGGTGAGATCGCCGATCACACTCGAAACGGTCGTTTCTATACGCCTTGGCGAACACGTGATTTTTAACGCCACAAGCAGTAATTTGCACATGTGTGCTGACTACGCTCACGTCACATTCAGAATCCACTTAACAAATCTAGATGTGCTATCTGTTGTCTACGCTGTGACTTTTACCGAACCTACATAATTCCATGATTGTTTTGAGCAGCGTATATAACCAAATTAGATTTTTGCTACTATTGAAGTAAAGATAAATATCATATTCTCTTTTACAAAACCCGATGAATATTTTATGTACGAACTGTGAAGTAAACAAGTATTGATATAATCGGGATCCCAAATGCATAATATAGCTTTAAGGAAAGAGCAGGAGAAATTCTCAAGTCAAAATAGAGTTATCGTAAGTGCAAATTAAACTTGATAGCAAATTTACCAATGCGCGATTCCTCACTGCTAATAAATGCTTTATAATATTACATTGGAGCGTATTACGTCAAAATTGTCTCATCTTAATCAGGCAGACGTTTTGGCAATTGAAGCGATACATGAGATGGAAACACGTGAATTCTATGCCTATAAAGGATTACCAAAGTCATCAGTGTGATTACGTCTTACAGGATTTTGATCCCTCCATCCAAGAATTGATAAATAGGTTTAATATAATTGTTGGCGTCTTATAAAACAGTCCCAAACATCAGAGCAAAATCGACGTCATACAAAGTGCATTAAACCTTATTAACAACGTTGTTAAGCGTTACTAGGTGTTGGCTTCAGTCGATTCGCAATCAAGAAAAGCGGAGTTTGTCTAAAACGTTCGACCAAACAAAAAAAAAAACAACTTAATAACGTTGTAGCTAATATTTGAAGTTCAAAGCGTGTTTATTATAATTACTATTGATTTGCGAATACGCCGTTTACATGGTATTGGCTAAATCTCCCCCCCTCCCACCATCACCCCCGATTGGGATATGGACTTTTTACAAGGACTCACGATAAACAGAAATATCTAAGAAAAATATGGGCTGCTGTTTCTACATAGTAACGCCGTGATCGATGAATATGTTGTTTGAGCTTAGCACGTTAAAGTAGCGCTCGGGATTTTGGGAATTGTACTGAAAATGCTACCAACATCAACTGGATTTGTTGTACACTTTTTTAAATCTTTTGATTTGGATCCGCAAGTCCTTATATGCTATTATTAGTGCTATCAATAGAGAGTAGTCCTAATACGAATAATACCCGGATGCTCTTTGTGTCGAATACTACGATTGGAAAAGGTGAGAGGAATTGGGTATGAAACTCTCGAGACGCATTCTTTTCGAACTCATTGTTCGTTCAATGAATTTTGAGATTCGAAATAAAATGGGAGGAATCTTCGTGAAATATTTTTACACTATTAATTTATTCATGGCAAATAATTTTGAAAGAGGAAGTTAATCAAAATTGCAATTGAGTAGATGGATAAGCTGTGGTTTTACATGGAAAGGTGGTAAATCTGCAATACCAATTTACAACAACTGAGCGTCAATTTAGATTAGTGCAATGCTTAAGGTCCAAACAAGAGATACTTTTAACGGTTAAACAGATATGTTAAATATCAAAATGTTTCTGTCCCAGTTTAATGTAAGACTAGCTTTAGAAAACTCCAAAGCCACGCAGACAATGAAAGCAATAACTTTGTATCTTGTGGGCCTTCCTTTCTCTTGATCTAAATAAGCAAATAAAACCGTATCTCTTCCATCAAATAGCAGGTTTCCAGGTATATTATCTTACCTAAATGACAACGAGAGATGGAAAGCAACAGAAAGAAATATTAGAGAAGAAACCTTTCGCCTATAACCAGTCATCCTTTGCAAATCTGCAACCTTGCCTAGAGGGCTGCTGAATTCCATCCCCGCAGCTAGGCCTAACCGAGCAAAAACTTTCGAACGCAATAAACAAGTACTAATAAAACGAAATAAATAAATAGTTAAAGGGAAAAGAGATCAATCGAAGCGTAGCAGCACTTCCGCAATGTTAGACACCCTATGGGTAATTTTTCATTGCAACCAAGCGACCGAAGAATATAGTTACGTCGTTTTTGCACTTAAAAGTGTTTTCCGCTACAGAAACCAAACTACGTTGACATTCCCCTCACATAGACTGTCCCGTTAAAGAAATAAAATCACTAAAATTGAGCTCCTATGATAGTACACTTATTATGCCGTCATAATAATGTATTTATGCATAACTCGATACATTCCCAATGTTTCGTATGCCATTCATGCGCATGTCGTTCACAGGATTCCACCCGCAACATACGTTGAAAACGAACGAATTGCTGATATTGAACGAAAGTGCTGTAGATTTTTAAATGCTTCGGTCGATGTACAGATTTGGTACATTTTTCACCAATTGGTATCTTGACCGTTGTTTGATTTGTGCTTTTTAAACGTATTGCCGGAAAATGTGTCATAGAATAAACCGTACGCCAAGCACGTATTTTGTAAGTCTTCGAGGTTTTTTTTTAAAAAAAAAATTCGAAACGAATAAAAATTCCTGCCCCTTTCCCATTTCCTAAAAATTCTTTTCCAAAAATGATAGAACGTGGGAGAATTTTGGAGCGAATTTCCAAGATTTAAGGATTTATTTTCCTCTTCTCTTTTTAATACAGATATTGGCCAAAAGATTTTTGAATTGCTGTTTCCCTGATAACATTGTTACAGAACAGCAATAGCTGAAAAAAAAAAATACTCTTATCACTTCTTTATTTCGTTTTTCGTGCACGTACGCCTCAAATCTTAAAAACGAAAGCCATGCAAATGAGACTAGGAGAGAGAAAAAATCGCAGCTGCATTAAGTAATCCCGTTGTGGTGATTTATCGCGAAATTACGAATTTTGAGCCTAACTACTTAATTAAAAGCAAATCATTAATTCTTATTTAAATTGCTTACTTAACTTTAAAATATAATTATCCATTACTTTTTTATGAGGTCTGACTTACTACTAATCTGGGCGCATTACTCAAGGTGGGTTAATTTAAATTTTAATGGGTCTCATTACTAATTGAACGCTGACTGTCATTTTTAATCTTATTAGGAACATTTTAACACAAGGTTGATTTATAATTTTCAATAAAGAAACCCTTTGAAACTGATCAAGGTTACTTCGCATTAGTAAGACTGACCTCATGGAAACGTTAGAACCTTGCTGGTGGAAATTCGACGTGAAGAGGATAGCCAAAAATGTCAGATCAGGAGCTATAATACATAGTTTGTCATGGTTTAAGCGAAAAGAAAGGACAAGTAAAATTTATGATTAGTAATATTATTATGTTTAATTACTACAGAGAGTGTGTTATTAATAAATTTCCTCCTTTCTTTGTTGTTAGTTTCTATAAATCCCACCCATTCTGATTGGGATTTATGACATTAAAATGACATGAAAATTCCTACCACTAAAAGTTATCTGAATATCCTTTTCAAATTAATTATTGCTTAGCTAATTGACAAGAAAAGGAACGTAGCATACAACATGTATAACAAAATTGGGTTAAAATATTACTATTATTATTATTAAATAATACTAACTTTTAAGTTAACGGTAAGATGACGAAATATTCATAAAAAAAAACAAGCACTATTTTTAACATTTCAAAAATACTCGTTATTTCATTATTATTTTTTAAACAATCGATCCGATTCTGAAAATGACACAAAAACAGGCTTGTCAGGTAGCATGTACATTTCATCAGAAATCCAAGGGCATTCCGAGTTCTAAAAGCACTGTTACACGCAAAAGTGTCATTTAAATATAAGGAATTAATATAGGTTATTGTCTATTTTTCTTTTCCGCTTTTTTATGTCGTTTTCGTGATATGATGTAAGTTACATCCCAAAGCTATCAAATCCCGTATTAGCACAGCGGTTTTTCTATGACTGTAAAAAACCCAGCGTTTTCTTACTGAAGTTTGCATAGCATATACCTGCCTGTTTCCCCTCTATTTGAAAGCCAATCTATATGTCATTTAATTTTTTTCGTTCTCACCATTTTCGATATAAATATATTGATTTGTTTTTTCAAATTGAGATTAGTATGCGTTGCGAAAACCATCAATCGGCGAAAACATTTCCGGTATCCCTTCAGGTCGCGACCAAAAATTTCTAATCCTCTATATTTTCTAAGTGCTACTAGTTAAGAAACAGACAATACTAATTTCTTTCGTCTAATAGGATAGTGACATAATTAGTGGGAAGCATTAAGAAATATGTGTACAATCTGCAAGATCATCAACAGAATCGACTAATCACAGCAGTGGGAGAACAGGAGGCAGAGGTGTCGAAAGTAAACGAAAAAGCATATTAGATCATATTTACCGATGCGTGCAGTATAATGATGTCTAAAAAATTCTTTTACAAATTACTTTTCGAGTGACAAGAAGTAGAAAAAAAGAGAAATTTCTACAGCGGAACCAGCTTTCTCAAATAGAAGTTTGTTTGTTTCCCTCATTTCAGAATGAAAGGGGAAAATAAACTGAACGTGTACGTAAAGGGACTATTAGCCGAACGTTGAATCTCGATCTTTTACTCCAGAGCAACCACTTCTTTCATAATGTATACACCCCCCCCCACGGTTTTCCGTTATTCACGGAAAATATCTTTTAATATCCCAATCGGAGATGAGCTATTTTTATGGAGGACAGGGAGCTTTTCAGGGACAGGGAGATTTTTAGGGAGGACATGGAGAAGGAATTTTTACCCTTCAATAAATTATATGACTACCATGAAATCGACCTACGCCGTGTGTAGGCGAAACGAACCATTCGAAAATTAAATATGCAGCAAAAATTTTTAAAAAATTTTTACAGTCTTGTATGCCCATATACGCTCCTAGATACTTCTAAGTTATACATTATGCAGATTAATATTTCTTCCAATAAGTGAAAACTTGCATGTTTTTCGTCCTAACCCTGCGTCAGTAAAGACGGGATCGTCTGCTTAACGGAGCTTCCAAACTGCTAAACATTTACGGCGACTCCACTTATTAGGAGGTTGAACCCAGCCCAACTGTCCCGAAGGAATAGTTATAACTATTGGCGTGTTGAAGGAAGGTTGCTAGGGATTGTAACTCTCCCATTGCGATGAAATTTTACATGTATACCTATGAATATATGGAGTTGCAACTCTGTAACTCTCATTGAGCCTATAACCCCCTTATGAACTTCCTGTGTGAGCTTATGTTTGTAACCACTGTGCCATTGATATGCAGCATAAAAGTGACAAAATTTCCTCTGTGATCGCGAAAGTTACACCACAAAGAAAAATTTTGCATAATTCTGAATTTACTTTAAGAATTTTAGTCAAAGCTTAAAACAACAAGCTACGTGATACCCGACTGAGCAGAAGAAAAACAGGATGACTTAATTTTGTACTCAATCGTTTTTTATGCATGTATAGTCCATCCCCCATGTAAAGTGTGTTTGTGCATAACCGTGTATTGCGGTATAAGAATGATGTATTGGCCAATCCATCAACACTATTTCTGCAGATATTTAACATTGGTTCTGTTCTGTTGCCCATTATATGTTTGAAAAGATGTAAATTAAAACTCTGATGAAGAGAAATAGGTATTATATACAGGGAAATAGGTATTATAGGCGCAATATCCAATCAGATTGTACCTAACTACAGTATTTCCACGCCTCGATGCAGAAAGATAATTTTAGCGCCCCTTTGCATATCTCAGGCGTAGATTTTAGAAAAAAAAATCCTTAAAATGTACTCTTTAGCTTCTACAGGACATGTATAGTTGGCGCCCTGTCAGTACATATCCAAAACTTGTACTGTGTGGTCAGGGGCTGACTACAATAATTCCGCTTTCTAATGCAGAAAAATTATTTTGGTCCCCTTTGCATATCTTAAGCTTAGATTCTGTAAAAAGAATCCTCACACTATTCTCTTCAGCTTCTAGCGCCCTTGTATGGTTGGCGCCCCGGACTGTTGGGAACACAGTGTGGGGTGCATACCCAATTCTAATACTGTAGTCGGGCGACAGTAAAGTTTTGGGTAGAAAAACAGTGAGTAATTTACAAGAAACTGAGTGAAGAATTTAAGAGAAATTGAGGAAAGGTGTAGAAATAGTTGAACGTAAGGGAAAGTTGTTACACTACATTTTAAATTAAATTACATACGCTTGGTTTATAATCAAAGGACTGTTTAGATAATTAGCAAATAAATAAAGAGAACGGTTTGTTGATATGTTATGGAGGATGATTATGTTTTTCATCTTTAAATTTTCTAAATAAAAAAATATTATTCAAAACACCATTTTGAAATTTCGATAAGTTAATAACTATCTTAATTTCCATCTTGTCGGTAATAGGCAGATTTGCTCACAACACTAGAATAAGTTTTCCGACAAAAAAACTCAAGAATTTAACCTAACACGTGTATTTAATTACTCACACGAATTAGAGTTCAAAATACGATCAAAAAACTTAACTGAATTTTTCAATCTGCAAATGCAGTAAATGCAATTTTTTAATAAACACACACCTTAAAGTGCTTTATCTGGTAAACGAAACTATGTATGTTTAATGCGATAAATAAGATACGAAACTGGGTAAAAGAAAGTGAAAGATATAGAGAGGAAAAGATACGATAGGATTTTAATAAAATGCATTTGTAAAAAGGGATGCTAGTTTTATAAATGCTATTTCATTAAAGTACGCTATTATTTTAATTTCGCTAAATTATTTCTTAAACAAAAATTTCATTTCTTTTTAAAATTCTGTACTGATAATCCAAACGCAAAAACGTTTGTACTTTTTCGCTACTAAATATCTTCTTATTTCCATACGATGCGAAATTTTATTTTTGCAGAATATTTCCAAACTCCGAAAACGCGATGTTACAGATCAGACTTAAGTGTACTCTTGATCCCATGTGACATGGGTAATGTCCTTGAAAATCTTCACCGCATCCATTTAGATGTCCATCAGGTTCGGATTTTCAACAAAAACAGCAGAATCTCGCCGGGTCTTCAGCCGTCACTGATCAGTTTCTTTACGACAAGTGTTATTTAATAATTTGGGAAAGTGACAGTAAATCGATTTTTTCAATTTGTCCCATAAGTAAAAATTCACAATTAATTATTGACCATAAAATAACGATGGCATAATAAAGACTAATAAAATAAAATGTGTCCAGTGACGGAAAAATTATTTAAAATTATTTAATAAAATATATAAAATCATTATAAAAAATTGTTTAAAAATTATTAAAGTAAATCCAGTGACATTGGCAGGGGGGAGGAGATAAAAAAATATCTACATAGAAAGCTTATTTAAAACATTGGATAATTACCTATTCATTAACGGTCATTTTATTGTCGCACCACGAATCATTTACGACACTACTAGATTAAGGCAAAAAGGGACGTTGGATATAATTTTGAAAATTGTTAGGCTTAGCTCTCATTCCCCGATCATTAATATTGTTATTAGGGAATACGGGGAAGAAATGAGGCGTTGTGGATAATCGTTTTCCCCAGTATACTGAAATAACACGAATTAGGTTGGAAATGTGGAATTTCTTCTATTAACGAATGGCAGTTGTCCGACTTTTTAGAAAAAAAAAAATGTTCCTCTTTCCCGCCCTTTTCGTAAGAAAAAAAAACTCCCCGCCACAATCCACAGATTAATTCCATTCACCAAAAGATTTTCCCTTTTCCTTCATTGAGACATAATTATAGTTTATATTTGTAATTGACTTTCATAACGAATTCTAAAAAAAAGTATAGTTCGTTCTTCTAATATTTTTAATCGTTTTAAGTTATCAGCATTGCTATTTTCTAGATTATTATTGGTTATCTAAAACGCAATTCTGTCAGAAAGAAAGGGAATGTAATAAACATGGGTTTTTCCCTCATGTAGTATACACTAGGGGCATAGTGTATACTACATGAATAAAAAAAACCATGTAGTATACACTAAGGGCATATTCTGAAGCAGAATCACTTTTTTTTGCCCGGATAAGACGCCAACATAGAAAAACTTTTGAAGTTTCTTTCTGAAATATTTTGCTATAATTTACAACTTAAACAATTCTTTTATGTAGAAGAGTTGTTTATTATTTCTATGTTTGTTATTTCTAGTATGTCCTCACTGATTTTCACCATTTAAGGAAGGAATTTTTCGTTTCCACATAATAATTAATTCTTAGTATTAAAGAATAAAGCCCTCGTCTTGGTACTTTTCCAAACCTTTGTGGAACACTGGGAGGGTCTCTCGGACCCCTGATAGGGTTCTGCGGGCCTCAATTGAAGAACAGCTGCTCTAAATAACTTTTTAATCATTACTAAATCACTTTTTAATCATCCTCAATATGCACTTTTCAAAATCAGGAAATTTGGGTAACAAAAACTGAACATAGACATATAATATATTGTAAAACTAGCCTTTACCTACACTATTATGAAGGTTACTGCTATATGTTAATGAAATTAATGCGGTGCTTTACTTTATAATGAAAAATTGCTTCGCTTCTATGTAACGAAATATTCAGGTCCACAAAATTTAAAGTGTTCCTGGTAAACAGAAACGGTTAAGTACCGTTGAAAAATGTTCCTTGACCCCCCATGCTCAAGCTGATCTCAAAGATTTTCTCAATTGGAAGCTAAAATGGAAATCTCATTCAATGAAGTCCAATAATATTGAATTCGTACTTCGTCAACGTTATTAATAACTGTGGATTCGAGGACGTATAAACTGAAAAGGGACGTACATAAAATTCTTTAGTACTTCGTTTAATTTCTATCTCGATTCATTTTACAAGCAAACATGTCAACGCAAATTGATTGTTAATCATTATTCATAATTTAGTTTCAACGTGTTTATTAATGGTTGAGGATTGCAATTAGCAAATGCAGATAATACTTATTGCACGTAATGCTCGATGCGGATCGATTTAGTTATTAATATGAAAGCGAGCTAAAACTAAAAGTTTAGATAATACGTAAAGAAATATGCATTACCTGTTCATCGCAACTTTTATCCCATTGAAGCACGGAATGTTCCAATGGTGAAAGTACCTCCATGTTGAAAAGAAGTGTAGAAATAAATGTGTTGCCAGATAATTCAATAATATCCCATAAACATTGTTATTTCACAGAATGGCAACGGTTGTTGTTCTCTAGTTTGCACGTATCCGGAGCACGACCATGTGGTTTTCAAGCGAAACGACCAAACACTCCTCCACTCTCCAGCGTCCCGACTAGCATTAACTGAAGCTCACGGACTTTCAGACGAAGTTGCTATCGACGCCCGCTAGAGGGCGTCAACAAACAAGGACTTCTACTATAAGGGGAATGTGATTTCATCTTCCCCTTTTTTTTATAAACGCCTAATTTAGTATCGTCCTGTTTGTTTCGAAGACTCGGTGTTTAGGTTCATCCGCAGTTTTATTACTGAGTTATGGTATCTTCTTTACTAGGGGGTCTGGATAGATCAAAATGCTCTTGCTGTTCTCTGAGAAATTAATACCGAATACAGCATACGGTGACTGATCCACGGAGAGTACGGAAATTTCCCCTCCCAAATCCATAAAAATGCGGTGGAAATCGGTTATAACGAGCGCCTTTTATAACGACCAACCGCATATAACGACGGAATTTTTACAAAAAGTTTGATTTCCTATTTTATTTTTTAAATTGCTCGTTAAATCCGGGGTCCAAAAAAAGGCTTGTTCACTAAAAGCGGTTAAATTCCATTGCGCTTAATCATTATACCAAACAAAATCCATATTTTCCTCGCTATATCTGGAAATTCCCTAAATGCGGGATAGTTATAAATGGGTCCTACTCTATTTTACACCACTCCCCTCCACAAATCCCTCCCTCTTCGGATCCTCCTCTGCAATGTATTATACTAAAGTATAGTTCTGTCATACGCTTTGGGAAATACATGGACTATCACCACATACTGAATCATTTAGTCCAATTATTGAAATTTCGTGTTCTTCAAGGGCTTCCATAATACTGAACAAATCACAATTTTTTCATTGGAACGGCAAAATCTTTGCGTTTTACCTCAAATGTGTGAAAAAATAAAGTATGATATTAAAATACAAAATAAACACATATAAAAATGTCTGAAATCATTTAATACGGCTGAATAATACGGCCACGCGGCTACTTGTGGCTGCAAAGAGCAAAGAGCTCTTGTAAATAACATTTAACTTTAAACAGGTAGCGAACGAAAAATTCTAAGTAAGTTACAAAGTAAACTTACATTAAATCCCAGCTATTATATAATTTTTTTAGAGACACAGCTTGGAATCACCCCTCTCTTATTTTTCTCTTTAAGGCCCTGGCAGGCGATGTGGCAAATTAATTGAAAAAAGTTTATTACTCACTGCTTTGTGCTGTCATCGCACAGTACTTAATTTTAGAAAACTAGCAAAAAACTCTCTTTGTGGAATTATTAAAATAATTTAGAGGCCACATGAAAGCGATGGCGTCGTGTAAAGTGACACTGCACTGTGCTAAAATTTCATTATCGGTGCGACGTTTTAAAAGAAGTTATTAAATGATTATTATCAAATAATGAAAACAAACGATTTTAAATCACAGAATCGTATTCCTAAAAAACAGTTTTTATCGATCTGAAATATTAATATAAAATCACAAGTTTTCTCCATGTAAGAACGCAAAGAAAATTTGTCCGCAGAAACTTTTGTTAGAAATAATTAAAAGGTGTTTTGCCTCATTGCTTTAAAAATATAAAATAGAAAGAATAAAAAAAAGTAAACTTTATTTGAATATAATCTACATATAATATATATATATATAGATAATTTAGAGACCGTAAGAGTTCACCGTGAAACTGGTTTGATCTTAATCGAGGTGCCGAACGTTTCAAAACATAATGCAAACTAGATTTTTAAATATCTTTTTGATCGTTTTAATTTGTTTGTTTGTTTGTTTTCTTGATGAGGGGAAAATACATAACTAGTGATAAGGATCTTTCTGTGTTCAGTGTAGCAAAACTAATGACCTCTCAGTGTAAGTGTTGATGGGCGGTGTAGGTGTAGTTCAATACTTGGGAAAAGTATGTGTCAATGACATTTAAAACGTCGTGATTTTTTTTTCATTGCACATTGTTTTTTCCGCAACTGGCCTTTGTTTTGTTTTTTTTCTTCTTCGAATTATAGTATACCTGTTTCAATCAAAATACAGGTTTACGCCAGTTATATCTCACGACACCAATAGATGGCGCTGCATTTCCGGTACTTTCGAACGTTCATTAAACATTATTCTACGAAATAATTTCAGATTACTTTGATTTCCAGTTTGAATATTATCTTTTTTTTCACATCTGTAGTAAATTTTTAATAATGCGTACATAGCATAGGTAGAAAACGTTCATATGATGTTAGTATTACTGATTTTATAATGGTTAAACGCTCTACAGAAAGCAAAACGGTTTTATTTCTTATTTTTATCCAAGAAGTCTTTCAAAATAGGGACCGAGTAGCAGTACGTGGTAAATGTTCGTACGGTTAAACAACAGCATGAAAAGGGACTTCCAATCTGTTATATGATGGAATAGTATATATATTTCTAAAAGGGTTCCACAAAATATTTTTTACCCTTGCGGAGCCCTTGAAATAATGTTCACGTACGAGGGAACCCTTAGATAGAAACTATTACGTATCATTATTAATATCTACATTTGTTATTTATAAACTTAAGTAGGGAATACGATATATTTTTTTCAACTAGCTTGTTTAAAAAGAAACCTACTTTATGTTATTATACAATCAACGCCGTAGCTAAGCTGGCCCCCACCAGGGGCGCAGAGAGAGAGAGAGGGGTGTAAAGTCGATTGGCACAACTTACGGGGGAAAATATCTAGAAAATATGTCTATAAATAAAAAGGTCAATTATTTCTTCATTAAAATGTTTTAAATAGAGTTCTACAATTTTGTGCTTATGCAAATAAACATGCATAATATATCATTACAATAGCTTAAATTATTCGAATTAGAAGAGTAAATGCAAGATAGGAAACAATCAGAACGAGAGACATGGGAAACACACAGATATTGTGAAAGCAATACCATTTTATATCATATAGTATAATGATGTAAAGTTACCATTGTGCAAGAAATTAGTACGACATTTTTGTATGATTTCTATGTATCACTTAGGCCTATTTGTGCTTTGTTTTACAATCGAATTACATAAAAACTTGTTAACTCACATCAAAAAGTCTTTTTTTTTTTTTTTTTTGAAACCTTTTACTAAGAAATAACAAATTTAGTACTGGATTCTCCCTCTCTCTCTCTCTCTTTGTCAAAGAATTCATTACAAGGTAAAGTGTGTGAGGAATTTAATAGTGGGGGGTGGGGAGTTGGAGTACAGACGGAAAGAAGAGTTCATTTGATTCGCGACTAGGGGCGCATTCTGGACAATTTTGCCAGGGGCGCAGGATCATCCAGCTATGACCTTAATATACAATAGGCACTGATCACATCGAACCAAGATTATGCTCTTGAATCCTCGACTTCAAACTCCACGTTCCGTACGCCCCATAATCATCAGATTACTCAAAGTGTTTACACTGGGTTGTAAAGGAGAATCCCAGATTTTCTTGATAATTTCCAAGTACGTTCGATTCTCCCGCATCATATTTGGAAGTAAAACCAGTTTTGCATGTTTTTAATTACAGTACTATCATTCATAGACATCCTTAAGTGTCGGAGAAAATACGACGTTAAACAGAGAAGGACGTTAATCAGGATAAGCGTAATTCTATAAAGCATTTGCATTTGGACCGCAAAATGCCATCGTTAAATAGAACGTCGAGAGAGGCTACTGTGAATGTTTTAGAAACGACATTATACGAGCCTTCCATAACACACAAATCTTTACAGGAACGAAACCTTCTGGACATCGACGTCATTTGCTAATTATTATATTT
>QLNU02015360.1:292633143-292673701 GCA_006491805.2 Dysdera silvatica
AAGACTCTGGGTGTAAAATGTAACAAAGACAAGAAAAGGCTTTAGGCGTGCAAATGTGGTAATTTATGCCTTACATATATCTGTAAAAATGTCAGACAAATCGGGAACCGCGCGACAGTAGCGTTAAAAATTCCTTAAATACAATATTAAAAACGACAAAATTTCAGCGTAAACGAATTACGCCTCAAATCTTACGCCAAAAACTTGGAATGTATTCAAGGAATTCTTATAATATCAGACGCCTTTGGTTTAAATGAAGTATTCTATTATTTATTTTATATAAATCGAACACTACGCAGATTAAATCAAACAACAATGTCAATCAATCAACGTTTATTGATTGACATTTTTGTTAGATTCTATTATTTACCGACCTCGTCGTATGCACATCTTAGGATTAACAAGTACAGATGTGTAAAGAAATAATCTTGGCGTTATCTGAGCTAGATGCCAATCCCGCTTTTGTGTGTTTCTGTTACCTTAAAGGAATGGCGTTATTTATAACAATTATGTTTTCGCTCTCTTGGTGTATCTTTAACTGTAACCGAACCAAATAACTCTGCTAACAAAGAAACATTTAGAAACAGATTGGCTGCCTTGCTTACTATCGATTGAGATAGTTGGGATCAAGTAGGGATCATTCGCAAATATATATTTCCCCCGTTATTTTATGCTCTCTACTTTCTAAAAAGCATCTATCACCTCCAGCTCATCCAAGCATTTCAGTTATTGCTGTTGAATGTTGTTACCTTTATGACAACAATGCTATGATATTGAGAAAAGCTCGTTTATGTGGTAAAATACATTTTCCTTTGTTTTCTATTAACAGAGGATCTAAGACGTATTGCCAACTTGTTCCACCGTATAGATTTCCTTATAATTCAAACACGAAAGTTCTTTGATTTTCGCAACGAAAACTTTCATTCCAGAAGTAAAAAGTTGTAGACAATGACTCGATGCAAATAGGCACAATACACAGAAATCAGAATCAAAATTTCAATTCTGGCCTAGATTTCCTTGATCCGCTATCTGAGCATAAAGTAAGATTGATTGATTGTTTGGCTTTTTTATGGCGCAAGAGCATCTGGGCTATACTGCGCCAAAACGCATAAAGTAAGGGTGACAACACTGGGTCGAAATGTGTTCTGAAACCGGGTGTTTAGCATTAGGATTGGATCCCAAACACAAGCCAAAAAATCGATCGACAGAACTGCAGCTTCAATTAATACAGAACGCTTAAAATTCTCAGCAAATTTATAATGACTTTTAGAGAAGGAGGGAGGGAGATTCTGGAGCCAGATGAGAGGGAGAAGGAAAGGTTGTTAATGCCTGGGCCATAATTACATTTTTGCCCCTCCCTGCCGTTCATACTCCCATTAAGCCGTTAACTGTAATGGCTTTCCCTTCTCTGATAATTTCCTTTCTATTGAGTGTCCGTGTATTTTTAGTTGAGGGAAATTGATGGAATTAAAAGGGAAAGAACCGCAGCTGAAATTATGTAATTTCTAGGTCCACAGGCAAAAAAAATCTAGTCTCCAAAATAAATCGTGGTTCTGTGTTTTCAGAAGGATGTTTTCATAGAGAATGGAGGCCAGTGCTATAAATATACTGAATTCAGTATCAACAAACTGATCTTAAAATAGTGGGGCGGGGGTTATGGGACTGATAATGCAATATAACAAATGTAGGAAATTCCACCATGGGCGCCGTTAGCTGGGGGACAGTGGGGGACCCATCCCCGTCAATGTTGGTATTAGGGTTCCATGTCCCCCATTCAAACAAAAATTTTATAACGGGTAACGCCGTTCAAGATTTAATTTTGTTTTTTAATCTAAGGAATGCGGTTATATTTTTCGGCGTAGTGTATTTAGTGCGAAATAAAAAAAATGCACTTTGTCATTTATTTGATGTAATTATACCTTTTGTTGGATTGTATTGTATGGCGCTCTTTTCTGCATGGCAGCGTTTTCATTGACGTGTTATTATTTCAACTTTCAAACGGAATGTTTTTAATAACGTTACAACTATAGTTTCTCTATTTTAATTTCGCAAGCTCAAGGAAATTTTTGGCCCTCTACGCTCATTATCAACGACATAAATTAAAGGGACTGTCTACATAATCGCCATCAGAGTAATAAATACGAAACTTAGTAAGGAATATTGCATGTGAAAATTAAATTGGAAATGCAACTAGAAATGGTAAAGTGAACGTCATCAAGCAGAAGCATATTTAAATTAAACACTGCTTTGTTGTTGTCTGTTATCCCTGTAAAGAGTTGTTAAAAACAGGACCTTAACCAGAAATTTTTTCGTGGGAAGTAAACAATTTTTCAATTTCGCTAATGAGTAAGTACTGGTAGCAAAAACATTACGGAAGGGGGTGCTCTTGAGACCACCTGCTGGCTACAGCCCCGTTTAACAACAAATTGCCTTCCAGGGTAAAGCCATGGTATTTTGGGACATGTTTAAAATTTGTAAAAGCATGATGTTTTATATATCATATTAAAACTAATAAATTATATCATTTTAATCTTTCAAGTCTTTGCAAAATAATGCGTTGTATTATTTAATTAACTGTACCGAAATTGAAAAAAACATTGAAAACTCCGTTACGAAAGGTCATAATTTCATGTTTTTTCTGTCCTTCCGTAGCGACGCGCGTTTTCCAAAGTGCATTTTTTTATACCGCAGGAAAATTTTCATACCATTTCAGTTAAAAGTAGTATTAGGCCCTTTTCTTAAAATGACTTACGAAAAACATTGCAGTTTAATATTTTGATAGTGTAGAAAACATTAACCATGATGTCGTTCTTCCGTAACATTTTAAATACCATGGCTTTACCCACCATTGATATACTGTCCTCACAAATATTTTTATGGCGTCGGCGCCCATGAAAAAGTGGGATCGCTATTCGTATTTACACTATAAACGAGTATAGGGAACGCACACAGTTTTGTATTCAGTTTAATATTCGACATAGTCGTTTTGTTTGTTAAAGTGCTGGTTGTATTGGTAAATCTAGGAAGTCTTGTTGGTGGAAAAGTGATTTCTGAAGACGGAGACAGCACACGTTTTGCTTTTGCAAACCGTTACCAGGCAGGAAACGTAGTTCTCGGAAGTCTTTCTTCAGTTTGTACCAGAGCTACATTTGCTAGTCCATACTCCTGCATCAATATCATCGTCAAGGTGGGCGGACGTAGATTGTCGCCCACGTCTTTGTTCATCCAGGGTGATAGCTACCATTTCCAAATTCATAATACAACTTCCGTACGCACTGTACAGTAATTGTTCTTACACCGTAGACTGCTATGAGCTCTCAATGAACTTCCGAGAGAAAAGTTGAATATTTTTTGTCTGAATGCAAAAACAAATTACGGAGATCGCACTTCTTCGACCATTTATTTAGTAGAGTCGCCATGGCTAAACTGACAATGTCCAAGCACATCCGGCTCATGTACATTGACGCCTGATCCGACTAGTAATAGGATAACGTAGTAATTGATATCAGAATCACAGCGTGTTCTACGAGATTTACTTTCACGGAAGTAAATAAGTTTTACTGACTCTCTTTCCATCGTATATGCATAGCGTTAGGCTTTTTGCTTCTAGCATCACTCTCGGCACAATTTTTATTAGACTGACTGCGATAAAATTCTAAACAAGGTCGTTTAGTTTTATATCTTGCCCTTTCATGTCACATAGTAGAAGAAAAATATTTTATAAAAAATTGTATATATCTGGATAATATGTGAACATGGAAAATAAAAGTATTGAATGTGCTTACTTCAAACAAGCAACTATTTTCCCAAATGGTAACACATTGTTACTTAGTTGATCAAAATTTAAAAAAAAAATGCTATAGCCTATAAAACCCAAAGAAGTAAAACAATCATTTCAACGATTAGTTTAAATGCTTTTTCAAAGATGCGTCTAAAAATGTATGTTTTAAAGGTTGAAAATTATTTTCAAAAACTACCCGCAATATGCCTTAATTTACCGGTAACCAGAAAATTCTACTCTGATACGCATACCTTAAACATTCCACGAAAGGTATATACGTTTATACTTGTAAATTTGAGTAAACATATCTGTATTCCTTAATATGTGATTGAATCTATTGTGCATATACACGAGGCGGTTAGTTAACTGCAATTAACCACCCCGAAGAAATTAAAGCCATCGTGTAAATCAGCAACCATCTGACTGTGTTGAAACATTCCGATTACAAGGCACTGAGCATCAACGAATTCCGATTACAAGGCACTATGCATTAAGACAGGGCTCGTCAACCGACAACCCATCGGCTCATGAAAAAATACAAATTGTTTCACACAAAAATAACACCCCTTGCTCCCTCTGAGTCTCAAATCTCTGTACTTTATTTTATTCTGTTTACATTTTCGCATTTTGTAGTACATATCTTAAAACGTTAAAGAACTAAAGTAATACGCGGTCTTCCCTCAATCGTGTTTTACTTTAGTTTTCTAGCGTATAGGGTCAGTAAAGATAGTTTTATTGATTTGCAGTGCAACAGTGATTTAAAAAAAATTCAACTTAGGACCCGTTGAATTCTATTCTAAATATGTCGATAAGAACATCTTCCCAACCATCTGACTGCATGCTCTGAAAACGGTATCACTATTCGTGAGAACTTACGTCTGCGAACAACTCTTTTCAAAAATGAAGTTAGTAAAATCAAACGCTAGGACAAGAATAGCTAACCTCCACCTTGGAAACACTCTTAGTGCCGCAATATCAAAAATAAGATCTAATATGGACTGGTTTGTTAAAAATAAACAGTGCTATAAATCTCACTAAAAGGTTTGATTTCGCTTTATATATTAATAACTAAAAGTATTGTAAATGTTTTTTACTTTTTTCTTTTTGCTTCCTACATATTTTACATTAGAATACATACATACACACACACACACACATATATATACATACATGGATATGTATATATATTTCCATAGGCGGATTCAGAAAATATCTCCGGGGAACGCGCAAAACCGACAGACTTACGAATAAATAGAATCAAACGCGAATTCAGGCTCCTGCGCCTCCTGGATCAGCCTTTGTTCAGTCCTAATATTGCTGATACAGTAGTGCGGCCCATGGGCCTACAAAAATAAGCAAAATTGGTCCTTGGACTGAAAAAAGTTTGAAGACCCCTGCCTTAAGAGATTCCGATTACAAGGCACTATGCATTAAGAGATTCCAATTACACGGCACTATGCATGAAGAGATTCCGGTTACAAGGCACTATGTATTAAGAGATTCCGATTGCAAGGCACTATACATTAAGATATTCCGATTACAATGCGTTATGTGTTAAAAGATTCACTTTACAAGGCGCTATGCCTTAAGAGATCCCGATTGCAAGCTACTTTTTATTGAAGCATTCAGATTACAAGGAGCTATACGCTAGTATATTCTGATTACAAAGCGCTATGAATTAAGATATTTGGGTTGCAAAACGCGATGCACTGATACACTTTTGGACACTAACATTGGCATTGTCAATAATGTTGCATTAACCGATCACAGATGGTCAAATTAGGGAGACGTGTACGTTTTTCGTCTTCAAAGGCTCATTTTGTTTTATGTTTTTGATTGAAATATCAAACTTTTCTGAAAATTCTAATGTGTTACTTTAAAAAATGCACTGACCTCAGAATTATAATTAAATCACGAAAATAATGAATTCAAAAATCGCTGTTACATGGACTCTAAAGCAACATGGTCACATATAACTTTTCAGTAATTCTGCATTTATCACTTGATATGATAAATTTAGAAATTGGAGGATGCGGGCGCGCACACGCACATATCCATTCACATGTCATTTTAAAAATGAAAACATGGAAACAGGAGCGAACTATATTATTACTAATTTTAAATTTTCTCAATAAGTAATGTTTACAGTTTCGTGAGGACGCCTATTTGTATATTATATGTCGCGGGTTCTTTCATATTTAAGCTTTTATATTTTTCACAGTAATTCGAGTGATCGCTTACTTATGTTATTATCGATGTGTTTCATAAAACAATATCAGGCGAAAGACTTAGAGAGCAAACATTTTAAGGTAATATATATATACACCCCGAAAAAATTTAAATGACTCCTGAAACTTTCTCTGGTAAAGAGTTGAAAATTACAACGCAATTGAATATCCGGTCGATGAGACTTTCGATGGATATTGAATTATGGGTAAAAATTTTATGTTTGAAGCTTTGAAACAATTCTCTTTTTGCAATATATGTGTGGTATAAATACTTTATTTAGTGAGTGGGAGGGAGTGCAAATCGGGAATTTAGTACCGAAATTTATATTGCACTATTGTGTTTGTGGAAAAACAGGCAGCTTCCACCGTCTGAAATCTATTGGTGCAAAAAACGATGTTCATACGTGCAACAACAGGTCCCAAATACTCTGTTGCAGTTCCTTTTAAAGAGATTTATCATAATATGCTGTTCAAATAACAGCTACAAATTCGTCAAAGATTTTTTTAAACACGTTTTCTTCAAAAGTGTACATTTCGGTTTTGCGGGCAAATTATATAAAAAAAATGCATGATGCTGTAATGAAATATGGCATAATCGTTGAAGTTATACATGATTCGCAAAATAACTTAAACCAGATGTTCTTTAACTTTCCTCGACCGCGGACCCCCTTAAAGAGATTACTCGCCCTCGCGGACCCCCAAGAATTAACTCAAAGTTTAAAGCCCCAAATTTGCATCACACATATTTATTTCAAGTGTTTCATCACTGATTTTCACTATTTAAGGAAAGAATTTTTCGTTCCCTCGTAATTTATTCTTAACAATAAAGTATAAATGCTCTTGTACATATCCTTGCTATTGTATATTGCTCAATGCTATTGTATATTGCTCTTAGTACATATCCGAACCTTTGTGGACAACTGGAAGGGTCTGGCAGACCTCCCTGATAGGGTCCTGGGGAGCCCCAGGGGTCTGCGGTTGAAGAACCGCTGACTTAAACTATGAGAGATTAGCTGGCAGTATTTTTGTATAAATGCATTTCAATTTTCAAAAAATCAGAAAGTTGTGTTCTGATAGCCCCAAAAAACTTTGATATGGTCTTATTTTATCAAAATTTTAGTTTAGTTGAAATCTATGTTCATAGTTTATCATTTAAAATAGTACTTTTGGTTATTAAACGATAGCAATCAACAATATTATGCACTCAAGATGGTATCAAAATTAGCAACATTGATCAGAATGGAACTGCTGAATGGAGGTTGCAAGTCAATGAGCTACTCTAAAAATAAATCAATCAATCTAACTTAGTCTGGATATTTCACCCTAAAAACAAAGAAATAAACGAAATGTGATGAGCACTGATCATGTTGGGACAATCCTGCAGTTTCATAGCGATGTTCTCCAATTTCAGGAAAAGTTCTTCACCAATACATAGAATACGTGTCTATTTCATCCCTTTGCCTTTTGCAATGTCAATTTCCTGGGGTACGGATAAACTGACCTATGGAGCAGTGATACATGAAATTTAAAATATGTATATCACAGTAAAAACACATGTATTTAGGCTCTGATAAATGAATATTGAATGCAAACGAATGCAAAAACATTTAGGAATAGAATAAAACAGAGGAAAACCCCGAATCTTGAAATTCTCCCCTTCCAACCCTTTGTGAAAATTAGCTCAATTGTGGGAGAGAAAATCGCGCATTTGGCAACGCGGATTGGTTTGCGGATTGATGGGTCGCGGATTGAGTTGAAATATTTAGGCCTTGATCTCCTAATTTCAACCCAATTTCAATATTATGAATATTATATAATTTTTTTTCGTATGCAAAGTGTATTTAGTTTGCAAAATGAACGTAAAATAAACGATCATTTTCACGATGAAACCATTAAATGTATACAGAGCTTCATGTCACGTACTTGCATATTCGAAATATGCACTCCATCTGTGTATTGTAGATACACAATTTGAGTGCAGATATTTTGTACACAACATTTTGTGTACACACTACTTTAGGCGTATACTAAAATTTGCCACATACTTGTCCATTTATGTCCAGTGTGACAGCGTTAAACATAGGCATAACCTTATTATATTGGAATGTGTCACTTTTACAAAAAACGTAAAATGAAAAAGTGGTTGTAAATTTATTAAAACAATATTTGAGTACTACTCATCAAGTCAAAAGACCTTTCCCATGAATAGCAGCCCTACAGAGCAGGCTCTTCCATTATATCACAGAGTTGCAATCTATGCAGCATGCATAAAGGAGTCCATAGATTGAAATAGCGTTCTTCAAGTACGTTGTCACTAGATCCAAAAACGACATGCAGTCGATCATCGATCATTGCATCTTATCCGATACAAAGTCCATTTCCATATTTCAACGTAAACGGATTTAGATATTTTCTACTGTATGTAATATCATACTTTCAATGAACGTCCGTTTGTTGATTCGAGTAAATGTCGAACTATATATATTATTATTCTTTCAATTCATGCTGACATCTACAATTCGAACCTTGGAATAAGGTGTTGTTTCTTCGTTGCTCAATTGGATTACATTTTCTTAAAGCTATTTAACAATTCATTACATTTTCTGTTTTAACCAAGACTCTAATTCCCTGTACACACCATGGCAATTATATTTCCTTTTAAAATTCTGTTAAATCGAACTGCTTATTCGACCAGTTTTTCCTTAGAACTAATTGTAATCGTTTTACAAATTTGGAGATACCAAATGTTGAGCGCTTGTTAAAACGAGACACTTCACATTACTCTTGCAACCGAATTAATTTTATAAATACTTTATTAACTTTAAATAGTTGTAGCAAAATTTTCCGTAGAGGATCTGAAGTCATGGTGGAAATAAAAGAATATATTTTCATTTATTGATATAACGTTATCGTTTAATCCAGACAGCTAAAGCTATCATACAGGATGTGAAACTCAAAACAAAGAGAGATTTCCAAAGAACTGAAATCTAGTTTAGAACAATGCCCAAAAAAAAAAAACCACACGGGAAAATTCAATTTAGCGGGATATAGAATCTTCGTGTTTGTAACCTAATGATTAAACCACCCGTTTCGCTTCAATCGAACTCAAGCATGAATTGTAAATATACACTGGCTGCTATAGAACAGTGTTTCCCAAACTTTGGTTATATAATCTGGTAATATAAGTCTGTAACAAACAGTTACTTCGACTCCCGAAACGTCGTGTTTTTAAACCTTACGCCAGTGTCGAAATAACTGTTTGTTATGGAATCTCCTGGTGAAACTCTGTATTGTTTCGTTAGAAATATGTCTGGTTAATATTGCCGGTACAATAGTACGGCCCGCGAGCCAACAAGAATAATTAAAATAGGCCCTTGGACTGAAAAATGTTGACGACATCTGTTGTAAGATATTATTACCCTTCTCAGGGATAACACAATTGCCAAATAATGGTCAACACAGAAAAGCCTCCGGGGCGAGATTTTTGTGAGTTTTTTCGTGGGGGAATATTTATACGTCATAATGCCGACACCCACGTTTTTTAGCTTAAACCAGAGCTTTTTTTATAGAAGAAAAATAATACAATACTGTTTGAATTGTTTTTTTAATTATATGCTTTTTAATTGCATTTTTTACATTTTCTTATTGACATTGTGGTTTTATTGTCGCGTTTATTCCTGTTTGCATTGTTTATATTTTACCTCGTCTGTGATATTTTTGTGTCCGTGTTTCAACTCTCGGTGTAAGTGTCTTTGACCTGACGAGTTTTAAATAAATTTACGTTTACATTTACAATATACTTTAGTCGTTTTTTGTGAAAAAAAATTTTGCAGACCCCGGATTTAAAGAATAAAAAATGAAAAAAAAAAAACGGTAAACGAGAATGTCTTTTTGACTGAAGCGAATACAGAATTTTGAAACATGATTTCTGTCCCTTGCGATACGAATTTCTGTCTCTTTCAGAATACATAGCAAGGAGGTCACAATAAACGCATTTTCATTGCTTCGTAACGAAATAATTACTTTCCACTATTCTTCATTTTCTTCGGCGTAACTTCGGAACAATTAGGAAGTGCATATATGTACCTAAGTTCGGGACTCTTTTACTCTGAACTTTCCCAATTAATCAGTATTCGAACGTTGATACTTTGATACTGCTTATCTCCAAATGCCACTGGACGATGACTGCATTTTTTCAGTACAATCCGTCGCAAGTATTCTATATTTGAAGTGCATTATTTCGTAAATGTGACAAATTATCCCACTACCTGCAATATAAGTCACTTTCAAAAGGAAATTCATTGCAAAATATGACTATTTAAACTTTTCAGTTATTAAATGCTGTCGGAATTTAAATAAAATGTATACTATTTAATGCTTTTGCTAAAGAAGTTTCTTAAATTGAGTTTTATTAGCAATAACTAGCTATTTTTCTATTAAATTTAGAGCTAGTTTGACTGATTTACCCAAAACCTGCCCATTTCTTTTATAGCCTAAACGCAAGAGTAAATTGAATAAATTTCATTTTCTCTTTATTCTGTTTTTATTCTTTTTTCACTAGAGTTTTTATCTTTTTTTTCTTTTTAGATTTCACTTCCTCTTTAAGACGACAATATTTTTGCCAATAACTTTATAGGTATATTTTTTAAAAAATATTTAGTAATTCAATCTCCGCAAGTTTTTACGATTGTGGATTTATTTGAGCTAATATAATTTCCGTGGTCTCCCATTTTAGCCGAGAACAAAGTATACTACCTATTTCTTTTTTTAGTTGCATTTCAAAAGCCCGTTACGGCCCTTTAATCCTGACAAAATGATTTTCCTAAAGCATAAAAACCCGTAATGATAATATACTAAACGAGCATATAAATATATGGAATTAACAACAGATCCAATTTTGCTTAAACCATCTAAAAAACGAAAGATCTTGACATTGTTTTTGTACTCATTTTCATTTAATATGTACTTAAATGACGGGAGTTAATTACAGTTGAAATAACGTTATAAAAAAAGTTTAAACACGGACTTCAACGACTTAAACAATTAAAAATTTTACAGTAAGAAACAAATAAAAAAGAACGACCGCATTTTTTTTTACGTCGTTAAATTTTTTGCCGAGTTAATTACAACGCCTCGTTAATTTTACTCTTGCTAATTAAAGTACATAAGCTTCTGAATGAAATTAAGCTGAATAATTAACAGAAATAAATTACGAGTAGTTTAGTTATTAACTAATTGAAGTGCGTTTATTACTCTCTCTTTATTTTGGGGATCTCTTGCGGCCCCAGCTCCTCCCCCAAAAGAAAGAAGGAGACCACGACGAACGTTGAGTTTAGAAAACGCACAAACTATGAGGACAAGGAAGGTTTCGTGCCATTTGCTAATTTCCCTCGCACTAGTTCGTCGAACAAAGAACGTGTTAAAAATGGCGGGATCGTTCAAACGAAATTATTTAAAATTTTGCAAATGGCTAGGGAGAAAGAGTGAGGAATCTCCATTAAGCAGCTAACTACGATAAGCACCGTACGCATGTAAAGCAACCTGCTTCAAAACCCCATGAAAGGAATATACGAGGCACAAAACGTCATTTCAAATTCTTAGAAAATGTTTTTAGATGTTAATGAATGCTGAAATATCCTTTTAAGGAAGCGCAATATTAACAAACATTTTGAGAATAGCTTCAATTTAGCTAAAATTATGGAAACTAACTCCAAAATTATGCGGCTTTGCTTCAACTAAAATAATTAAGTTCCGGGGAAAATATTACGGAATTTATTTCGGGGAATTTAAGCCCCTTTAATGTCGCTTTAATAGTTTAGATAGTTAATATATTCTTGAATAATTGCAATCGCAGTCTTGGTACACTAATAGAGGTTGCCAATTTGGCGACTTACTTGCATCCAGCCAAATACATACTGGCGATACAAATAGACGACTGTACACGCTGAATCAGATTTTGTGGCAATTTTAATTGAAGACAGTTCATTCAAAAGGTTTGTTATATATAATCTCGGTGAAACTTAAGTTTTTATGGAAATTTGATTTATTTTGATGATGAAAAATACCGTACCTGCGCGTTCAGCTACGACCATTGAAATAAGGGCCCTGCCGCGATCAGTTTCGTCCCTGAGGCAAAGATATAAAATGACGCTTTCCCCTCACATTAGAAAAGTTCTTAGCAGTTACAATTTTAAATTATTAAGTATATATTTCCTAATTCTAACATCTATTCATAAACGTCTCCTTAAACCACAACACAGTCTCACGTCACCATGTTTAGCGCCCATTTAAGGTTTTAACCTAAGGTAACTGCCTCGCACCTTTGCCACACCCGCAGCACTGCTCTGATTAAAGCAGTTTCAATAAACCGCTTTATTGAGTTTTGTTTATTTCATTGAAAGTAACCATTCAGCCTCATTTTTTATGACAAAACTTGTAACAAAAGGCTGAAGCCAACTGTACCTTAAAACGAATATATGGGCGAAAAACTGGCGAAACTTTCGCCAAATTCTGGCGCATTCTATTTTGATATTTCCTGCTATATAATGAAGGGAACAGCATGTAAAACCGTAGTAATCACAAATTTATACTGAAGCGGAGTGTGGCGTCTCGAAAAGACAATGCGGATTCGCGATTCAAACGATGAAGTCGCCAATTTAGTCGCCACGAGCTACGAAATTAGTTATAGTGGAGCGACAATGGTTGATTACTAATTACTAAACGAGATGATAATTAGACCCTGTGATAAAAATAATTAGTAACGAGGCAATTCCGCGTGTGCTTGCTTTTTGCCATTAGGAAATGTCTCGAACTAAAATGTCAATTACCGACAGAAACAATTGGATTTGTGATAAACTGAATTAATACGACTTTTTTTTTAATAAATGAAGAACAACTAATTAAGAGGTAATGAGATGTCCCTTGCTGGAAAATCGGTTTCAAACCCCTGTTCCATTTTCCCTTCACCTTCATCCTTTAGCGTTTTGAGGGGTAAAGAAGAAGAATTTTAGAATGGGGAAAAAAAGCCAACAGCCGCCAAAGCATATCAATAAACTGCTTCGTTAATGTGAAAAGAAGTTTAATAAACTAAGAAAACTAATAAAGCCGTTTATAATGACAATCCGTAAATTCTCGCACGAAATTGACGGCGGCTATAACGCCGCATTTAATATTCAACACTATATCCGTAAACATGTTGTCAGATGTGTAGTCAGATAAAGTACAAATTTATTACTGCATGCACTTGACCTTTGGTGTCTTAAACGCTTTCGATGCAAAAACTTCTTTCTTGCAGAACGCGCCAACTAAATGAAGAATAAATATTTCATCGCCAATCATTTTCTTTTCTTTTCTTTTTTTTTTTTATAAAGTATGAAAAGGAAGGAGAAAGAAAGAGACAATACTGGTTGTCGATTTCAACTGAAAATTGTAACGTGGAGAAAACGCACGTGTTTCCACTCACTCCGAGGAAAGAGACAAATTTCATTCCCGGAGCTTACTTTTCGTACGTAACGGCGATTGAAAATAAAAGGAAAAGTACAATACGTGGGTAGAAAGTAACGAATGGATAAATTAGATTAACATACTTTCCATTTTTTTTATACAATTGATCCTCTTAATAACGTTCCTCTTATAAACGACCATTTCTGGTTAGCGACGTTCGTTCTCTGTCCTTTGAAATTCGTTAATGACAGAAATTATTGTACATGTATTATACACGTTTGTAAGTTTAACACATGTAAGAGACAAGATAACGGAGAGTGTGTTAATCGCATACCTTTATGTCTAATCCGAAAGTATTCAATATACACGGAAAATCATTCGATAGGCTTTCATAGCAATTTTTGGAAAGGGGGTTGTTTACAAATTTATTTAATGCTCATTCATGTTATATGCTAACTCGCGTCGATTATTTGTAAACGACCATGTACATTTAAATTTAGTGGCAATGAAAGCAATAGCACCTGGAGGGAATAAGATCCTATGTCTGCTCATTTTATTAGTAGATTTTTATTCTTAGTATTACTGCGATGTAATTAATCATTCATAATTGTATTAATCTATTTAAATTCTCGCGACTAACAAAGCTATGATTCTTATCTGCACATGACGAGTGTACTTAACATTTCCAATGGCATATCAGTAATCATACGTTTCGTCGATATTTACAGCGAGCAACCAAAACAACCAAGCAATACCATAACTACGAACTCATAAATTAAGTCCCTATAAAAGATACAATCCAAAATTGCATCATTAAATCGTACTTATAAATATTTTTTTTTCCCTTCTCCCAGGCGGCCAAAACAAAGAAAAAAAAGAAAAAAAAGAAAGCAGCTAATCACATAGGCAATAAATCAAACTAAAATCGTTTCATCAGAGCCTATTTATTACAGGGGAAAAAGTAATATGTTAGCTCTCAAATAAGTGTGTATCTGTTATAACATTCACGTGATTACGTACCTTAGTCTGATTTTACTTTTTCGTCCTTAACATTTGAATTATATTAAGGTTCTGTTTAAAATTCTGAGATCGTCTCTCCCCAAATAAGTGGTTTTGCTTTGTGTAGAGGCTTTCTTTTGCTTGAGCCTGGCGAAATTTGTACGATTGTTCATTTGTATGCGTCCTTCGTATCTGTAATTTGATTGTCTTAATGTCTTCTAACGGCTATTATACGAGCATTTTTCTTATGCTTTGCTTTGTCTGAAAGATAGAACGACTCTCTTCTCCACAAATTTACTTTCTCCTTTTCGACGTTATTCCACTAATGCTTAGTTGAGTTGTTTCCTCGAGGAAAAAATCGCGTTTATTAGGAAGCCGCTAGATGTTTGCGTTTCGACACCACATGACACCTTTATTTTTCCTCTTCTCAAAACACACATGAGTCAAAAATTGCTATTATATAGTAACTTCCCATTAACAACGCTGAAGGGATCGAAAAAACGTCATTAAATAGAAAGTTATGTTAATAGGAATGAGGCGCTGAGTAAGGACTGACCCCATTTAAGTCGATTTCCTTTCACATTGTCAATGCATTTGATAAATGCATTGGCTTGTTAGAAATATTTTTTTCTTTATTTTCAATTATTAATTTTAATCACATATTTCATTTTCTCAATATGCAGCTTTCAAACTAATCCCATATCTTTAATTGAACTTGAGTAACTAGCCCGCAAGAAGTTTAAAAATTTTCAATTCCAAATTTGGTTGCTAAATGTATGGTTTTTAGTAATGCACCATAAAATGGAATGTCGGATGCTCGTGGTTCGTTAAATCACCGTAAAAGTGACTGTCAAATTCTTTCGCTTTAAAAAAATAAGATTTCAGACCTTTATTTGATGACGGTCTAATCCTCATTGTTGTAGAGCCTCTAATGTCTTCTAATGACTTGAATAAAGTGCCTTTAAGAGTAGACTCTGGCAGCTGAAATCGTTTAACTAATTCTGGTTTACTTTTACGATAATCAGTTTTCCACTCCTTAACCATTTTTACCATATTTTGGGACTTTTCTTTTGGCAGCCATTTTTCAGCCAGTAAAACTAAATCTAAACAAAAAGCACTGTCAAACGCCTGATCTTTATACACAAAGGAAACCTTAACAGTTCGGATAGCCAATGGAGGCACTTGCACTCACCGAGAGGCAACAGGCAATGGGTAAGACCAAGGCCAGACACCGGTGATCAGAAAGTGGTCGTTAATTGGAAATACAGTAGAATCTGTCTAAATTTACCACCTTGGGACTGGACTGAAATGGTCAACATAGGCAGGTGGTCACTATACCCTACAGACTTTGATATAGGCAAGACTAAGTCCCTACCAGTTCTCTCTCACAAAAAGTGGTCGCTTTACCAAGGCGGTCAATTTTACTAAGTTCCACTGTATAACAATTCTATAAACATTTGTGAGAAACGCAAAGTACCATAGTTGAACGGAAATAGCCGTTTAGTATAACGTCTTTATTGAGAGAAATTACTGTATATGAACTCCGGGACGTCCTCAACGCCATCTAGTAGGGCCTCGCAGAACTGTCGAATCCTTCGCAATAATGAAGTGTCAACTCGAACTCTTAACATGGTTCCAGAACAATTTGCAACGTGGTCCCGCCACCCAGTTGCACGCTGTAGGACACAACCCTATCCAAGGTATCAAAAGCAACGAGCGACGAACCATTCGTGTAATGAAGCGACGTGCAGGAATCGGACGATTTTTCCACAAGCAAATGAGGCAAAAGTGACGAATGTAAATTCCAACACGCGCGTTCTTCGATTTTCTTCCTACGTAAACTAAAGAGGTAGAGAGATAAAATTTTCTTTTCTAAAGAATATAAAAATGATGGATTTTTTATTAGTTCCCACATTCGAGAAAAATTATTTTAAAAAATGAACATACCAGACGAAAACTTTCGCGGCAAAAAAGGTAAAAATCAATAACATTAGTGATCATTAAAAATGGATTAACTCGCTATGAAGGAAAATTTTTATAAATTATTCAAATTTTTTTGGAACTCTAAAATGAAACTGAATAAATTATTTTATGTTTCTCCCATATTGAGCCCTTTTTGCTGTTTCGTAAACTTTGTTTTAATTAACTCGGCTAATTATTATGCTGCTTGTTTCTGAATTAAGCTTGTTTCAATGTTATTAAAAGTAAATTAAACGAGCTTTTTATCGTTCTCCTCTTCCCCCTTTCGAAGAAATCCGCCCGTTATAAGAGACGTGCTGTTTTATTACAAGATACTTTGCATTAAATTCATTAAAATTGAATTTTAATGAGATTCCGTTTTAATTCGGGTTCTCTCTTCAAAATCCAATTAATCTTTGTTTATCGGATGTCTTCATAAGGAAGGATTCGCGTTATTCAGATAAACATAATTATTGAGATTATTTATTTTATTCCCGTACTCCTTTCAATCCGTTAGTTGATCGGCAATGTACAGTGTGCTGAAAAAGTAATATCGGCCATCGCTTACCAGACGATGAAAGCGTCACGACAGTGATGCTACAAAAAAAAAAAAGAAATAAAGACGTCTTCGTTTCCTCTGCACAAATTTAATGAGAGGTCCTGCTCCGAGCCAGCATTTGAAAGGCACTTTCTGAAACTGACATGCACGTTAACGATTATGGAGCTTACAAAATAATCATGGAGAGGAAACTGACCTGTAAGTCATTGTAAGGACGTACGACGAATTCACTTTTTAATCATCTGGTGAATGATTAATAACTTGGCAATGTAAGCTCATACTACTAGCCCCTTCACGTGAAGGCTCCTGACCCACTCACGTGATGCTGACCCCAAAGTTATCTAAAACACCAATCGCCAACGGCCTTGTTCGCTTACACACAATTCAGAGCATTTAATCATGGGGCAAATGTAGTTGAGGTGGTTCAAATCATCATCCATTTACCTTCTATCTAGTTATCTATTTACGAGCAGGGTATACAAAAAAGAAACTAAAACAAGATGTATTCGACAATGACCGTGACATTTGACCCAAGCAGGTGAAACAGTTAAAACATTCTTTGTCTTTCTTTCTTTCTTATCTTTCAGAGGGAAAGTGAAACAATAAAATAGTGTAAAAACAAACCCAGTTTTGTTAGTTTTTCGGGATGACGAATAATTTTATATGTGATGAAACTACTCCTTCCGTCATATGGGACGGTTCTCCGTTTAAAAACACGATATATATACAGTAAAACCTCTGAATAGCAGACACCTCGAAACTTGAGGATCTATCCACTATTCGGAACTGTGTCCGTTAAGTAGGTTTTACTGAATATACCTATAAAATTTAAATTGGGTTTTTACTTTATTTTTGGGGTGGGAGGAATGTAGACTAATGTCTGTGAAATGAATAGAAAAGGAGCAATCGTTCAACTCTGATGGAATACACCTAGGAATTCTAACAAGCATTAAAAGGGATTGTAATCGCCGCGATAGAGGACAGAATGACAAAATCAATTGGTATCAAGGGGAGATTGCAAAGAAGTCCCTTCTGATGACAAAGTGCCTATGATGGGTCCGTAATAATAAGCTCAGGGGCCTTTTGCTGCCGACACGTTACATACATAACACACTAGAACGATCTTCAATACGACTAACCTCAGCAAGTTCAAAGATTCATTGGGTACAAAGCGTGGTATGAGCACGGAACTGAGGATAACAAATGATGATGATAGAAAATGTGTACATATATTTAGTAGTACTGTTTCAGGAGAAAAGGTGCTTTTCTGCTGGTAAAAAAAGTAGTTCAACGGCATACACTTGCCACGAATAGAAACAGAAAAGGTAAAAGTTTTTTAAATACAGAAAAATCAGCGTTCTCTTGGTATATTCGGTATTCCAAATCCCAAAAGTTTCAGCATCAACTTCGTGCAGTATTTTTGAAATCATACAGTAAGACGATGTATTGTACAAAGTAGAGAACTTCCACGCTGTCGCCAAATAAAACGTCTCTTATTAAATTTTACTCACATACATTTTAAGTTAGGTCCATATCATTTTTGTCGCATTACTTTCATTTTGGTAGCACTTTGTCTTTTTTCTCCCGGTTGCAACTTTACAATGTGTACTGTGCAAAAGTTTTTTTGTTTTGTTTATTAATTATCAAACTCTGCACAATGAATATAAAAGTTATTAATTCTTAAACCACTTTAAGAATGATGGACCACCCTATGTGAAAATAAAACCTTTATAGGTATTTCAGAAGGTTTTTTTAATCTACGTTCAACTACCGTACTTAGATTTCTGTTTTACTGATACGTTCATTTGTACTACAGTACGATGGATGTTGCAACAACAGTGTCACTTGTCAAAGACAACCACCCCTGAATCTACTCCTTTTTTTTTCTTTTTCTTTTTTGTAAATTCTAAATTAGTGATTTTAACGAATAAGCGTTGGAACTTGTCTCCTGCGCTAACTAAATCTCAGTGTGAACGTGGTAATCTCAGCGTGAACGGGTGTGTAAGAAGATATTGTGATTCCGAAGACCACGACAAGCCAATGAGGCTAGTCTCAAATAAATGAACGAAAAGTTTCAAAATGAGATAAACTTCAAAGAAACGTTTCAGAAATTTTATGTTGCAATTTTTTTCAACATTTTTCTATGCACCAATTGTAAATTCGCATTGCTAAACAGTATTCGAATTAAAATAAATCTTAAAACCTGAACTGCTGCTAAAAATAATGTTGCTTTATGCATACATGCAATTAATGAGCATTTATGTGGTTCTGTTTGGTTTTACTTGAGTTAGGCTCATTTACACTCAGTATGACACGTGTCGTAGAGGCCTCAGGTGGACAAAGGTCGATCCTATTTTCATATGTTAGCAATCTCATGCCTTTCTTAATCACAAACTCTACCTCCTTTTTTCTTCAGTGGAAGATTTTAATGCTTTAGTGGGGATTTTGAAAATGGTTTTGAAAAGGGGCAACGGATATATTGCACTTTTTTTTTGTGTTTTCTTTTTTTCTTTTGTTGCAGATGAGAAAAGTTAGAGATTTCCTTGACTTAGCATTAGGCATACTAGCACACACAGAATTAGTAAAAGATTATGCAACATGATTAAAATTGGGCGTAATTAGTACACTTAAACCTAAAATCCAGCACAATCGCCCTAATTCTATTCATATGCCATATTTCATTCAAAGAAGCTAAAATGAAATAGTTTGGGTAAATGACTAGTTCGGATTTAAAATACACATATCATTTTAAACTGGAAAAATTCTAATTTTTATTTTGAACTTGAAAGATGTTTTTCCTCTTACTTGCGTAACTACATTGGCAAGTACAGGCTGGGCATATGACTATTTGAGCTTTTAAGAAAAATGTACGTTTAGCAGATTGGTACTCTACATCACTGTATGTAGGCTGCTAGTTCGGCTATTTAAAATAGAAAAATGTTGAAATGTTATATTTATTTTCAATAAATAGCCACCGTAATTTTTAAGTGGGATTATCTTTAATTGCCATCACTAATATTCACTAATCAAACAGCGATAACCAATTTAATATCTTCTGCGCTGTTTAGCATTTCCTTTGTCACTACAAGGAAAACTTTCAGCAATAAGAACTTATTTTCTGGTACTAATACCTCTGCTGCAATGCATATTTAGTCATTGGAAATAATTGTTTTGCACTAAACATCGATCATATCATGATTAAAACTATTTTGAGCATGGCCTCTGAGTGTTTCACAGATCTAACGTCTTCACAAGTTCATCCAATGTAAGGCATCATTCCTCTAATTTCTTCGTATTAACATCTGACAATCAATATTAAACCAATTTCCGACATCAAATTTAAGCATTAAGGTAATTTTTACTCTTAATTATACATGATTTCTTACTTTAAATTAATTTCTTCCATATAAAGTATCAACAATTAATATTGAAGTGGCTTGTCATGGACTTACACAAATGGTTATTCTAGGGCTAATATCGCTACCTAAACAGAATGGAAGATATTATAACCCAACCTAATGTGATTTTAGTCTTTGAAATCCAATCTTATACCGATTTCCATTTGCAAAAGTATCTCATATTGCTTTTAATAACGCCGCAATTTAATCGTCCACTAACAGAGTTTGTTCTTCCTATAATTGATGGTGTTTTATTTGATAAGTTCCTCATTGATCCTTGATCTGAAAGAAAGCTAAATATAGAATCTGTCTTTTTGTAAAAAATCTAGGGATTTTTTATGAAGAGGCTGGCTTTATAATTAACACGCGACGTGTATATTAAGAAAAGAACTCGAGTGAAAAATATTGGGTGATTGGAAGATATGCGTGATCATAAGAATAGAAAACATATATCTAATGCAGTATAACTCCGATTGTTTGAACTAAAAGAGAACGGATCTTATTTTGGAAAAGTAAAAGTTCGGAATTTCAAAATTTGAAGATTCAATATTTTTTTCTTCTTAAATGCAAACAAAATACAAAATTTATTCAAAAACATGTTTAATTGCATATTACTAAACTACTATACTGATTTAAAGGCGAATTTTTCACAAACGCAGTTTATTGTGAGTTGGAATGACGCTTACAATTGTTTCGATAGGGATAAAAAATAAAGACCTATCCTCTTCAGAACTTTTACCAAACTGATTTCTTGCTACTAAATCTGAAACAAATATTGTTTCGAATTGCGAAGTGCTGTGTCACCATCTATTGCCATTGATTGTGCGGAGTTTTCCGCACAATAAATTGTTGTGTTCACCATTATTTGGCAATTGTGTTAGCCCTGTAAAGGTTAAAAGGTTAATAATAGCTTACAATCTTATATACGGAGAAAAAGACCGTTGTTCTTGTCCTCGTTGGCCTAGCGGTTAAGGCACTCCGAGCTCAACGGAGGGACCCTAGTTCGAATCTAGGACGGGGACGCTGTCGCTTTTTCTCCTATACTAAAAAAGCTGCAGACTGAGCTTAAACGTGGGTGTGAAAATTATTTATTCATAAAGAGCAAATTACGAAAATAATATTTAATTAATAGCTTTTATTTACACAATAGCACCATTGATTTCGTCAGTGAAACTTAAAGCAAAGGGTTATAGCAATTTAAAAAAAAAAAAAAAATGAGGAACCGCATTTATCAATTCCAACAAAATTTCCTATTTAGAAACAATCAGCACAAATTTTACGAAAGCTTGACCGAATCGACAACTGAAGTAGATGCCCACCCAGACAAGGAGGGAACACTTGTCACCTTTGAGGATATTTGGGGCAACCCACAAATACATAACAAAAGACATTATGGATTAAAGAAGCTTAGAAAGGGCTAAACGGAAAACGGATGGAGAACTTGATGATTTCATTAGAAATGCTTAAGAAACAAGTTAAAAAAGTTCAAAACTGGAGTGCTCCTGGAAACGCTGAAATACATGGTTTCTGTATTAAGCATTTGCACAGTCTTCATACAACAATAGCTTCCCAATTTAACACAATACTACAAATAGCCTGAATTAAGGATTGGTTGATTCTAGGAAAAATAGTGTTAAAAAGAAAACAATAGAAAGTAATTTCTGCCCTATTACATGTCTTGTTACCACCTTCAAATTACCTACTGGAATTATAGCCGGAGAGATATACAACCACCTTTCAAATCATTCACTCTTTCCAGTGGAACGAAATGGAAAGTGCAAAAACTCTAGAGACACGATAGATCTTCTCCTAGTGGATAAAATGTGCCTTTGAAATATTCTAAATCTAAGAAAAACACTCTTTCATGGCTAGAATCCACTATGAAAAAGCTTTTAACACGCTCCTACATAGCTGGATCCAAAAATGTCTCGAATTCCTTGGTATCAGCAACAACATCAGAGATATTTTGGATACCACAATAGCAGAATTGAAAACAATATTCTTGGTAAGCAGACAAGAGCTTGCAGAAATCAACAAAAGAAAAGGAATTTTCTGAGGGGAATCACTGTCACCTCTGTTTGTTTACCATTACATTAATTCCACGAACAACCATTCTAAACCATATCTCACTGTCTCAAGGAATCAAAGAAAAATTTCCCACCTCATATGTATGGATGACCTAAAACTTCTTGGAAAATCACAAACGGAATTGGACACGCTTATTAATACAGTCAGAATTTTTAGCAATGATATTAGGATGAAATTTGGGCTGGAAAATTGTGCCACCTTGACCGTCAAAAAAGGAAAAATTGCACAATCTGCGGGAACCATACTTGAAAACGAAAACTTGATAAAAGAACTCGCAAATAAAGAAAGCTATAAATACTTTGGAGTACTTGAAGGGGACAACTTTCTACATTTACAAATGAAAGAGAAAACAAGGTCCAAGTATTTAAAACGAGTTAGGAAAATTTTGAAATCGAAGCTTAATGGTGGTAATATTATCAAATCCATTAATACGTGGGCAATCCCTGTTATCAGGTACACCCCAGTAATTATTGACTGGACACAGTCAGACCTGGATGCTATTGACTGGACACAATCAGACCTGGATGCTATTGACTGGACACAATCAGACCTGGATGCTATTAACTGGACACAATCAGACCTGGATGCTATTGACTGGACACAATCAGACCTGGATGCTATTAACTGGACACAATCAAACCTGGATGCTATTGACGGAAAAACTCGAAAGCTTATGACTAGAGCTCGGATCATATGCAAATGCATATGTCAAGCGGGCAATAGAAGGAGGAAAAAGAGGACTGGCTGAAAATATCAACCAAAGTTCTGAAAGGATGTTGATAGAAATATCCAAAACAAAATTATTGAAATTCAATGAATCTAAAGAAGAATTTAAAAAAAAAAAAAGACACTTTCTTGAGACAAAAGAAGCAACGACACAATAGAGCATTCCACGGACAACATTTTAGGAACACAATGGGAAAAGTCAACGAGGAACTTTAGCAGTGGTTTAGAAAGGGTACACTGTAGAAAGAAATGGAAGGGTTGTTAATGGCTGCACAGAAAGAGGTATTAAGGACGAACGTAACTAAATCAAAAGTTGAAAAATCGTCGCATGATAGCAAATCTTGTCTTTGCAAAGAAGCAGACGAAACAGTGGCTTCTGTTTGATATGTGGATGCAAAAAGATCACGCATACCGATTATTTGAAAAGACACAATAAAGTTGCTTCAATGATTCACTGGCATCTGTGCCAAAAATAGAATGTTGCAGTTAACAAATATTGGTGGGACCACAAAGCTGAGAAGATCATTGATAATGACCAAGTCAAGATCCTGTAGGACCTTCGTTCAAAGAAAATGGAAAGAGTTGACATTGTACCTATGATTTTGTCAACTACAGGTCTAATACTAACCACGTTGCAGAGAAGTTTGAAAACACTTGAAATCGACCTCAAAACCCATAGACAATATAGCTACAATAGGCCACAATTTTAAACAATCCGAGTAGTCAGGTAGTTCGTAGACACAACACCTGAATAACCTACAGAAGGAAGTCTTTAATGGTCCTACCCATTTCAAGTCTGTACCGCCAAGAGCCAGAATACATGCAAAATAATATTAATAAAGAAATAAGTGAAACAGGCTATTTCAGTTAAGTAAAGTTCGGATAATCGGGGTTCTGCCGGACTTATATATAAAGGTTACGTACTTATAAAGTACGCAAACACACCTATCCATTACTAAATTTTCAAATACCAATAATACTCCGCTTTAAGTTATAGCACTTTTAATCAGTCAGTCACTCTCTCTCTCTTTTCCTTTCTTTCTTTCTTTTTTTTTTTTAACTGTAATAAATTTTCAGATGGAAAAATTCAACCAAAAAAAAATGCACTTCTAAAAGTGTTTGCTAAAAAAGGATTTTTATGTAAAATATTCAACAATTCAAAGCCGCGTATGAATTTTGGATAAACAGAAATAATTTAATAACGGTTTGTTTGCTGTTGTAGTTCCCGTTTTGCCTCATGTCACCTTTTTTTTTTCATCTAGTTTCTAAGAATTCAGATATTACTTTCGCGTGTTATGTATTATTCAACTTCATTCGATTTAAAGGTCAGTTATTTTGGTTGGATGGGGCTTAATTTCACATTTGACGTTAATTTCAATATCGGGAATTTGGGTTCTTTTTATTTAAAAATCTTATTTGCTAAGCGCCCTCTCAAAAAAAAAAAGCTTCAAATGAAATATGCATGAAACAATATTGAACTTTAAAACAAAAAACAGTAATTTTTTTCATGATATTGAATTCGCGATTTTTCGAAGGTAAAGGTAACTGAGGAAAGCGTTATTTCACATGTTCTTGTTTGTTTTCCGTATGTGCACTACGCATAAACTAGTTTAAGTTTTATAACGGTTAACGAAGGGTATGTCAAAATACGTGGAAATTGACAGTCGTAGCATGAAAGATACGTTTTCAAATAAAAGGTTAAATTAAAAACAGCTGTCATTTTCTCCATTTAACAATGAACTTTATCCGTCGTAACGCTTTTTATTTCTATTCGAAACGTCCTTTGCTTTAAGCAGTATACCATAACGTAAAAATTAAGATACATTCCCTGGCATTTGCCTCACAACGGTTTTTAATCATTTCCAAAGAAATAATTGGCAGATCCAGTGGCGTTACGGAAAATCTCGGAGAACACACCCCGCAATAATTTTTGGGGCCCCTCTTCTACGAAAATTATTTTCATATGCAAATATGAATATATAAAATAGTGTTGTGTCTTCTATAAGAAATTTACCAGCGATGCATTCCAATATTTTAAACAGAACATATGTCTATTAGTCACCGTTTCACGAAGTAAGGTTCTGATGCAAAGCGTATACTATAGCTTCAAAACTCGTCCAGACTTCATAATTTTCGGATGTTGAGTTCAATTTTAAAGGCAATAAAAACAGCTAAAGTAAATACGCGTAATAAGTTTGCCACAGTTGGAAACCGTTCATTTTATTTTATATTTTACCTAAAGATTAAAAAAAATCCTTATTAACTAAAAAATATAATAATATTATTTTTTCACTTATAAATTTTAGGGAAAATAAACGACGACAAAAGGGGAGCCCCTTTTTCCTGGGGGCCCCCCCTGCCTTGCGGGGGTTATCAGTACATCACTGGGCATATCATTAAGCAAGAGGTCGGCTCCGTTCTGAACAGTGACCTTCACTATTACTGGTTTTACAAGCAGATAACCCCTGGTCGATCAAAAATGGCGAGCCCCGAATAAAATAAATGCCCTTTCTTTAAATTACTTTCATCGCTGACAGATCCGTGTGAATAATGACGTTCAGTCTTAAAGCACACTCTCCCTTTTCTCTCTCTCTCTCTCTCGGTTCTCTCTTTCGCATTCTCTTCACTCATTTATTGAGAACCTTGCTCGTGAAACATTATTGCAGGAGCTCGTGTCCGAAATGCGCGTTTGACGAATATTGTGAGTAGCATTGCTTACTTTGAAAATGGCGCAAACGACTCATGAAACATGTGAGATGGATGATCTGAGGATAATGCTTCATTATACAGAAATCTGTGCGAATGGGAGCGTGTAGAGCAATCCATAGATACTCACGTACGCGCCAATAATAACCAACCGAATTCCGACTTACGTTTACAAGATTTGCGCGTAAGTCGCTGTTTGATTCAGATAAAGACAAATCTAGAAAATATTTTCCGGAGGAGGATGACGCAAAGCTTGATGAAAACCAATGACCTATA
Source organism: Dysdera silvatica (assembly GCA_006491805.2). NCBI lineage: Eukaryota > Metazoa > Arthropoda > Arachnida > Araneae > Dysderidae > Dysdera > Dysdera silvatica. Next base: position 292,659,307 of record QLNU02015360.1, read on the forward strand.
ATCAGTGTAATTTTGTTATTCGGGGGTCATGCCCACTTCTGGATCCGCCCTTGGATTCAGGTGTGGATATAAAAATGATTTTACTACTAGAACCCCGAATATCCGAACTTCACTTAACCGGAATCGGGTTAACCGAAATAACCTGCTGCACTCACGATTTCTTGGTAGACATTGGTTCAATATTTTCGCCAAAAACGTCCATATATCTTTTTTTCTGATTATTTTCCAGCCTTAAAAGAGAAGTCAATAAAAATGATAAATATGGGAATAATAAGGCTATTCAGTATATAAGTTATGTTATGAATTTACCTTGTATATTTCGGATTATTTCCAAAAGGTGTTAATACTTTAATTAACACTTACACATACTTTTTAACGTTTTCCACTATCAACATAGTAAGTTGGTAATATATAATAAATCGTATTTTTGTATAAATGTTGCGGTTTCTTTGCACTTTTACACAAAATTGAATTTCTGGATTATCCAAGATATATCGGGTCCGTCCCATTTACATTTCGGGTAATCCGTTTTTTACTGTACTTGTAATACGTCGTTCTGCCATTAGCATCTACTACGTTTCGTCGATGCTTTCTTCTCATCCCCAGCGACAGAATAGAATTCCACAAACCAGGAATTCAACTACAATAATATCTGCAAGACGCCATAACGCGGGTGTGGAGCGTCAAGCAAACAGCTCCGTATTACTGAGTCGAGGGTACGACGCACATCCGGGTCACCAATTGCGGGTTCAAGTTACCAATTGTGCGAATTCGAGTTGCCACTTGTAGAGCTGAAAACTTGCACGTAAGGGTCGAATGTCGTGGATGGCGGTCAAGACGTAGTGTGCTGATTCCAAAAACAAGAAGAAACGATATCCTCTGATTTAATACGAATTTATTAACGTCGTGTAATATTGAGAATAGCAGTATACAAATTGTTAGCTTTGATAGATCGTATTACTCGTTGGATGGCAGTACAAGACTACTCCAATTTGACTCGTTAAATGCATATGAAAAACGTCAAGTTCGTTCGGAAATGGCGACAACAACGCGGGAGACAATCGTTCGCGGGTATCTCCTTGACTGCTAATTACTAACAATCCCATTGCTTATTTACTTCTTGGACACCAGAACTAGTTATTTTCATTTGGAACCGGGACTGACGTGCAGAAACATGGGGAAGAGGACCAGAAATAACCTGTTTCATGTACTTGAATGATTAAAACTGAGTGTTTAATTGCATGTAATTAGCAATATTGGTATTTTTGTGGCCATAATTATCTCATTATGAAGCCACGATATAAACTAATGAATCACCATATTACTGAAAAACGTAGGACTCTAACGTAGACACTAACGTAGGACAAACGTGTGGCGCACTTTATAGCAAGAATGAAGAAGACGTCTACAACTTATCGAACGTGCTTAGTAAAATATTTATGGATGAGCGTAGACGCAGACGCTCTTTACACATAAACCTCGCGAATATGCTTGTGAACGTAAGCCTCTAATAGAAAATTGAAATTAAATAGTTTGGGTCCAATGTCATATATATATATATATATATACATATAAGCCCCGAAAGAATCCAATTAAATATTTTATAGACCCATTATATAACCGTAGACCAACGACATTTATCATGAACACCGCTCGTATTCGGATACAATAATTCACCCGTAAACGTTGAATAGTTGGTTGTGTGTTTATGGCGCAAGGACAAGAAGGGTCACTTTGCGCCAGACAAGATAAGTCCGTACATGCGGTTTTAGCAGAAGTTGGAATTGCTTTCTGTAGATGAGCCCTGTTTCAGTTACATCAAATGTTCATTTAGAGATGCAGGGGCCCTTTATAAGATATAAATATTGAATATTCAACAACTTCGCAGCCCGCCTCAAATATTAAATAGTATTTTATAGTTACTATATACTGAGAAAATATGGTTTATCTTATTATATATAATTTGCTATATTTTATTACTTTCGAGGAGGAAAAGCGCAAATTATCCCTTCGCTTTCTGATTAAGAATGAACTCCCCTTCAAAGGGAATATGTAGCATCAAGAACAATGCTTCAACAGATCAAACGCGAGTTACAGAAGCAACAAAGGGAAGATATCGGCAGAAGGAAAAACGAGCAACTACTAAAAAGCGATTTTTTGGACAATCAATGGCACGTTAACGATAATTGCGAAAATAAATACAGGCTAAGCTAAAAAAGTGAATCTTTTCGTTATTAAATGACACTTACGCGAACTCCCAATTCCCCTTTGTCGAGCAAGTGGGATATTGAGACCGTCAGACACAAAACGAATTGTTATTAACCTTCAGAGCTATTTCGTTCCCTGTGCCGGAATAAAATATAACTACATCGGCATAAAATGGGGATTTTTCGCAGCGAAAAAAGGGGGAAAAGAATATCCCCATCAGTCGATCAATATCCATTTGAGTCAAACATTGACATAGCTCAAAGATGGAGAGAAGGTGGGTGGGGGCGATCACGTGACAGACAAGAAGAATTATGGGTAATATATTTTCGGTATGAGGATGGGTGACGTCACGCGGGAGATTCGATTTTTTTTTTTTCCGTGTCCGTTTATTTATTTATTCGTTAGGATTGTCAATATGCGGACCAGGGCTGTTTGATGATCCTCCTCCTCTTTATTTAGTCAACTGGACCTCCTTAAATTCCCCCTACTATTTTTCGATATCATCCGATGATGACTGATTATAAAATACGTCAAAGTCATTGCGTAATCTTCTGTTCTTCCCTCTCTTTTTCTTTCCTTTTCTTTTTCGTTCACCAATTATTATTTTCCATCTCGTCACGAATATCTCTTGCCAGCAAAGGGTGTCGTACGTCACACGATCGAACTGCATCCATTAACGAGTACCTATATGCGTCCTAGTCGATTTCTTTTCTCCAATATGGGATTTTATGGACAGAGCCTGTCCTTGAAATTGACCTATTTTATTATCTTCTATAAGCATGCTTGAGAATCGCCTTCCTTTCAGCGCTCCAATGACACAAAGGTTTTAAAACTATAGCCTTCAGACTTACAAAACGGTCTTCAATTCACCATAAGCTTATTTATCATGATTCTGCGGTCATGTTAAGCCTTCGCTTTATTCTCAGAGAACCTATCTTGCAGTTTTTGGACGTAAAATTTCAAACCGACTTTTCGTTCAATTAATTAATTTATTTATTTCTGCATGTGCGTCCAAAATGTATATACAACGGAACAGTAAAGTGACCACTTGTCTATGTTGACCATTGAAGTATACATACAAAGTGAAACTTGCCTAAACTGACCACCTTTGGGACTGGACTGCAATGGTCATCATAGACACACACACACACACACACATTATATATATATATTATCATAATCAACCATTTTTAATCCACAGCAGGATGGAGGTCTCTCTGTTTTCACACATACACGTAGTACGGTGAAAGAAATACAAAGGAAATGGCCTTAAGCGCAGAATGTTGGCCAGACGGGTTGGCAAGCTGGACCTACAGTTTAACGAAGAATCCGAACTTCGGTCACCACAGTCGAGGTCCTGCGCTAAAGCGGGACTCGTTCTGTCACCTTCCTACAGAGTGATCGCTACCGGGGCTGCTTTGAAGCGGCGCTCTGCCAAGTGGTGGTATTCTTGGCAGAGGACCGTCAAGTATATATATATACACACACTGAAAAGGCAAATTATTATGCACACTGCGATGCGACCATGTAAATGAGCACAACGGGAACCAATGACCTGCCATCATCAGCCAGTTGACATCAGTGCCATATTGTATAAATATCCGAGTATCTACGGGCATGCCAACAAATGTTATCATGGATAAAGGCAGCGATGTAAGCTAGTTTGATCGCGGACAAATTGTCGGCACTCGGAAGCTCCGATGTTCGATATCAGCAATCTCCGAACTACTGGGCATGTCGCGCAAAACTGTGGCACAGGTGTACCAACAGTACCTGAAAAGAGACAAAAACCGGTGTGAATCATGTAAAAATGTGGCCGTATGCCAACAATTGATGCGCGGGGTTCTCGGAGACTCAGTTGTATCGTATCGAGGGGAAGAAACGCAACCTTACGTCAGATTACGACAGATTCTAATGCAGGTGCTTCATCCAGTGTTTGCACAAGAACTGTTCGTCGGCGACTGGCGTAATTCGGGTTCTACTGTTAACGGTAAGACATAAATTGCTGCGGCTGCAATTTGCTAAAGCTCCTAATCACTGAACGGTAGACGACTGGAAATGTGTCGTCTGGTCCGATAAATCACGATTCCAGCTGTAACAGGCGGATGGCAGAGCCAGTGTGTGGCGACAACCGCCCAAAGCACAACATCCCTCGTGTCAGACAGGCGTCGTACAGGTAGGTGGGGGCGCTGTAACTGTCTGTGGCATTGCAATACGCCCCATTACATAGTTCTCATTGGGTCCTCTTATCACGCTGGATAGAACCCTGAGAGGCTCGAGCTACGTTGAACTACTGGCGGAGCGACTTCACTCTTTTCTGCGCATGTCGTTGCCATAGAACGATGCGCTCTTTCAAGCAGATAATGAACCACCCCATCGGTCAAACATTGCACAAGAGTGGTTCTACGAGCATAGCAGGGAGGTTGAAACACTCGCCTGGCCTCCCAGGTCTCCAGATATAAATCCTCTCTTGTATCTCTGAGATGAGCTGCAACGGCTTATTCGCGCTTTGGACTCGCCACCATGCTCTATGACGGATTTATGATGGAAACTGTGGGATTTCTGGGCGACAATACTACTATCTCGCTTTCGGCCTCATCAAATCCCTTCGCAGGCCTATTGCTGCTGTATTTCACGTAAAATGTGGAGTAACGCGGAATTGAACAGGTGCATATAATAACTTATCTCTTCAGTGTATATATGGATGCGTTAATTTTTAGACTTAGTTTTAAAAACGTATTCTATTTGTTTAATTTCAGAAATACGACATTTTCTTAAACGTCAATTGAAAAAATGTATTCCTAGTAATAGAGAGAAAGAGAGAGGAGTTCTCCGACGAAAACTTAGGCCAAACAGTCATATAACTCTTGCATGCATCCAAACGACTTTTTATTTTTTAAATTATAAATTAAAAAAATTTGAGGTTGGCCTATAGTTACATGCTGTGGGATATAACTCAAATTTTATTTTTATGAGCAATAAAACCATAACTGAGTATTTTGATTCTGTAAACTGAACATGATGGCATGAACACATATTGAATTAATGTAAAACAACTAACATTATGCAAATAATGCTATCACCAATCATCCAATATAACAATAATATTTGAATAATGGTAAGTTCTATTAAGTTGCGTGTATGTCTTTGTTCAAAGCTTAAGTAGCTTTACTGACTATGTTCTTTATCCTTTCCCCCTGCCACACGCACCTATATATTAAAGCCCTCTTAGGGAATACCCCGTTTTAACGGACAAATTTTTGCGCACGGTGAGTGTCCGCTAATGAAGGGTTTTATTATATATATGTGTGAAATAACATTTTTTTTGCAATATTATTCACAAAACCAATGATTCATAACTGAACTGCAGAGCACCTCCCAGTGCTCTTTTCACAAAAATGCACAAAAGGGCATTTTTGTGAAATTGAGCGATCTTGGCAAAATACTGCCACCTATGACTCAACATAGATAATTGACCAGATAAAATACAAGCAACGGTTAAACACTGCATCATCTCACTAACAATACACCAATTATTAGCGTATACAAACCTGGTTTTGCTTATTTCACTTCTTTACTTTCACCTTTGAGATGGGAACTCGTAAAAATTCCTTTCTTCAGCAACATAAGCTTTTTAAAGAATTATACATCGGGAAAAATGCTTGTTCTCCCTTTAGTATTCGCCAACATGAGTAACTAATAGAAAGACGAGGGTTTTAATCCAATTTTCTATCAAAGGGAAACCAAAGAAAAATCAGGGGGAAAAGAGGAAATAGGGAAATGTGGGGGGAAAAATCAAAATTGATTTCTAATTTTCAGGTACGGAAACTTTGGTGAATTTCTCTCATTGCGTGAATATTTCGAAATGGTGAGCGTTTCGAGAGAACAGCACCAAATGCGTTTTAATTCAATGAATTGGAGAGGAAGGGCGCTTGGGAATGTTGCAGCTTGGATTTTAAAAAAAAAATAATATTTTATAATTTTAGTATTATTTTTTTTAAATTTGACCAGACTCGACAATGGAATTTATTAGATTTAGTCGAATTTTATGAACTTCGATTTCTTTTCTTCTCATGCGTAAAACAATTTTTACATTTCGGATTGATTTGCGAAGCGACAGCTTTTAAACTTTTGCAACATTTCCTTCGTTGAATGCGTGATTTTTAATTAAAATGTGTATATTTTTTTAAATTTTTTTTATTATTTTATAATTAATTATTGTTATTATTTATTCGGCGTTAACATACTGGCCTTCAAAATTAAAAGTAATGTGCGAAACTGTACATAACTCGCATTGTAAGTAAGAAAATGTTAGTAAATTTGATATGGATATTTATTTTTAGATTGTTAATCAAATGTGGGAAAAATGTTAATACTATTATGGAATTTAGATACATTGTTTCGTAGGTATAGGAGAAGGCAATACTTTCGCTGTTCAATGCAGTGGTACATGGAAATTTAATACGGTGCATGATCACCGCTGACAGCTATACAATTCTGATAATGATTCTTCACACTAATAAGAAGCGTATTAATGAGAACCTGGGCAACAACCCACTCCTCTAGAGGAGCTGTTAGAAGCTCTTGAGGTTTCTGGGAGGTGGTTAGCGTATTGCAATGCACCCCATGCATACTGGATAAGATTGAGGTCAGGGGATCTACCCTGCCACTGCATTTACTGAATGCCCTCACTTTCCAGAAAGTTATCTACCGACTGCGCTTAATGAAATCCGGTGTTTTTGCTTATAAAAATTAAATTTGTGTCAACAGTTTCCCTGGAAAGCTTGACATGAGGACCTTTAATTTCATCTGTGTATCTTAGAGCAGTTATCGCCCCTCTCTGAAAGATGTATTAATCTGTATTCACGTTTACCATGATCCCGACCCAAACAAGAATGCCATCACCACCATCGAAGCTATCTCTGACACTAGAGGTGATGCAGCACGTCCCTAGTTCTCTCCAGATGATAACCCATCAGCAATCAGTATTAAAGATGATTCGGAACTCATCCACGAAATGAATGTGTGGCCACTGGTAGAGGCTCCAACAGTGGTGTTCACAGCTCCATGTTAACCCTAGTTCCTTCGATGGAGTGAGTGAGAAGGACATAAATCTCACTGGCTTTCCCGAATAAAGACCCCTCTCATGAAGTCTTCTGTACACAGTATGTTTAGATATTTTGATCCCTGTAGCTGCCACCAGTTCCTGGCCGCTGTCATCTTTCTGCATCGCCTTGTGGTCAGAGATGCACAGCAGCTGTGGTATGGGAATGACCTTGTCCTGGTAGCCGACAAACATGCCCTGTTTCCTGGAACTGTCTTCGGAGTCTAGAAAAAATATTTTGCAGAACATGTAAGGTTCTGAACACCTCTTCCTGAGACTGGCCAAATTCCATCTTACCAACCGCTCTCCAATGTCGAAAATCGTCCATACGATGCTTTCATAATACGACTGACTTTACGCGTCGCTGAACTGAATTTAGTGCTGCATCACCACAACCTGCGCTTGTATAAGAAGCAAGAGAGCTCTTACGGCTTTTAAACCCATCCTTATTTACGTGTTTGGACATCCGGCATGCCCTTCCAAGTACGCATTGATCTTCAACGTTGCTAAGTCTTCGTTCATGCAAAATTTCATCGCATCTTCTTATATTATGTTACTGCTTTTTACATTGCAGGTTTATTGCATTTCTGCAGACCACTTTTTGATTTTGGACATCAGTGTATATCTTTTGCGAGTCCTCGAATCCTCTCACTGATTAAAAGAATTTTTTATTTTTTTATATTGGGAGGTAACCTGTGCATCTCGTCATTCAAATTGCCATCTATGTTCAATTAAATAGTATTCGAATTCAAGAAACATAACCCAGTCACCTACACGCACCGTAACAACAAAAGTAATCTCTAACTCATTTTAAATAACTAAAATATAATTTATGTGGCCCACGATTCATAAACGTGGTAAAAGTACATCTAAAAAACCGTGGAGTTGATCGATGTTCAAGCAAACGCAATTGTTGCGCGACCTCGGAAAAACAAAATTAAATTTTTATACATGTCCCCCTAAAAATAATCAGATTCACTGCGTGGATATTTGCATTTTAATTCGAATTGATTTTTGATGTCAAAGTGCGTATCTCCCACCGTGCGTTCACGAGAATGTTTTCGATTTTACGCTTACGCATATTTCGTCAATTTCATTCAACCCGTTCATCCGAAAACGCTATTAATAATAAATAAATAATAAAAATAATACGCTCTCTTCCTTCTTAAACTCGGGTTCGGGGATTCACAGGCAATTTATTGTTGACAAGAATATTACCTAGATGGCGTAACCATCTGGAATAACGGTCAGTTTCGCTAGTCACTTTCCGATGGATATGTTTAATTGTTAAATAAGGCTGGCATGTGTCTAAAGCGATTAGAGATCGTTCCGTCTCGCCCAGACCACATAATACAAGTAAGACCACTCCCCCTTGTCATCCTAATTCTCCGGGCCATTTAGCCATCGAGTAGGCTTAAATTGACCGTGAGCACTAAACCCTCGCTATGGACAGGGTAGAAATCATGCTTTGCAACAAATTAATAATTGCGTTTATAACCATCCTTGGGGAAAAGTTCAAAATTGAACACGTGATTTGACATTCTGTGACAAGATGACCCGTTCCTCAAAACTTTCTTGGATTATTAGAGAGTTTTAAATATACCTTAAAACTTAATCAATTATAATAATAATTTACTTCAGATTTCGAATTTGCATAGAACATCAATGGTTTTCTTTTTTTCATACATTGAACAAAGTACGAAGTAATTGTTCTCAATAGGAGAGTACAAAATTTGTCACATTTTAAACTCTATGCGACGTGAGATGGAGAAGCTGTATTCCAAACTATTTATAAAAGGAAACACTAATCACTTTCCTTTGCGAATTTTTACGAGTTACAGATGCTCATATTATAAGACTTAGAAATACATACTGGAACAACTGTTATTCATAGCATAAATTCGTATATGGTAAATTTCGTAGCTTTCAATTAATTTCTAGTTTTAATAACTATTAATTAATTTATACAATCAAAAATAGCGTAAATGAAACCTCCACATAATTCGCGACGTGGGGAAAAGATATCAGAGTCACTTGCAATTGGCAATAACAATCTCGTCCGATTCGTACAACTCTAAAATTTTAAAACAAATTCAGATTTTACAAAAGAAACCTTTTCCCCAGAAAAAAACATATTTTGGCATCTGTCAAAATGTCTAAATATTTTTAATGTAGTTATAAAAAAAATATATAATATAGAAAAAAAAGGATATTTTGAAAAATGTATATTGAAATATACACTGAAATGTACATCGCAAAAAAATATCAACTTTGCAAGTTGTTAAGAACAATGACATTGTGTGCTTACCTTGTATATATATTGCTCATACATCTGTGCCATTTTCCACAATAAGTTTTATACTATATTTCGAAAATCCAAGTTTTTAGAAATTTTCAGAAAGAAGTTCGGGTGGCAAGTTTAACTTCTTTCTTCGAAATTCGATACCGCATACAACCAAAATATTTTCGAACGGGCTTTTGAACCAAGTTAACCCGAAATGTAGTTCTAATCGCTTTCACGAACATGCGGCGACACCAAGCAGTCACGAAATTGTCACATGGGTAACGACAAGAAACACGTGTCCGGTTAGTTTCACGCTGTTTACTTCTAAGTGAAACTGACTTGAAAAGTCGATATACGCGATCATGGAACTTATTAAAATGGTCAATTTCCAGCTAATAACACTCAAAATCCACCTAAAAGAAGAAGAAGAGGGAGAAAAAAAAATACTAGCGAAAGATAAAAAATAAAAAAAAAAAATGGATCCAGCCTTTTCAACAAAATATCATTCAAATCCAGCAAAATCTTAAAAAAAGAGAAGAAAAGACAGAGGGGAAAAAAAAAAGAAGACGAGGAGTACAACAGGTGACCAGAAAAAGTAATAGTAGCCTCACTACGGGACCTCGCGTCAATAGATAGAAAAGGGGCGGCAAATTGTGACAACTACTTCCGACCTAATCACTGAGTTTGGACTTGACACCGGCAGCGACAACATTGAGATTGGGCTTTGGCCGCGGGAATGGGGAGATTGTTTTGTTGCGCTCTGGGATTGTTTAGTGGCAGGTTGCCCGGCGGGAGTCAGAGTTCGCCAAGTTTTGCCGCCAAATCCCGTGCTTAAGCGATATTTAAGAGATGGGTACGGAGATTGAAAACGTATTTTTGTGACACTTCGTTTATTTTCGTATTTGCGAGAATAAAAATGAAATATAATTTTACAGGTTACTCGAGGCGTAACCTATATTCGAAGGGAAAGAAAACGTGTTTAAACACAAGCTAAAAATATTTTTTAATTAATTTTTATTTTTTAATTAAAAAATAAATAAATAAACTTTTCGATTAATTCAGGCATACCTCTATAGTAATCGTATGAACCCGACGCTCTCTTGACTTTAATGTTATTTAACATTATTTAAAAAAAAAATAAAAAATAAACATGACTTCTGAGACTAGAAGAATTATATGTAATTGAAAAAAAGAGGAGATTTTTTTATATTCGAAATATAACGGGAAAATAGGTCGAGAGAAGAGATCGAAATACACATATGTAAAATTGGTTATCTCCCATCGCTACCTCCAATGCTGTTTTTATTTTTTCAGAATCCGTTATAAATCTAACCCTCAAAATAGTATGTTATTAATTCAATCTTTTTCTAAGCCAGAACTAAGTCTCAGAATATAATTAATCGCCAAAAGTTACAATAACTTCCTTAAAATTCAGCGTTGCAAAAGGGAACACATAAAAATTGAAAACGTTATTGATTAACGAACTCGGGATCTGTAAAGAAGAGGCTCAACCCGTGATCTCTTCAAATAGTAATGCACTTTCCATTTTCTGAGGGGTCGATCAAATATTGCTCTCTGAAACAAAAATTTGGAATTTATCGAGGCGCGACCTTCACAAGCAAAAAGCCTTTTTATTCTGGATTCGTAATGACGGATAATAATTTCTAACGTCTACACTTATAGTATATATTATAATATGACTATATATAAGTATATATTTAATATATATTATAAAAGTGGTTTCTGCATATTATAATAGTGGTTACTGCATATGATAATAGTGGTTACTATATATTATAATAAGGATTACTATATATATATACATTATATATAATAGTGGTTAAACAAAAAAACACTGATGTTTGTAAAGCTTCAAATTAGCGTTCACCAACTCGAGAAAATCCGTATGGGACGAGGATAAAGGAAGTGGGGAAGAGCACAGGTTGAAATACAAGGGGCGAAAACACCCCTTATCTCCTCTTTCGACGCCCCTAGTCGAATATCATTTCAAAATTCCACTTCTTTTTTCTATAATAAGGGGCTATGTTATTAAAATGAAAGAAGAAATTCAATGATTTTGTGGGTATAGGCATTAAATGTAAAAACCGTATCTCCTGAAAAATAGACCATCTTTCTCCCTTTTTCCTTCTAATCTCCTACATAAAATTGTCTGGTCAATCACTTTCAAAATAAAATGAAATTGAACGATATTTAAACCCATTAGTTTCACCCTCCATCATTTCAAGACATCGTTATCGCTGATGTCTTATCAGGTCTTAATGCAGATGTTTAATTCCTTTACTACAATAACATGATGCAATTTGTTCAGTTAATAGACGAAAATCTTACACATAATAATCTATCTATTCCAGATGGAGCATGCTCTAAAATCTGGTAGATATGAATTTTTTACAATATAACTGTTCACGTTAATTTTTTTCAATCCAATTTATGGGAATATCTTAATCTCAATCAGATATTTTATTTCTGACGAGGCGCAAAATAATTAGCGCCGAAAGCGTAATTAAGAAAAATCCACTCTTCTTCTTCTTCTTCTTCTTCTGCGAACCGGTAACTGATTTTAGAGATAATAGATTTCACACGATGATGTGGAAAGAGACGAGGGAGTGGACTTTCCGGTATTGTGGGGATGAGAGCGCTACGGGATACTTAAAGGTCCATTTCGCCAAGCTGTTTCGCCAAGGGAGACAAATGGCGAGCGATATGGGAATAAATGTGGCAAACCGATTACAATTGCGAATATTTTCTGTTGTAAAACGGGGAGGGTGAGCATATCACCCAATCAGCCCCAGGCTACCCCCTCTGCGGAGGCTCCCCATTGGCTGTTGCTCACGGCAACGGACGCTTCGAAATCGTCCGAGGGGTGTCGGGCATGACTGGGAAGATGGGTTCGGCGCGGAACCCTTTTAGGGAGAGATGGTTTGAAGTAAAAATTACGGAATTTTCACGGATATACAAACGGTAAACGAAGTCTAATTATTTTTAGATGTAAATCCATTTTCACCTGACTTGTTTCTTTCGCCATTTGGTGAGCGCCATGTATTTCTCGGTATAGGTAACTACCTAATTTCTCGTTGAAGAAAATATGCTTTGCAACTGTTGCTTATAATTTGTAGACATCCCCACAATTTCTAACATTAGGAATACTTCACATCGTTTCCTTTATAATACGCCATGTATAAATTATGGGGCATAGACGCAAATTATAAACAAGGGGAGAGGCATAGTTTTCTCAGTGGGATATGAAACAGCTGTAAATGCTAAGAAATATATATGTCACTCAAATATTAATAGAAAATAAGAATAGAGTAAAAATATAAATAATTTTTATCTGCAAACGTATTGTTTTAAATTATACAGTATTCATTGGTTGCAATTCGATAGAGAGAGAAGCAATATAATTTTATTTTTATGTCAATATTAACTAAAAGTAAATACTAAATTTTGTATAGTTAATATTAATCTACAAAAAAAAGAATCTACTACGAATAATTATATAGATAATAATTATTAATAATGTAAATTTAATTTAATTATTTTGCAGTATTATTCATATCGTTTTGCTAGTCCAATTCAAACAAGGGCTTTACTCAATGAATAGTTCATTCTGCTGTTCAGAGGCGGCCTTAGGGCAAGGTGAGTCAGGCGACCACCTGGAGACTCGCGCAATATTTCATTAGTTGCATTAATTTTATTGAACTTTGAACAACTATATGAAAATCGAAATATTTTTCACATTAAAAAATAACCAAAGTAAGTTTACCAGTAACAATTTCAAATAGTGTAAAATTTCTTTGTTCAAGAGAAAGCAGGGAACTATTACAAAATGTCTCTGCAACGAAAAACGAAGTTTAATTTATGGCCTGTGAATGACGAGTTGGGAGCCTGACGGTTAACACGAAAAGGGAGAAGAAATTGTAAATGGGGTGGGCAATGGGAGCCCCGAGGGGGTTCAAGGGGCGCACTGAGGGGGGTGCAAGGGATGCACTTGCACCCCCTTGGTTTATGAAAAAAGGGAGGAAAAGGACAGAATCCATAAGAAACTATAGTCCAACAACATTATTCAATTGGACTTTTTACTGGTTACCCCACTCTGCATATAATTCTGTGGGCGTCCATGGGGTGGGTATATGGTTGAAAAGGAGACAATGTTTTTTAGGGAATAGTTTCTATGCTGCCATTAAATTGGGTCTTAGCAGTTATAACACGTTTGGCTTAATTTAGTTATTTTTGAATTTCAAAATAAGTGCAGCGGATGTAAAAAAATTAATTATAATAAATATTACCGATCTAGTTATTAAGACCAATGTGTAAGCGTTATTTATTTGGAGGCCTCGTTAATCCATCGATCGCATCCCAAATTACCTAACGCGCTATAGACGCATAAAGTAAGTAAACAGTATGAAATATTTGAGAACAATTTTAGGTATGAATAAGCTTTACCGAACGAGTATATCGTGATTTGGGCAATAATTTAATTATTTATAAAGTTATTAGATTAATAGAGCCCAAGTAAGTCTACAAAAGTAAGTTATAGTGTTTAAATTAAATATTGGTATATTCTATTACAGAGACGTTTGAGTCATTGATTGAATATGATCAGTATTTAAATATACATTTAATTTTCTTTTATTAATTTGCTTCACTCAAACCGTCCCCTCCTCAATCAAAAATATTTGGAAAAGGTTTCAAACGCAATAGGACCCATTTATAACGAGCACACATTTAACGGGTTTCGGGATATAGCGAAAAAAATATAGAATTCGTTTGGTATAATG
>QLNU02015360.1:292687621-292697918 GCA_006491805.2 Dysdera silvatica
TTGTCCTAGAGACCATAAATGAATCCGGCATTGCGATTAGGGAGCCACTTATACAGGTATATACCGGTGGCTCCTCCTTTAGTAGCTTTTTTCGACGATCAGGAGAGTACGGGGAGTGAAATATATAATCCCCAACCCACGGGGCGAGGAAATCTAAAACACGCCGAATATTTTAGGAAAATAATGACGACTCTTCCACTGGTGTACGTAACCCCTCATCTTCAAAGAGAAAGGAAGAAATAACTAAACTATAAGTGAGATAAAGTAAAATATAAACACACAAGAACATACATTTTTTAATTCGTTAAACTGCAATTTTTAATTCGTTTCAGCTGGTACTCCGTTCGCTATATGCGACTTGTTTGTTTTATCGGTTATTAGTTCTTTTTATAAGTTACTAGTTTTCATCAATAATTACGTTTTTATAAATCATTAGTTTTTTATGCTTAGTTTTATTTTTTGTGTACGAACTAAGGTAAATAGAGGCTGAAGATGACACTTTGTAAAATTAGTGTCTGGAAGCTGAACAATTACATATTTCATAGTGCCTTCTTTTCTAGAAAGTAAAGTGCGTTTTCAGTTTGCTACCTACGACTGATTATTCGTTTTCTTTTAGTTGTATTGTTTCTCGAAACTTATTAACTCATGTATGTTGACCTTGCAAGAAAATAAATGTTTTTTAACCTGTTCGTTAAGCCACATTTTTTTCAAAGTTAGTAGTTTGCTCACTGGGCCATCGCGATTTGCTTGGCAATTACTACTTCCCAACTTTTTCTTATTTAGAGTGGCAACAGAAATTTACTACTTCATGCCTCTTGAGGTAAGCAGGTATATTTCTCTCCTGCCGTTTGTTGATGATACGAGAGTGGTATGATCTATAGTTTTCGTTAAATTTAAAATTTTCTCAATAACGTCTATGCTCTTATGAAAGAATTTCAGCATTAGTCTGTTCCGTTTCAGTAAACATTAATTATCAGCCCTACTCAGTACAACGCTGGAAGATTTTATTCTTACCGCGTGCTGGCTGGTTTCTTGTTGAAGTCTGGACGTTTTCTTAAAAATAGAAGAGATTTGTTTGTGCGAATTTTAGTTACAATTTGTGGTTATTTTTGGGTTTTGTTTTTATGAATTAACTTGGATTGAAAGGTTTATTAATGAATTACGGATGACAATTGTTTAAGTGAAATATAGTGATTGAGTATTACGATTTGTTGATGCGAAAGTTTCCATAAATGAGTAATTGTTGCATCAGGGTATCCACAGATTAGAAATATCAGGGAATTTGGTATTTCAGGAATTATTAAGGTATTCGCTAAAAAGTTGAAATTAATCAGGGAATTTATTTATAAGTGTAATTTAAAAAACTTTTTTTTAACCGAAAAGTTTGCTAGTTTGTGAGTACTTGAAATTTTGAACGTTTGTGAGTACGTATTGTTAGTACATGAAACTATTTATTTAGCTGTGTTTTTATGCCCCCCGATATTTTTGTAATCAGGGAAAAAGTTCGTAGTTAAAAGAAATTTCGAAGCAACTTCTTTGTGGGCACCCTGTTGCATATATATATATCAAAATTATAGGAAGAGAAATAAAAGTGAAATTTAACGTATCATATTTTAAGTTAACATGTTACAACCCCTGAAGAGTGGATTCTGATGAAAAATACTATTCTTTGGAGATTATATGCAAGTCATTTATAGTAAATATGATGCTCCTTTACAAGGGCAGGAGTTAAAATGTGAAGAAAATTGTCAAACTGAAAGAGAACAAATTATAGGTTTGCTAAAAATATTTAGCGAACAAAATTTAGGTAAATAATTTAAAAGTTCATTGTTATAAATATTATCAATGAAATTAAGTGGTGAAACACAGCGAAAAGAACTTTCACTTACTAATTACTCTAACCACACATATATATGCAAATATAATTTTACATATATTCAGGCGAAATATGATCTGAAGAAACCTATATGTCTACGATAATAATTAGGGTTAATGTGCTACTTTCGTCCCATGACCAGCCGTGAAAGATTCAAATAATATCCCTAAAACATCCTAAATAATCCAATTTTGTCCCAATAACTACCGTAACACGCCCTGAAAACATTCTAGAAGGAAATCCAACTTTTGTCCTAAGAACAGCCGTAACACTTCCTGAAAATATCAAAATAATGTCCTTAAAACATCTCAGAAGGAAATAAAACTTTTGTCCTAAAAACCACCCATACACGTCCCGAAAAGATCCAAATAATGTCTTTAAACCATCCTAAAAATAAATCTCACTTTTGTCCTAAATACTGCCATAACACGTCCTGAAAATATCAAGATAAAGGTCTTTAGACGTCCTAAAAGGAAATCAAACTATTTTCTTAAATACATCCAAAAAATGGCCTTAAAAAGACCTAATAATAAATCAAAATTTCATCCTAAAAACTGCCGTAACACATCCTATAAATATCAAAATAATATCCTTAAATAATTCAAATTTCGTCCTAAAATCCGCAGTAACAAGTCTTAAAACATGCTAAAAGGAATTCCAGTTTTTGTCCTAAAATCCTCCGAAATATGTTCTCCGCGGACATCCTCAGGACCCTCAAAGGACGTACTTCACGCATGCACATGGATCACCGCATGACGTTCGACAGTGTATATTGGGGACGTTGGGGATGTCCGCGCCGGACGTCCTCGGGACGATTTTGTGGTATCTGGGTAGTAGCGATGGTCATAGCCTGTCTTCATTAAAATATTGTTTATAGTACTTGTAAAAAATTTATTAAATATATTGGCATTTTTATTATTACAAATAGTTCTCTCAATTGATAAAATGCCCATATTCGATAACAAATACACACGCTTGTGGAGGTGGGGGGAATGGTCAATATTGGACTGAAGGGAGGGAGTGCTCACGGGTTTAAGCGGGCGCGATACTTAACTTGCCCCAGGCACTGGCAACCCGTGCTACCGCTTGTAAAACACAATTGAGGGTAAGATTGCGCATTTCTTTAGTTCTCAAGTGTTTTAAGATATTTATTACGAAATGTGAAAATGTAAACGGAATAAAATACATAGATTTAAGGCTCAAAGGAATCAAGGGATGTTATTTTTGTATGAAACAATTTGTATTTTTACATGAGCCGGCGGACCGTATAAAATATGTCGATGCGCCGTAAGTGGACCGCGAATTAAAGACCAATGCTTTAATTGTTTTTATTGGATTTTCGTATATGCGTTGTAGGGATTATTTGCCTCCTACTGTCATTTTCAGATTTAATATATATTTATAAAATACAATCCACAATTAAAACAGGGTGGAATGTTGAAAAGATAAATTAAAATTTTATATTTTTTATATTACGTTTTCTGAAATATAAGACACATTTCGTATAAAATGTTGACTTCCTCATTGCCTTGTGCGCTTGTTTTAAATCTATTTATCTATAATACAGAATTTTTCTAAGCCACTACAGTGCTAACTTTGACATGAATATCGCTGACGATAAAGTTGCACTTTATTCGATATTTTGCTAAGCCTTTTTATTTAGTTCTAAATGATTATTTTTTAATGAATTAATTTTTTTAATATTATAATTAGTGGAAAAAAAGTTAGCCTTTTTGCTTTTAAATCCTTGTTAGATCAAGGAGGCTCTCTGCTCTCCCATCCCACCCCCAACTTCAAATTTAAATCGTCCTGCTGTTATTGTCTCTCTTCTTAGAGTACTCATAACCTTAGGTTTCCACAAGATATATATCTGTTCGCCAAAGACTAATTATGCCTTTATATAGAGCATATAGTTAGTCCTATGCAGAGCAGTTACCATTTGCTGCCCTGAGCAATCTTTGCCGCCTCTTCTTCCACCCCCCATATCAATGGCAGGAACATACAACTGTTGCATTCAATATGCATAAAAACTTTTGTATATGGACAGAAAAGATGAGGAAAAACAAACTCATAAACTGAAACATAAACATTAAATAATAATATTAACTTATATTGCAGTATTATCTCTTTTTGGTATATAATAAATCAAATTCAATTTTATTGAAATAAATTTTAATTTTAGCAAAAATACAAGGGCCTATCAAGCACTGGAATTTACATGGCAAGCATGACGTCTAGCTTTCTTCTCGGCAAAACATCTGATTATATCATCATATGGTATTATTTTGTTATATCATATACTGTTATTCACTGTTTATTTTTTTATATCTGATACCGTCTCGTGGTTTTGCCGCCCCAAGCAGAATGATAAAATGCCGCCCATACCAAATAAATATTTGCTTTCATTTTTGAAAATATACTGGCAAAAAAAATGTTTTATAATTTGATACCGCCTCTCAAATTCTGCCTTAAGACTATAGCCTAGTAAAGCCTATTGGGAAATACGGCACTGGTCTTTTGGCGGCAAGAATTAAAAAAATCGATTTCATTTCTTATCAAATATTTTTACAATTGTAATTGTGAATTTACAAACAATGTGAAATGATTGTGACATATGAGTTTATGGTGACATGTGAAATTATGTTCAGATATTATGGAATTATGTGATTACATATTAAGGAATTATACGATTACACATTAAGGAATTATGCGATTACATATTAAGGAATTATGCGATTACATATTAAGAAATTATGCGATTATATATTATGGAAATGCGATTGCATATTATGGAATTATGCGATTACATATTATGGAATTATGCGATTATATATTACTATGAAATTATGATAATATATTTAAGATAATAAAATTATTAAGGCAAACTTTGTCTTCCGAAGTGCATTAACGACAAGTAAAAAAGACCTTTGGCCAATGTATTTTGTATTTTCGAAAAGTATTTTAAAATACATATTTTCAAGTATTTTGCCCAACTTTGGCACTGGAAGGCCAGAGATTTGTTGTCCCCAATGAAGCACACTTGATGTTCCTATCTACGTCGTACTTTTACTACAGGGCCGTTTTACTTTTTACTACTTCTTATATTTCCATGGTCTATGCACGGTCTCCTGTTCGTCATATGTAGTAATACGTGTAAATTTTCTTCATAGTCAAGGTCTCCTGTCCGTATATCCGCTGCATTATAAAAAAAAAAGCAATATCAAGCATCTATCGCTCTGTTTTTCTGTGTACCATTCGTAGCTTTTGGATGCCCCTTTCACAGGCAGTGCCCATGTCTCACAATTAAAATTTAAAACAGGTAGTGGACGCATTGATCAAGTACTCATCTCTTTGAAGAAATGGGGAGCTTATTTAAAAAAAAAATGATGTTGGTAGAACGCATGCCAACCAAGCTAGTCACGTTGCACAATTTCTTTAGACGTATTCTTTCTATTGTCATTTGTTAACCAATATATATATATAATCTGTTAATTTACTTAGTTCTTCTTTATCTTAAAAGTTTTCTTGGCTCGCATGAATTGGGTACCTGACGTACTCCCCACACGGCGTTATCCCCAAAGCTTCCGAGTAGCATGATATTTTTTGAATTTCCTTTCTTTAGCATGAAATTGGTTAAAAATATGGGAGTCTTATATTTTTAACCAATTACGTGTCAAAGAAAATAAATTTAAAAAATTTAATGCTAATCGGGAGCTTTGGAGATAGCGCCGTTTGGGGAGTCCGCTAGGTACCCGCATGAATTTATTAAACATAACCTGGCTCTCCGTCAGCTTATACTTAAAGCTGGGTGGTTCATTTTTCAATTGAGTTTTTGTATCTTTTCTGGGTCTTGCGTAAAAAGGACAATATCGTAGGTAAATTTGAGGTGATTTAAGCAAATTCCCTTGATTTTTTTAAACTTTCTTTTTACCCAGTTTAACTTGCAAAAGGCTTCTTCGGGACAAGCGGA
The DNA here is from genome assembly GCA_006491805.2 of Dysdera silvatica. Taxonomy (NCBI): domain Eukaryota; kingdom Metazoa; phylum Arthropoda; class Arachnida; order Araneae; family Dysderidae; genus Dysdera; species Dysdera silvatica. Next base: position 292,693,468 of record QLNU02015360.1, read on the forward strand.
AAACGATATAGGTGACATTAGACCTCTTTGTGGTGCACTTCTTTTTTCAGGTTAATTTCGACTTCGTGTTTATTTATGCAGATAGTGTCCTTTTGACTTCTTTGTGTATGGACTGAAGTAAGTTTATACAAGCTGTGTCCACACCTTAGTCATGCAGTACACTAATCATGCCTGGTTTAGAAGCAAAGTTAAGACAGAGTCGAATCGAAAGCGTTTTGTTTTTTGAGCATTTACATATCTACAAGATACTACGTATACATGGTTATCCTATACATGAAATAAAATGTAATGTTTTTTGCGGCTTTACGTTTCAAGGCTTCCAAATGGAGCATGCGAGATACGACTGAAGCCTTAGCACGATCTCTGAACACACAAGCTTACACAGAATCGAGTTTTATAGAGCTTAAATCAGCCCAGTGAGTGCGTAAGCAATGATTATAACTGCTGGATTACCGAGGCAAGAATAAAAGAAGAGAATTTGGGGAGAGATGAAGAGAGGGAGGACAACAAAGTTATTATCTTGAACAGTGGTTCCCAGAAGACATAATCTATTATAGCTTTGAATGTGGCCACGAGCACTTTTTGATGAGGTACGGTGCTTTGTTTTAACCAAATGAATTAATTGCAAATTGATATGATTATGGATTTGGCTTTTCATAGCAAGATAATACGTTATTTCACTGATGACATTGCATTTATGATTGTCCTGTAATATCAAAGTCTTTTTCTCTGAGTTCACGCAGCGTTATGCTGCTTTGCCTCTGCCTTTGGGATGTTAGTGGGGGAGGGGGTTGCCTTTAAGGCCGTTCTTGCCCTTCCTAGGGCTTCCTTAGGTTCTCACTTTGTGAGTTTTGTTAGTATGGAAAAGTGTTAATAGGAGAAAAGAGGTTTTTTTTTTTATAAAGAGAAGTTAGTGGGTTAGTAAGATGGGGGGAAGAAAAGGAAAGTAAGAATTTTGAGTTTTTATTACTAAAAGTAATTACTCAAAACCTCAAAATCTTTAAAATTTCCAAAATAGATTAAAAAACAGCCAATGGCTGAGCAAGAAAGAAGAGCCAATCACAGGCCAGTTATGCATTTATGATTGTCCGAAATCATTCTCCGGTCGCATCAAAAATACTGGCCTCCGAATTTGCCAACTATTGATCTGGACGAACCTAAGCGCAACAGGTTTAATTTTCCTGAATGCGACAAAGGAGTCCTGAATCTCGTTTGGAGAAGCGTCTGGCTGTTGCCTCCTAATCAGGTTACCAGTCACACACAACACGCTCACATTTACACTCAGAAACCTATAAAAGTATCTTGAAGAATCAGTTTGGCTTATGACAGATGGAATTGAATCGAAGTTGGGAAAGCAGATCTCTGTTGCCGTGCGAATTTTAAGAAGCAACAGCTAAAAGTAATTTGCATTTTGCTTTGTAAGAATTATTCATTTTTAAAACTAGCTAAACTGGAAATCCTGCGAATTTGGAAATGTAGGTTACCGTCTAATCTGACTAAATTCTAGCGTCTTGCGTTTTAATATCGAAAACTCTAGCTATTTCTGCTGAAGTTAATATTCTGTCTGTAGCGATTAACACATTAAACGGCTCTCCCTCAAATCAATCCTTTGAGAGTTAATTAACTCACAAACATCTAAAGTCTCCCTCTTCAATTTTTGGTTTGGCTCACTAACAATAATTTGCCCATTCCAAATATTTTGTTGAAGATTATGATCATCTACAGAATTTTCTCAGAGGTGGGCAGAAGACAAATTTTCAATGGATAAGGCAGTGGTTTTTAAACTGGGCTCCCCAGAGCAGTGGAACCCCGCAAAGTACATTGGTATTAAATATTCAGTAATTGGAAAAATCCTGGCATCTTAACTAAATTTATTAATTTAGTATTTTAGCGCCTAAATGGCTATTTCTTAGGGTAAGCATTTTATTAGTGCACTTTCTCCTACCGCTGTTTAAGGGTCGTCCAAATATTTAAATTTAAGCATATATTTTGGTTTGTTTTATACCCTCCTACATATAAGCAAAAAAACGCAAATAGCTGACCCATCCCATGCTTACGTGAGGTTTTTATTCTCTGATTTTTTATTTGCTGCTGCAAATACCACTTTTTAAAGAAATTTATAAATTGATTTAGGTTTTACTTAAGAATTCATTATTGCATTTATCACTTGGTAACAAGTCCACAAGCGTCTCTTTTTCTCCAAAATTACACAAGCTCTAGTTTGAGCTGTAATTAATACGTGGGTGGCAAAAATTATAGTATAATAAATTTCCCCCACGAAAACTCACAAAATTCTCGCCCCGGAGGCTTTCTTGTGTTGACCATATTTGGCAATTGTGTTATCCCTGCGGAGGGTAATAATACCTTAACACCTTTACATACGGAGAAAGAGAGCGTTGTTTCCTGTCCTCATTCGTCTAGCGGTCCAAGACACTCCGGGCTAAACGGAGGGACCCTGGTTCGAATCCAGGATGGGGAAAGCGTCTCTTTTTCTCCAAAATTACACAAGCTCTAGTTTGAGCTGTAATTAATACGTGGGTGGCAAAAATTATAGTATAATTAATTGCGATTGTCCATTAATCGAAATATGTCGTGTTTTCCATTTTTCGATTGTTGCAAGTATGTACTGGTGTGCCGATTTTCTTACGGTGGGGGGGAGATCACAGGTGGCTCGCCTAAAGCGGCAAATTTGCTTGCGCAGGCCCTGTATATATACAAAATTCCATCGAAATGGGGGTTATGATCCCCATTACCCCTCCTGCGTACGCCAGTGGGCTATTCCAATTCTATTCCAATCTTTTTTAGTTATTCAAATTTCACACAGCTATTTAAATTTCTCTTAGTTATTCCAATGTCTCACAGTGATTTAAATATCTCTTAGTTATTCCAATTGTCTCCATTTACTCTAATCCCTCTCCTGAGTTATTCCGCAGCAGCGTTAGAAGGAATTTGCGTTCCTAAAATCTACGGGCATTTGGAGAAATAAACTCTTAAACGCTTAGTTATTTTATTCTTGCTTCAAGAAATTGGGAAAAAAATAGAGAAGAATTACAGGGAGTACTAGAAATATCGAATAATTTAAATATAATGAAATCAACGTCTTTCTCTGTTTGACTATTTTTTTCTCTGCCGTCCTTTCAAAGCCATTAATAGGTAAGTTTATTGCACTATTTGATGTCTCTAGTTGTAATGAAGCTATATAAATGCCTACGTCGTTGTTTTGAGACAAGAACGGACACTGATCGTTTTCAAAACTACAGTAGGTAGAGGGAAAAAAGATTTTTCATCTCAATATTACTTCAAACTGGCAGTGTTTACTTAAACAGTTTTTATTTATTTTCGTCATCATAAAACCATTTTTTTAGTAAACACAATTGCCACTTCATTAAAATTTTAATAAATTAGCCAAATTTACGAAGTCTGGCGAATTATGGTGTAGAGTCTGCTTTTGTAAGGATTATTTATTAAGGATTATTTATAAGGATTATTGTGGTAGTTAGAAAACAGATTTTCTTACTATAATCTCTTCAACTTTTTTAAGATAATTGTTACAATTTTGCTCAAACCTCAAAGTTTTTTAATCACTGTCTTTTTAAAATATTTATATGTGTATTTTACTCCCCTTTCATCATTCTCTACGTTTAGTTTCCGATATTTTCTTAAAAATCTCCTGCACTATTATTTACTGTTTCAAATTCTTCTTCTACGATGTGTGTTTTCTTCGTGTATTGACTTGTATGACTATTGAATTATTTTCATTTTCTTCAAGCTCTTTCTGGGATCACAGCGCTGCCTTCAGCAGCCGACTTTCCCAATCCTATATCATACCCAATTTCTCTCTCTCTCTCACTCTTCTTAAAACTTTCATTATTTTTAATGACCTTTCTTACGAGTTGATGGTCGAATTGTCTTGTTTTTTGCGTATAGTTCTTCATGTTAAGTCCTAAAAATGTAGCTTGCACATTACCCCTTTCATATTTGCTTGTGTTCTGTATCCACCTTTCATAATTTTCTCACAATGGTTCTTCGGATATCACCAATTTTCACTGCAATTTTTTAATTATATTTAAACCAATTTATTAGTCGCGATTTTTCTTTGCGCTGTCTTCCTCACGTACAGAGTCATTTTTAAACCCAATCTCTTAACGATCCCAGACGTTTCTTTAACCTATCCTTATCAAGCGTTTTGCGCTTTTGTTTGCAAATAAGTTTTGGCTGTTCCAAATCTGTATGTTGAGATATAATTTACATCTATCTATTCGAAGATCACTTCCTCATTGAATCTGTTAAGTGCGCTTTAATTCTCGATAACGGACTTCCCGTATACATTAGCATAGTTAATTCCACTCGTTTCTTCATTGACTGATTTCCATCTATCTTTTTCTCGTTTTTCCTGCTTAAAAATATAAATTCATAAGACCGAAAATCTAGTCGTATTCAATACAATGATA
>QLNU02015360.1:292708847-292722805 GCA_006491805.2 Dysdera silvatica
AGGCCCTGCGGTGGCGCAGTGTGGTAACGCGTTCTCCTATTGCGCGGCTAATCCGGGTTCGACTCCCAGCAGTGCAAAAAGAACGCTTACTCAGAGATCTCATAAAGATCGCACTGCTCACTGTAGTCCGGGGTTTGGTTCCCCAGGCCTTAAGAGGTTCGGATTCCTCGGAAAACTGTAGGTCCCGGCGCAGCATGACCACTGTAGTCTTTGAGCCGTAAAACCAAAAAACAAATTAAAATTATTTTTTGGTATCAAAGAAGTAGAAAATTTCGAGTTTGCTTATTCAAGGAACAGTCTTTGAAATAATTTTCTTTTGGTTCCAACTTCATTTTGCCTTTAATTCTGTGAAAATAGGAATCTAAAGCTTTATCTGTGCGATTTGTTTTGATTTTGCATATTGAAATTATTGGATTTTAATATCAAATTGTGATTTTAATTTTGTGATTTTTTATCATTTTGTGATTTTAATATCAAATTCAATTTATTAAATGTCCAATATATAAAAAACGTTGCGATGCATAAATTTGTACATATTAACAAAAATACATTATCAGGAAAAATTATGGAATTAACAGGGAAATATCAGGGAAATTTAAAATAGATTTTTACTGACCACTCTGAATATGATACCGTTAACCTGGGTTCAACTCTTATGATATTGTAGGGTACATGCTGTGTTTGTTTCTGCCTAACATAGTCATGTGTTTGGTTTCCTAGGAAACGAAGTTTTGGATTTCTCAGAAAACTGTAGGCCTTGGCACGTTATGACTTACTCACCTCTCCTTGTGCTGTAAAACACAAAAACAAAATCTACCTGGGGTAAAGAAATGGAGGGTGGCATCATTCATTGATCCTGAGTCATATGCTGGATGATGAGCAATTACTTATTTAAAAAAAAAGAATTATACTTTGCTAAAAATAATTACGAAACTTCTGTAATTGATGACATATTTATTTCAGACAATCATTGGAATTTCTAGCTAAGTCAGACTCCCTTATAAATTACATCTTGCTGGTATTTGTGGCAACACAAAACACACTTTTCATGAATTACTTAAAAAATAGAACTCAGTTTGTCCAAATAGATCAACACTATTTGAGTCCCAGGACCCTACTATGTGGTGTCCCCCATGGCTCAACACTTGGACCCTTATTATTTATATTCTATATTATAATGATTTATTCCTACAATCATCCCTCTCAAGGACAATTTGTTTTGCCGATGAGACCACTATTTTCTACAAAAATAGTAAACTAAATCTGTTTTCACTGACCTCTTCTGATGTCAAGGTCGTTATAGACTATTTTAAAAGAAACTTTCTAACATTTATAACACAAGTAAAACTGTCTTTTATTCTCTAACTTCATAATTAGATTTAACTCAAAATTTGGTGAAATTTTAATCAGTAATATTCCCATCTCACTTTCTAGTGAAACAAAATTTCTGGGCATCACACTTCAATCAAACCTATGATGGGACACTCACATAAACCACATTTGTAACACAATTAGTAGAAACATTGGTGTACTATGCAGCATTGCTTTTTTTATACTTTTAAATATATTAATCTTCTTATATTACTCATTCATTTATTCTACCCTTTATTATTCTCATTCTGTCTAGGGATTTACAATGAAGTATTGTATGCGTAGAATTTAATCCCTACAAAATCGATTCTTTAACTTAAGTAAACTAAAAATACCCGATGAAATCACTAATACTCAGATCTGTAGTCAATATGGTTTCTTACCAATTAATGAACTACTTAATTGCAAACTTTCCCTTATAATGTTCCAACATATTTGTAACATTAATGACTCATATCCAATCACTCTTCAATGGCCCCAACATCATTATCCAACTTTCTCACACTCCAACTATAGACCTAATTTCTCCAGAATCAACATTGGCTGTCATAGATTGAACCATGCATGCCCTAAAATGTGAAATACTTTACCTTCTGAATTACAATCTCTATGTTCTCATCCATGGTTTAAAAAAATTACATAATTACTTCAATATTTTCACTGCCAATTAACGCTTTTTTTTTACACTTTAATAGCCCTACCTTGCGATGTTTCTTGATTTGATGTGTACTGGGCAGCAAGAGTTCATCAGATGGCCATCTTCACTCTTTGCTGCCCAGGCAGACCTTAATTTCAGCAGCTATTTATTTAGTACATGTTCACTATGATTATATTACCCTTTGTTTTGTGTTCATTACATCATAATGTACTTTATGTTAATTTGCCTAAAATAAAGTCGCAAAAAAAGTCTCTACATTGCACCCATAAACTAACAATTATTAGTTTAAGGTGAACTTATGAAATTCATCTTTATGTGTATTACTGGTATATATATTTTGCATTAAATTCACAAATTTGCATTGTTTACATCTGCTAGAGATTACAGTAATTTCTAGCTGTGGTTTCTATAACTGCTGATCAATTTACTAGTTCAAGGTTAGTGCAGACATTAGTAGCCAGTCTTGTCACTAGATTTCATTGTCAAAACTAAGGCCAAAGCAATACTGATGTCTTCAGCATTCTCATTCACCATATTCTTATTCTCTACCCAGACACCATTGCAGTATCCCTTACTTCGGGCAAAGATATGAAGATCTGTGGGTGGTTTATGAAGTCAAAAAGGGTCTGTAAGCAAAAAAGTTTGAAACCACTGATTTAAGACTTTAAGTTTTTATACTGTGTTTCAAAATTGACATTACATATGTGCTAAATCCATACTGTGCACTCATTTGTGTTATAATGTTAAACTGCTGTGAATTCCATTCAAATTCTGAGATTATTATTATAAATTCAATAGTTTATTTCTGCATGTCTTTCAAATTATATTAAAAAAAGCTACATTGCTGTTTAAGACTGTAATGTCATATGCTCTTTATATTTATATTTTGTTTTTATACAAGCATAGCAAAAGTGATAAAATGGTTTGAAAAATTTCATCGAAAATCTACTTTTTTTCTTGAAAGGCAAGAAGGTAAAATTGAAAGGTTACGCCATATAGTTATATGATTTTTAAAATTTTTATTTATATTCTTTTGTTTGCATGTATTTAATTTTTTTTTTAATTTTGCGTATTATATTTTTTGTTTGCATGTATTTACAAGTTTTATTTTTGCTAGTCATTTTTTGGATTATTTTGTGTGAAAATTTTGGATTGTGGAAAAGTTCTTGATTTCATTTATGTATGTTTGTTTGTTTATTTTTTTTCAAAAATTTTATGCATATTGTTTTTCCTATTAGGAATAGGGTTCATATGAGAATTATGGGAAGGTTATTCCATTTCCTTATTGTTTGAAAACTCGGAAAGTATTGCATGCAGTATTGGTCTTCTTTGTCACTTTTTGTTAATTGTGAAAATATTGGTAAAGCACAAAATTCTTTATGCTGTTGTTTGTTATAATTAATTGAAAGTGAAGTGAAATGTGTTAAAATGCTTTTACCCAAGAGCGTGCATATGTAATTGACAAGTTTTGTTTGAAATTTTTGTCAAGTAAATATTTGAATAATAAAGTTCGATTGTATGTAAATAGCCGAATCCCATGTTTTTGCACAATACAATAGTATCATACACTTTAAAAGCTATCAATTATGTTAGTTTATTCATTATTTTCAAGAATTATATGTACAACAATTGCGCCTTCATATACCAGGGAATTGAATGCAATATAATTTATTGAAGAATCAAAGTTTTTAGAATTGTACCAGTATTATGCGATACACTAATCACAACTATGATTTTTTTTATTTCCTCATTAAATTGGTCGCAAGCCATCAGCAAGAAATTTTAAAGTTTTAAATTCATCAAATTAATATGAATGGATAGGACTGGTCGGCATCTTTTTTCCTGGCCTCCATTCACTACCTATTCTTCATTGCCTGAAAATTATAATTTTACCATGTGTGTGTTCCAAATTAATGAACGAAATGAAATAATTTTACATAAATTAAAGTCAGGCTATTTTATAGAAAAATAATTAGTTATAATAGGCACAAAGAATTGTAAAATTAATGATTTACTTAAATTTTTAACGCAAATGTACGGATCTAAAATCTGAGAACTTTGCCATACATAATTCATGATATATGTTCCATAATAATCCTCAAATAATCAAGGCTATGAGTGTCAGATCTATGGTGTGTAAATAAAGTTTTTAGTTTCATAAAATTCAGAAAATCTTAAAAATTTTTACTCTGCTTAAAGTAAAAGTTGCATTTTTTATGGAAGATTTTAATACCTTTATTAAAGCATCTTTAAATATCTTTTGTTTTTCTTTTTATGAAGTAAAATTTTGAAGAACATATACACAAGTGTAGTATGTCTTTTACGATTTAGAGAATTTTGGCATGTGCCCTTTACAGATTTGTTAACCAAAGGTTTGCCACCCGTTTTGAGCATGTCATAATATTTAGGATAGTCACAATTATTTTAAATGTGCTTAAGGTTCCACATCAACAGGTGTAATACTACTCATTACAGAGTAAGTACGCATGGCTACAATAACGTGTGACTTGTGTTCTTACACAATATTCATTTAGTTATTCAAGATTTAAAAACCTTCCTTTCTTGAATCTGCAAGATTGATTCATCAATGCTGTTAATTTATCTACATGCAGGTATAGTTTTAGAGTACTGTAGGACAGGGTGTCTACCGATCTGGAAATCCTGAAAAAGTCGGCGAAGTTTTTTCTGACTAGAAAAGCCATGGAAATTTGAAACGCAAGGGCCCAAGTTGGGGAAATTTGAAATTCATTGTTATAATAAATAACTTATTAAAATAATTTTCCTGAACTGTGCTTTTCATACCACATTACCTACTGAAAAATTTGAAAAACTTGTACTTTTGACTAAACTTCTTCCAAAAGTTACCATTTTGCACCAAAACTAATATAATTTATATAAAATTATTAAGCCCATATATTTCTCAGGAGAAAATGTTTGCCAAATATATAACTAAAACTTGAAAAACAAAAAGTGTTTTTAGCTAAATTATTTAATCTGTAAGGGATTTTGATCATACCAATCTCCTTTGCCTTATATACAGTCATACACACTTTAAATGGAATGGAAGATGAAGCATCAGCTTTGCAATTATATAGTTAAATGCTTTTATAATGAATTCACAAAAAGGGCTGAATGAAAATGTTGTAAATATTTAATTAATGCAAGCTTTTAGTAAAAGGACTGCAGTTTTCAGTACAATTTTTATATTTGTAAATTCACTGTAATTGAGTTATAAATGGCTTTAGAGTTTATGTTAGTGGATTTTATGGTCTTAGAAACTTGTTTTTGTTATACGAATTTTAGTACATTGTGTGTTGTTTACTGTAATTAGCGACTTGAAATCGATTAAGATTTGGTCTGGAAACCTGGAAAAGTCAGGGAAGTTTGAAACAGAATTTGGGTAGACACCACACATATGGTACAATCACTGTACCTGCGGGCGGTATGCTCCAGGGTCTATCATGCATGCTGAAAACTTGAGCCAGGGTTCATACAACCTTGAAAAGTTCTTGAATAGTGCTTGGGGTAAAAAAATTTTTTTTCAAGCTCTTGGAAACCTTGAAAAAGCTGGTCAATCCTTGAAAATTTTGATTCCCAGTCTCCCTTCCGAGCTCATGCATTTAAAAAAAAAGTGTGAAAACAAGATGATTGTGTGATGCGTTTAGTATGCGATCTTTTCAACAAAGCTGTAGGGCGAGTTTTCTCTTGTAACCACATCCAGTATTTCTTAGTGAAAACAGGTGATTGGTTGAAAATAACAGTTTGGAATGCTGTTTGTGACATCATCGGTAACGATAGCCATGAATTTTAAATATTTCTAATCGATGATGATTACCATCAAAATTGTGATGGAAAAGAGATAGATAAAACTAAAATGCAAGATTAAATAATATAATAAAATAAATAATAAAAAGTCAAGGCCGCAGGCAAGTAAGGGATCTTGGGGACCACCCCTCCCCCTTGTCCAAAATAGGAAAGTTGATATAGTTTTTTTATTCCCACTGATAAAAAAAAGTTAACTCTACAAAAAATCCCGGCCCCAAAAAAACAAACAAAAACCCTCTTTAAACCCATCCTCTAAACTAGCCCAACACGCTTAAAAAACCATTGAATTAGCAACTCAACTTGACTTGGCTTTAACGGAAGTTTACTGGGAAGTTGACCTGCTGCCTCTGCCTTGCCTTGCGCTACAGAAGAAGTCCTCATAAACTGGGGCTTGGCCAGATTATCTAAAGTAATATTCATATCCATGTAAGGTTTTGAACAAATAACTAAGTAAAGACATATTTGACATCAGTGTTTTTGGGACATGCCACTTCAGAAGATCTCTTATCTAATTTTATTGATGCAATTGCTTTTTTGAATTTATCCAAAGTTCTGCAAGTGTCAATGGAGGGCCTTATGTGAATCTGAAATTTTTGGATATTTTACAAGCAGAAATCTTCAAAGACTTTAAGACACAACTTATAGATGTTGCCACATGTGGATTGCATGTGGTCCATAATGCATTTAAAGCTGGATCAACTTCAAGTGGCTGGGAAATACACAAGCTTTTAAAGAATTCATACTTCTTGTTTAAAGACTTCCCTGCACAAAGAGAGGATTACGAGAACATAACACAAAGTCAAGGTTTTCCAAAAAAGTTTGTCAGCTATCGATGGTTGAAAAATGTCACTGTATGTGAAAACATTACTACAAATTTTGCTAAATTTGAAAAAAGTATGTATCAGCTGTAAAAGATACGGGCAGTAAAGCCCCATAATGTAAGTCTTTTTCCACAGTCCAGTCCCATGTGAATGCTGTTTTGATTCATGTAAAGTTAAAAGTGTTTCTCTCAATAGTAAAAATTTTACACCCATTTCTAGTATCTTATCAAACTGACAAACCAATGATTTTATTTTTGGCAATGGATCTGGTCAAATTGCTCACTGTTTTGCTCCAGTGCATTGTTCGGCCTGATATTGTAAAAGCTGCTGACACAGTTTTAAAAACCATTAAAATTGATGTAGATGATGCCAAAAATCATATGCAGTTAAAGAAAATAGACTTGGGTTTCTCTGCCGAAAAATGCTTGAAAGACTTACTAAAGGCAAGAAAAGTGAGTGATAAACAGGTATTTAACCTCAGAGTGGAATATAAAGCTGTTTTGATTTCAATAATCAATAAAAGTAAAACAAACTCACCAATCCAGCTTAGTTTGGTAAGAAATTTATCATGTTTAGATCCTCGTACTATGGATAAAGGTAGCTCCTCCATAAAAAAATTTAGATTTTTGTTGGCCATATTAACAGAGTGTGGACAAGTCAAAGCTGATGACTATGATGCTATTATTGCACAGTTTACTGATTATTTGACCACAGTAGTTCCATCATTGGAGATGGCATTTCTCACTTTTAATGTACAGATGATACGGGTAGACAAATTCTTGTTTGAAAGTATGAACTGCAATAAATTTTCTGCAAAATTCTCTTGTTTGAAAGTATGAACTGCAATAAATTGTGGAAAGTTGTTGAAAAGCTGTTATTAAGTCATGGTCAGACAGAGGTTGAACGTGGGTTTAGTGTGAACAAAATGGTTATACCATGACACTGGTTAATATAAATGAAGAAGGCTCTTCTTCATTTTAGAGCTTTTATATGGTCTCGACCTCAGTGTCAAATTTTACTAGTTATGGTAAGCCCTGGTCAATCTTTGTACGTTGTTGTCAAAACAATAGAAGTCGAGAACTCAAAAGAATTGACATATGTATCCCAAAGGCTTATTTGTGAATATATATCTAATATTGGAGGAGAAGCCCATTCATTAAAAATAACTAAAGAGTTAAGGGTTTCTGTTTTTAGTGCATGAATGAAATATTCTTTATATTTAGAAAATCTGCAGAAAAAGGAGTTAGAATCATGTAAAAGAAAACGAGAGGAAGGTGATAAATCTCAGATTGAGGAGGATTGAAAAAGATATAGAAGCTTTGACTAAATCAGCTGATACATATGCTCAAAAAGCTGAAGGTGATTTCGATATGACTTGCATCTCAAAATCTAATAGTTTAATAAGAACTGCTAATGAAACAAAGTAAAAGGTTGCTTATCTTGATAAATTAATAGAAGAATTAAAAGCAAAATTGAACTAATGCAATACACATACTGATTGTTGTTGCAAATAACTTATTAGTCATGACTGTACATTTCCTATTGAAGGAATAATGCAAGAACTGTGAATATTGATTTTGTACAAACTGTTTTTTGTTTTTACATGTTGTAAAATTATGTCAGTGGTATTAGATTGGTGTCATTCACTTGTTTAGTCGAATACTTATTTTAGAAATCCTCAGAGAATTACAATAGAATTAAATATTGGAGTGTTTACAAAATATTTTATACCATAGCATAATATATACCATATATACATATACTTATATATATATATACCATATATACATATACCACATATATATACCATATTATATAACATATGTACAAAATATTTTATACCATATATATATATATGGGTGTATGTAAAATATTTTATACCATAGGAGGATATATATATAATATAATATATACCATAGAGTATTATTATAATATACCATATAACATTCTTCTCAATACTATTTTCTGCTGGAGAATTAATTAGTAAAATGTAAAGTTTTGTTTGTGTGTGTGTTTTGTTATTGAAGCAATTGTCGCATGTTTCCGGATGCATGTCGGTAATCACAATTTGAGTCCTTAAAAAAATATGAAAAACCCTTGAAAAGTACTTGAATAGTCCTTGAACTTTTTTTCTATTTTTGTATACGAACCCTGTCAGCTCTTGCTGTCCTTGTGTTGTAAAACTCACTAAGAATACTTAAAACTGTGGATAATGGCAAACCATATAAGCCATTTTTCATGTACATTCGTACATATGATAAAGTTTTAAGTGATAAATTATGCATAGTATGATATTGTCAACGTTAAATAATGCATGCTTTATAAAACGTAAATGCATTTTACGTTTTATGAAGTTCTCTCTCTCTTGAATAAATGAAATTTTAACATTTTAGCTCAATCCTCAAGGGAAGATAAAACAACAAAAATATTTATACATACAGTTTTTTTAATGTATTTTTGCATTTATTTCTTTAAAAGTGTTTTAGCCTGTTGTGGGTACTTATCGTCATCACTAATCCTCATTGTTGCCGCGATAATATAGTATCTACAATGATGAGATGAAGTGAGGTAATGATTTAGACCAGTGGTTCTTAAACTATGTTCCCCGGAGCCTTTGGGCTCCGCGGTAATATTTTGGGGCTCCGTGAAGGACATCGGCATCAAAATAATCAGGAATTGGAAAAATAGTATCTTCTTAACTAAATTTATTAACTCGTTCACTACCAGCCATCACATATATGTGATACAACCGTTTTTTACCAGAGCCCGACATCACATATATGTGACAGACGTTTTTTGTCAATTTACTAAGGTATATTTAAACGTGTTGTGTTTTGAACAGAGTTATTAAGTTCTAAAACTTCTTGGGCATTGGTGGACGTTTTTCTCAGGAGACCCTGGTAGCGAATGGGTTAATCTAGTTTTTTAGTTCCAAAGTGGGGTGTTTTATTTATATGTAATATAATCATAATTTCATAAAAATTTCTTAAAATAGGATTAAAAATTTTAAAAATGTGTGATCTTTGTCTCACCAACTACTCCTTCGCAAAGAGGGTAGGAATTTTGTTAGCGTATTTCCTCCTACCACCGTTTAAAGGTCGCTCCAGTATTATTTAAATTTAAGCATATATTTTGGCCTGTTTTATATCCTTCTCTATATAAGCAGAAAAATGCAAATACCTGACCCACCTTCATGCTTACTTAAGAATTTCATTCTCTGATTTTTATTTGCTTCTGTAAATATAAGTTTTAAAAGCGATTTATAAATTGGTATAGGTTTTAATTAATTATTGCAGTTCCGTTAGGGCAGTTGTCACTTAGTAATAAGGCACACTGTATTCTATTTTTTTTATTATTTGTTGTATTATTTTCGATGTCTTATGATGTAAGACATTGAAAATAATGCAACTGAACTAGGCTTATATAAGCCTAGTTCAGCCCCCACCCATTGCCCCAAAAATAAAAAAGTAAGCAAAGTTTTAACCCACACCCCTCCTAAGATGCTTACGTAATAGTTTAATGCCCCCTTTATACATAATGAATTGCTAAATTTTTAAGGTTTACGTGATAGAATTTGGGGCTCCGTCATATAGTTTTGGATTTAAAAGGGCTCCGTGATAAAAAAAAGTTTAAGAAACTCTAATTTAGACCAAGGGCAGATCCCAATAATGTTTTCGAAGAGGAAGGGGTAGAGCTGCAAATCTTGAGAATCAATGCATACCTATTCTGTGGAAGTTAAGTTTGGGTAAGTAAAATAGGTGTATATTTATTATTTTCATTGATTTTGAGGAGGGGGAGGCATATGACCTCCCCTGGACTACCCATGGTATGGTTATTGTGGCATGTTAGGCTATTTTTATCCTGACAAAAACTTGTTAAAATTAGGATTATCTATGTTGGATCACCCTGTCATCTCGAAAAGTGAATCTAAGGGAAGCAGCAAGTGATTTTGATGGTTGAAATCTTCAGTAGTGGACATGGTTTGTTTTTCAACTTTTTAGAAAATCATTCTGATAAGAAGTTTTTGTTCCTTTCTTTTCAATTTACCGAATATTTGCAGGTCAAGTTCAATGCTTTGGTAATAATACGGACGACTTTAATGCTGTGTTTCATCATAGGATCATAATCCATAATTTTTTCGTTTGAAGTCTGTGCAGTTCAAAACACTTCATTAAACTTTTCCAATGTCCACAGTGCTGGTTCTGTTTCAATCTCTTCCTCAGTTGATTGACTTGACAATTCCTTCTAATTTCTCATTTTTCGACACTTCTCCATGTTCATGTACCAATACTTTAATAACGTCTGTAGATATTAATAGAACTTATGTTGTATAGTGTGATACGTATAGCACATGATATAACATAATATTCAGAATGTTCATAAAACATAATACAATGTAATATGCATTTAATATATAGTATGCCATTTAATTGCATACAGTATAATGTATAATTAGTATACAGTATAATGTATAATTAGTATACAGTATAATGTATAATTAGTATACAGTATAATGTATAATTAGTATACAGTATAATGTATAATAATAGTATACAGTATAATTTGTTCATAGCATAATGTATAATTTGTTTATGGTATATAATTGGTAAAATATAATTGGTTTATATAGAACATATAATTTGTTTATAGTATAACATTTTTTATAATAGAACATATAATTTGTTTATAGTATATAACATACATTTTGTATTGTGTAGCTATAGTTTAACATAAATATTGCAATTCATGGTTATTAATTAATGCCAGGGTTATTGATAGAAGCCAAGAAATGGAAGGAAAAATTTAAAAGAGGGATGAGGCATTAATTAGTGAAGTGTTTAACAATTCCTTACACGTAATACTGGAGACATGTAATACTGGGAGTAGATTTGGGGCGAGGAGTAGTAACCAAATTTTTGACTGTTTATGAATATAGGAAGCTTCCAGAAATTCAAACTTTAAAGGCAATCTAGGTTGACAAATGATAGAAGTTTCCAAAAAAAGTTAAAATTATGATTATTCTCTCAGTAATGAATGGCGATGGAAGATTTTGAAATTTTGTCTTTTCAATATATTTTTGTGTACGTTGAGCCGGAATTTAGTAGAATGCGAGCACTGTATTAAATTCCACTTTATTAAATTATATATGAATGATTACAATGACAAAAAATTTGTATATATATATATATATTTGTATTGGGACTTATATATATATTATATTGTATGGATATATTATATTAGGACTATGTTATGCCCCCCCACCCCCAAGTATTAAGGAATAGGAATGTAGGAATGTTGTCTTTGAACTTTAAAGGATGAATTTTATTACATGGAGGGAAAATAACTCGGAAGTTTTTTTCCCCAATTTTTATCTAAATTTTAGGAAAAAACAGAGGGACAAATAAGTCAGAAAAGTCATGTTGGAAGCGATTAGAGAGAATTGTGTGATTGCAGAATCAAAAATAAGGTCAAAACCCTATTCAAAGCGATTGGTTTTGTAAAACAGTACTCTCATGAGAAAATATTGAGGGTAAGGTAAAAATAAAAAAGTGGCCACGTTTTAGTTGAATGGTAACAAGATTTAGCATGAGTGTTGGCAGCGAAACTGTTTAAGGTTTTTAAAAACCGCTAATGATGAAAAGTGTTTCGTCACTATTGTGGGATTTTATAATATCTAAAATAAAAACGATTACCAACCTTTGAATTTCTTGCGAATATTTTTTCATTATATGAGGAATATAAGCAATCAAAATATTATGTTTTCCAAAATAGCTAAGCACGGAAAGATCATGGTATATTCATTAAAGCGTATTTATATATTTTATATATGAATATGTTTAAATATATGTAGTATTTGATTATAACAGTCACAAAAGGGAAAAATGCATAGTTTCAGTTAAATTTTTAATGTTTCCTTTTAGCTAGTACATGTTAGACTTAAAATACAGGTGGGCCTTCATTTAGAATTACGCGCATTGCGTTTCTGAAAGAACCGTCGAAAAACAATTGGCGTAAAATAAACATTTTATATACACAATTGTAAATGAAAGGAAAAACAACATAGCACGTTTTAATGCATTTTCTAAAAATTGATGTAAGTAATATACCCTGCTCAAAACAGTTAGGGGATATTGTGAGTTCGGGATGAAACAACCATATAATCGACTAGTTTTTTTTAATAAAAATGAAAGAAAACTGATTAAGAAGGAAGATATTTACGTTTACAAACTTTGGAATATGCAAATTTTTTCTGTGACGTCGAAAATTACTCATTTCTGATAAGAAGTGAAAAGCGACCTGCAGCATATTTGTTATGTAGGAGAATATTAGAAATAGTTGACATGCGCTGAATGCTTCGTAACAGTGAATATGATGTCTTAACAACATGACTTAGCCGAATCGGTGGCCTGGTAGGCCATCGATCATTTATAAGCGGGCCAAATACAAGCCATTGTAGCGGAAGCCTTTCGAGTGTCACAAAGTGTCATTTCTAGACCATGGAATCGGTTTTTGGAAACTGGAAATGTTAGCCGAAGACCAGGACAAAGTCGCAGGCGTGTAACAACACAAAATGATCAGAAGAAACCGCAGTATGAACGCCACTCTTTTGCAACAGCAGTGTCTGAGGACTACTGGCACCGGAGTTTGAACTCAAATCATTTGAAACTGATTTTATCGTACTGGTTTGTATGCTCCCAGACCTATGTTTTGTGTTTGTTTAATAGCGGGCCAATGTGCTGTCCGCAGGTCGGCACAAGAGCATCTCAGATGAAGACGAAATGAACGAAGCAATGTTCGCTTTTCCGACGAGTCCCACTTTAGTGTACAGCCCAACGATCTGGGACACCTAGAGTGCTTTGTACAATGTTAAGATTTTGAAGCAAAGACCAAAGTGCCGACACTATTTCCGGTTAGCTATTTATCAGCCTATTTGGCTATTTTTCATCCAGAGTGTCGAATGTGTTTTTTTCTATTATTGTACCTTTTTTATCGAAATAAAGGGTATTTTTTATCTACTGAGACATCTTTATGTAACTTTACCGGTATTAGTTTTTATAATAACAATCAATACCGCAAGGGTCTCTTACAAACAGTTTGGCTAGTTTTACCACGCTTTTACGTTATTTCTTCCGCTAGTAAAACTTGCGGATGGGAAATCCATTGAGTGGAAAAGGCTGATTTTCAATCGTTTTTTACATGCTTTCCTCGGCCAACCGAGTATAATTCATGTTTTTATAATAACAAATCCCACTAAGGTGGTAAAATTTTGTATCGCGTACAAT
>QLNU02015360.1:292722905-292744067 GCA_006491805.2 Dysdera silvatica
CACTTTTTATTCATTTTTATGACATATACGAAATGTGCATTTTTTGTTTTCCGACAAAAAAGGCAAATAAAATTTAATTATTTTTGTTCTGTGAGTAATTTTCTTTCATCATAGCTCACACCACCTATGGATCAATCAGCCAACAAAACATTTCGTCATCCACAGTTTATATCCGAAATCACAATATCCCCTAATTGTTTTGAGCAGTGTAGTACAGTGAAAAGGTGATTCAATATAATTTAGGTCTCTCGATTATGTTTGCCAGGGAAGCTGCTTAATTTTCCATTTATGCGCCTCAAACCAAAATCGAACGCTTTTGGCTGAATGTATTGGGGTACTTCGTTATCTTGAGAAAGCATATCAGTTTCAAGCAGTGACTTCTGAAACAGGTTACACCTGGTTACTTAAAATGCCTAACTAGTGGCTAGTAGTAATTTAACCATTGAGAGTAATTATACGACCAGCAAAATACCAAAATATTGTTATCCAAATCATCAAAGGGCATCTTCTGCATTTCACTGTTGGAATCGGGCATTTGGAATTAAAGATTTATATGTACAGTCTGCAAATTAACATAATGTAGAGACCGGCTTGAAGGACAATGCATGCCACCACATCACATGTTTTCAATCATCAAAAGTGTAGGTTTGATGATCATTCAACTGTAGTTTTTGTTTATAAACGTGTTTAATAATTACAGATTTAGTTATTGCAAGTGTACGGTAAATGTTATATTTCTAGAATTATCGTTGGACTGTGGGTTATTTGTGGAAACAGGGTTTTCAGTATGAATACTGAGTTTTGATATCGTGTTGCTGCAGGTCTTTTATAATTCTTAGAAACAACTGTCTTTAAGGACAAACAATTCTTTTTGGTTATTTTTAATTTTCGGCCATTATTATTTTTAGCAGATGATGTGGTTCCATGGTTTGCGTGTTTCATCAAAATCTTTGAAACTTTTTTTTTATATGCCCCAACCATTAGTTAGATATGCCCAATAAAATTATTTTTTTGTTTCAACTGATGCTTTAGTTAAATATAAACTAACAAATTATGCACTAAAACTGACATTAAGCAACCTTGTAAAAAACAAAACAAAAAACTCAGTCATAATCATGATTAATGTTATTTCAATGTAACTAACATAAAAAATGTATTCCGATATATAACAATTGTTTCTATTATATCGTCCATCCTCTGTACACAAAAATGAGGGATTTTTCAGACGGCATTTATATATTAAATGTCCAAAATATTGTACTTTATGTTAAAATGGCATATTATATGACCTCTAATTTCATTATAGGAATTTTTTCTGTAGATAGTTTGCCATTAAAATTGATGTATATTGTGTTTATTCCAAAGGTCTATGTACTTTGATATTTGATTTATCACTAACTGTATTGTCTAAAGTGCAGTTTAATTTTTTCCCCATAGAAGTAGTAGATTTTTCTACCGTGAAAGACCTGTGAGATCCGTGTGTGAGATAGAACTAAATATAATTTATTCTATGAGGTTCGTCTGTTTAGTTCTCGAATTATATTAAAAATTTTTGATTTTAGGGACAAAAGTTATTAAATTTAATTTTCAAAATATATTTCTTAATCTGTTTTTCGGCAAGTTTCAATATTTTATCCATATTCTCGTGAAAGAATCTTTTTGGAACATTATCGAGTTCGCTTGTCACAATAGTTTCTTGGATTTTCAAAATTGACTGAAAATGTTTACCCTCCAAAGCGAATTTTAATCTCGAAAACACAAATTGGTCAGCAGGGTCCATGTTTGTCGAATAGAATGAATGGAGCCCCTGGAATTACAACACAGCCTTCGGCGGCCGCCTTTCTCACCTGCTCTCCCTCGCATACGATAGAATGTATGGTGCAACATAATATCGCATAAATTTTGAATAGACATTAAATATTAACGCTATAGAGCCTAGTTTTTGATGCTGGGTAAAATGTTTTTGTAAGTTAAGCTGTTTCATAAGCACTGCGTTAATAAGGCATGTTATCATGTAACAGGAGCCAATTATCAGTTTTATGCAAGGATGTCTTCACTTACGCTCTTCTATTTTTTTCTACATCTAAATCTTCTTCTACTATCTTTAAAATTTTGTTCTTTCCAATGTTCAAACATTCTGCTATGATTCTGAATGATCGTCATCGGTCTTAAGTCGGTAGGTTGCCGACCGCTTCTATGCTTTTATTATTCTACTCGTTGTAGGACCGACCACTTATTACCTTTTAAGCCAGCCTTTCCCTCACGATAATGAAAAGACCACTTGTAACACTTGCAGCGACATAAAATGCTAACTGCATACGCGTTTCGTAACATTTTACGAATTTCTTGACCTGTTTTAACGCAAAATTTAATCGTTATTCTCTGATCTTCCATCCACACTGGTACGATTCACAAAATCTTTGCTTGCAATAAACGTTACCATGGCAGAGAGACTCAACGTAATCGCTTTAAATTTGGTCATGTGATAGATGAAGGGACGCTACAGAAGATACTGTCAGCGGTCAACAAGTGGGTCGCAAAAAATCATTCAGAGAACTTAACAGACTTGATATGTCAATTAAACTCGGGAGTACACATTTTCACCGGTCAGTTTAATTTGCTTAATGAACCATAAGCATTTGTTAATAAGATTAAATTTATTGAGAAATGGTTAGTTTCCACATTTCTACTCTCTCTTCTTCCTTTGAATGAGTTATTTCGTAAAGATTATCTCCTTAAAAGTGAAAATTTCTTTGAAGTAGGGTAACTCCCGCTTATGCTCGATTTGACGTTAACCTGATCAAGTAATCATCTTATAACCAAACTTCTTCTGTGAAGTTTTAACATACTTTCATTGCGTTTCTCTGCGGACAAACCTTATTAGCTGTGTTCATATTTTTGTGTAAGTTAGGATAAATGTGCCTCTTTTTGAATCTGAGCTTTCCAGAAATTTTATGTAGGAATTTATAGTAAGAAACTGGAAGAAACAAAAATCAAAGGTATATATATAATATATTAGAAATAGGTAATAAGTATGAAGGAATATATAATATTTATTATAGTAAAACTGGTGTCTGTACAGTGTCACTACAGCGCAATTAAAAATGATACATTAGTGTAATAGGGAAGATATGAGAGTTTTCATTTTCTAATTCCATGAAGCCCACAGGATTTAAACACAATGTTCAACATCTGCATTACTGCAGTGGAGTAATTTTTTATATATGGGAAGATTAATTATGTATTTGCCAGTTTTATTATACATTCAGCTCTAATTTATAATACGTGACTCTGCCCAACTAAAATAAATAATTCAAATAATAAACACAAATAAAAAAATACGCGAAGTTCAATAAATCTTCGTCCGTGATAGGAAATTTAATGCTTCGAGAGGAGAATGGCAATTTTCATTAAATTGCAATGCGTACCTTGAAAACCATATGGCCAGCCTTTTAGCTTTCATTTCTCGAATTACCTCACGAAAAGCAGCCAAATCGATGGAAATCATTATTAATAGTTTAAACATTTTCAGTTGTCACCGCCGAATAGTCCCCGTGAAAATTGCGGCCCTGTCATAAATTATTTTCCGAACCCCCTTCGACCCACTTTCTCCTCCCCCTATCCTCCCATCGCACACTCTCCTCTTTTCCCTGGCTATATCAGGTTCATACATCGCTTTCAATGTAATTAATGATTGTTAGTGGATTTGTGCGCAATGCGTACCGAAGAATTTGCATAACAAAGTTCCTCGCTTATTAACTGGATGAGTTATTAATAATATTTCGGAAAATGATTAAATTTTCGGCCTTCTAACGCGTTGCTAAATGTAATTAAGCGCAGAGCTGCCCCCCTATGACCCTCCCGTCTCAAAGATGGCTGAAATTTCAAGTTGGCGATGTGGCTGAAGACAGTTGTTTACAAAATCAAGCGTACAAAATCCTGCTAGAAGTAGTTTTGTTTGTGATTGTATATACATCCCGTAAAATAACTTTAAGGTCACTGTAGTAAACATGTTATATGCACGTATAAAAAAAGTTGTTAGGAAGTATGCAAATGTGTGAAGTTTAAACAAAAATGTTAAGTGATACATAAGTGTAATTTCGTAACATCTGTAGATGAAAATAGCAAAAAGTACATGATACTAAAATACATGCCGAAAAAACTTTAAGGCTAAATTATATGTAGCGGACCTTATGCTGTAAAATTAAAGAGAATAATAAGTAAAGTAATAGTTAATATTTTTGTCAATTTACCATTTGATCTTACAACGTTAAAAACGCGATTCTTGATGGAGTCAATGAGTCTCGGACAAAGAAAAGGGTCTGTTTTATACCACTCGTCGATAATAACAAATTTTAACTCTTTTCACGTTACAAATTTCCTGGAATTGTGGAAGAATTCGACGACATAAATCATCCTAAAGATTCTTTATGTGATTTAAGTTTGGACTTTTTGCAGACCGTGGAAGAAGAGTCAAATTATTCTGTGCACACCATATTTTAACAACATGTGTGAATTCTGTCGTTGTCTGGTGAATCTAGTTGTCTCCTGCAGTTTCTTGTGCAATGGGTATTAGTTTTTGAGAGTTCTTTGTACTGTAATCTATTCATTCTATTCTGGATAACTGCAATGAAGCCAACACCGTTGTAGCTGAAGCGGTCCCAAACAATCAGTGATTCTCCTGCACATCGTCTTTTTGAGAATATTCGTTTTTCCTTTCTCAGATCATGCACGTAGTAAGCATTCCCATCAGGACCATCCAAGTTAAACTTTTTTTCATCCGAAAAAATGATCTCGATCCATTTATCATCAAATGTCATAACTTACTTTCCGAACTCCAATCGCTGCACCATGTGTTCTTCCTTAAGCACAGTTTTTTTCAGTGCCTTCAAGTACTGCAAGTTTTTGCATTTCTTTAAGACAGTGTATTTGTTTGTTTTGTTGCTGGTAGATTCACTTCTGTGCGAAATAATTTCCACAAGACGCTAATCTCACAACAGTCCTTTTCTCACAGAATGTCAGTTTTTCTGGCCGTTATCTACGATTTTTTTGCCATAGTTATCTTTCAAAGATAAATAACTCTTAATTACTATCTTTGACCTTCCACTTTTTTCCTTATGTCACATGAACTTTGCCCACAAATGAAGTAGGAATCGATTTGTGATCCATCTCATATTCAGATAGTCGGAGCATTTTTAGGCATAGTCAATAGTTTAGTACGTGAGCAGAATATATTAAATATTACAGTATTTAGTACCTATTTATCTCCGCACCACAAAGAAACAGGATTCTAAATGTTATTTACACTACTGTACAATAAAACGTAACGCACCGGCCCTGAAGTTTTTTACAGCACAATTGATGGACCATTGCTCTTATCTTCGCTATCAACTTTATTACGTCACATTTTTCAGCCCATCACAGGTTTATGCGAATTCTATTCCCTTATGTTCCAAACTGATACATTAACCACAACTTTTCAATACCAACGTCGTTATATTAGGTTGGCTATAGTTATTTTACGGTGTGTGTACACACACCCATTGAAGAAGATGAAGGCGTACCATGAATGTGTTTCATTTTTATGCAATTTCGTATATGCAATGAGTATATAAATATAAAGAAATGATCTTTCGGGCGAAGGGTTTTCTTTAGTTGTGTGTCAGCTAATAGCGGAAAGGGTAGATGAGGAAGAATGAGCCATGTCTTTTAGACAAAACATATAGTGAAACGTGCGAAATAAAAATCCACTAACATAAATTACTCTTAGTCCTAATATTTGTTCGGATTAAAGCGGATTTTTACCATATGTAATAATTATGATCTCATTTTATTTTTATTTATTTGCTAAAACTTAAGAGCGTTTCATGCTATATTAAATAAGTTGTCCTTGCTACGGCATGCATACATCAATTTAGGATTGATATCCGCTTTATATACTGTTGAGGAGATAGTTGTTACAAAGCAACTATTATTATCATAAATGGAATTCTTGGTTGCGCATGGGTAGTGTAGCTGAATGTAAGTCATTAGGAAAAGAGTTCGGATTCGCTGTTTAATGCGTTGAAATTTAAATCCAGTTGTTGATTTCGCTGTGGAATGTAGACCTTAAATATGGGTGTCTGAGAAACTTTGTTTAACAAGTGCGCCTTTTCGTGAATAATTTCCGTGTCTTAATATCTAATATAATTTTGGTGGCCCTGCAGTAACGCAGTGTGGTAACGCGTTCGCCTAGTACGCCGTTAATCTGGGTTCGACTCCCAACGGTGCAAAGAACGCTTACTCAGAGATCTCATAAAGATCGCACTGCTCACTGTAGTCCGGGGTTTGGTTCCCTAGGCCTTAAGAGGTTCGGATTCCTCGGAAAACAGTAGGTCCCGGCGCAGCATGACCACTGTAGTCTTTGAGCCGTAAAACCACAAGCAAATAATATACGTCTTGGTAAAGATATATTATGAATAACGCTAATATAGTGACACCCACGGTTTGAAGCTTATAGTGGAGCTGTTTTAGGTATAGGAGAAAAAGGACGTCGTCCCCGTCCTGGAGTTGAATCAGGGTCCGCCTGTTGAGCCCGAAGTGCCTTAAACGCCAGACCAACGATGATAGGAACAACGCTCTCTTTCTCCGTATATAAGGATGTAAGATATTATTACCCTTCTCAGGGATAACACAATTGTCAATATTATGGTCGACACACAAAGGCACCGGGGCGAGTTTTTATGATTTTTTTTTGGGTGGGGCATTTTTATTATGATAATAAATTGACACCCACGTTTCGAAGCTCATACTAGAGCTGTTTTAGGTATAGGAGAAAAAGAGTTATCCTTTTATATTATTAATTTATATTTATAGAAAACTGTGTTATTCCTGGGAAGGGTAATAATATCTTACATTATGAATAACTGTTGGGAAAAATAGATTCCACATCCTTCTATTTTTAATGCTTATATGAATTGATGTATTTTCTATTACTATTTCTTTCTCCATCAAAATACTTTTTGATCCTGATAAATTAACTACTATTCCTTGTTCATAATTTGTGTAATATTTATGTATAAATTATATTTCTTTAATTTGCCCGATAAATTAAAATTTAAGATCTGTATAAATTCAAAGAAAGATCGTTTTGGATTAACCACATTAGGATCATTGATCATATTCAAATTGCACATAATATAAATTACATATAATTTAAAGTGTTATGCCTAAACAAAGGGAAGACGCGTATCACCATTTGTGAACAGGGTAAATTTTGTTCTCCGTTGTTAAATTCATATTCGTATTTATATCTTAAACATGTTTTATATGCAGTCTGTCAGTTTCATTCTGCCTTCACTTGACAAAGGGAGCAGTTGGCTCCCGAAACGTCGTGTTTTTAAACCTTACGCCAGTGTCGAAATAACTGTTTGTTATGGAATCTCCTGGTGAAACTCTGTATTGTTTCGTTAATGCAGTCTAACCTCGTTAAAATGAATACGCTTAAAACGAATTATTTTTAATACGTAGCGTTTTCTGAAGTCCAGTCAAATTTCAAATTGTGTAGGAATCCCTGCGTTATTTTTTTCCTTTAACAAGAACACGGTAACAAGACAAAATGCCGTTTATTAGGGACCGATAATCAATGACCCTTGGAAAATCCCCTCCGCTTAATAAGAACAAAACTCGCTTTATAAGATTAGAGTTTCTCATTGATAATTTCAACAGACTGTAGTTGCCAGACTACATGAGGAAGTGGCAATTTTTATACACAATTGCATAATAAATATTTCCTATTAGCGTTTACGGACGATGAGAAATGGAAAATATTTTCTATTCAACATTAGTTATTCAAATAAATTATTCAACATTTTACAAGACATTCAAGAGTCCAACAGACAGCATTGACAACCATCTGCTTCTTTATACCCTTTTATCGCGATGCGAGCGCCACTTATAAATTTACATACTGCTATCTCATGTATATCATCATTTGAAACTTCAGTGTTCGTACCTATAGTAAAACAAAGATTTTTTGAATCCGTCTATTACACATTATATCCATGTTAAAGGTATGTATATACTATTGGTTTTGTTACAAAATGTGTACGCTATAAGAAAATAATACTACTGATAAAATATAATAAAAAGAATAATAAATTAATAATATATATATAATAGCTATATGTGTATATGGTAATCGGAGATGGGATAAACAACTTAGTAATAATACAATCCTCCAATCCCCTCTTTGCGGATAATACGAATTACTGATAATATGAGCAGATTTTCTATTCCCATTGTGTGGTGTTCGTGTTAAACAGGTTCGACTGTATTGTCAAAATTTTAAGATATAAAATGCTTTTTACGAGACAGAAACTTCTCAGTTGTATAAAGTATCTGATCATATGTGTGTTGATCAGAAAGTCATAATTATGGCGATTTTAGGCAATGAGATATCCCCCATTATAAAGGTTTCCGTTAGCGTATCATTTTTGAAGTTTCGATGCACCGGTTTTCGATTTCAAGAGAATGTGGTAACTGCTTTGAAAGAATCTGTTCCAGTTACCAAATCTAGTTATTTTATCATCTTAACACATTTTACTTACCATTTATAAGAATAGTTGTATTCGGTTTGTCGTAATTCGAACATTAGGCCTAAACCATTAAACATGAAAGAAAGTTTCATCATAGAGCTTTGCGGGCTATTCCGCCGCGTTTGTTTATTAAAAACACTTAACGTTTCACTCCGTGCTATGCTAAGCATTCTCAGAAGTAATTGCCGGCCAAGTTTCCCTCTGCAAAATGCAAGACTTTCGCTTGGTTGCTCGGCAGAAAATGAGTGAGTAAAAAATATGAGACGTATTTGTAGTACTATTTCTCTGGCTACCCCTTGGTTGGGTGATTCACTGGTTGTTGGATGAAGGCCATCTTTCATTGGCTCAGAAGGTGACGAGTTTAGATTGGTTGAAAGAGGTCCGAATTTTTTGTGAATTTTTAGGCAGGAATTCCAAATTGATGGAACATTAATGGAGTCTTCTCTATTGAAATTATTAGGACAGTTTCGCGTGGCCACAATGCACTAGTTTCTGCGATACAAGGTGTCGTGAAAAAGAATTTGATGTTTATAATCAATGGCGTGTTGAGCGACCGCTGACTTGTTAGGTTGTTGCAAGCGAATATGGCGTTTATGTTCCTTAAGTCTAATCCTTAAGTTCCTTAAGTTCAATCACTCATTTTCTGCCGAGCAATCAATTGAAAGTCTTGCATTTTACAGAGGGAAACTTGGTCGGTATTACTTCTGAGGATGCTCCGCATAGCACTGAGTGAAACGTTAAGTGTTTTTAATAAACAGACGTTGCGGAATATCCCGCAAAGCTCTATGATGTATATTAACCTGTTAACTGGGTATGACGACATTTTTCGTCATGCCCAGAAGACTACCAAAATGCGAATGACGACATTTTTCGTCATTGAAATTAACCGTATTATGTTGAACGCATTACGTTTTATGTAGTTCTTATATATTTAATCCTAGCGTGATGGTGTGATGACATTACTTATCACTGTGAAAAAAAGTCCCCAGTGTGAAACGAGTTTCACAAAATTTTATTCCCCGGTTAACAGGTTAATAGACGCCGTGAAAGTCGTCGTGAATGTATAGAAGAAAGTGACGACTGAAGCAACCATGTCAAATCAAATATTTGCCTTATCTTTGATACAAATCTCCAAAGATTTCATTGTATAAGGTAAACATTGTTGTTTTGATGATAACCAGTTTGCCTTGGACCTCTTGAGAATTGTGATTTGCGCCGTTAAATGTTTTGTGGCTAGCCCCCTTTTCCAACAGCATTTTTTCTAACCATATCGATCAAAATAAATTATATTACATAACCTTGAAGCTCAAAAGTATTACTTACATTACAAGTACATTTTTATATTAAATCTAATATCCATGCAGGAAATATATTAAAGAGATGTATTTCTTTTCTTTATTATTCTTTCTATAATGGTTTATAATGTTTTCGTTTCGAAAAAGCAATTTTGCTTCCCCGTAATGGAAAATATTTTTATTCGTATTTTATTTTACTTTCAATCTCCGAACAACGTTGTCGAGAATTTTAAATTTAGTATTTGAATTGAATTTCGAAAATTCAACTTGTTTAAAGCTTGTAGAGCTTGCATGATTTGATCGGTTTCTATTTTGAGGTGGTTGCGAGTTGTTTTTATTTTTTAGTCGGGAAGAAGAGATTCGTAAAATTTATTTATTTTTTTATTTATTTATTTAGGTTTTCTGAAAGCTTTCTCCCAATGAATTTTCGGTTTAGTAGTCATTTTGTTTAACTGAAGCTTTCGTAAAGCTAGAAACCTCGTCTCTCAAAGCGTATCATAAAAAATTCGATTCTGTCGGAAGAATTTTGGAATCTCAGAAATCAGGGGCAACGCGAATCAGCATTCGATATACGAGAAGAATAAATGACATTTGACTTCAGCATAAATGTTTAAAGTCGAAGAATGTGTTTTAAATGTGTTTTAATTTCCTATGTGGACATCATTAGAGTAGGTGTAAAATCTACGATGGCTAGATCTATGTTTAAAATACATCCCTCTCTCTTTATCGATTCTCCTATAATTTTTACCGAGAAAAAGGTTTTCGAATTCGAACTTTTATCTATTAAACTTCAAAATTAAAAACGGGTGGTTTAAATAGTTAGCGAAGGCCGTGTCAACATTCCTGTCATATTTTTGTCTCTTATTGTAAATGAGCATAAACAGGGCAGACATATTTTACCAATAATTAAACTAATTACAATACTCGCTAACGAAGTACAGCGAACTTTTCAGATAAAGTAAGACTTCAAAACAAATTAGTTCCAAGCTCTTTCCATTAATTACGTTGTTAATTACGAGCTTTCGGATGAGTAATTGGCATAGCTTGCAGAGTAATCGCAATTGTGAATGTTGCATAATTATTTGTCTAGAATAATTATTATTTTTCATTGAATGCGATTGTATTAATTTTGAGATAATTGGGGAACTAAGAATCGCTCTTCGCCCCACCCTACCGCTGAAAATTTAATTTTCAGTTCGTTTCCCCATTTCGGAATGAATTATACATTGCATTTTAAAACGGTAGGAAAACTAATTTTGAATTTTCTTATTTCACTTTTTCTCTCGTTCTGCGAAAGACGTTTTTAATTAAGGCGAATTGAAATTTTAGTTCGTTTCATATCTTTATTTCGAAACGAGCGCTGTAAAAAGGTTTTTAGTCAGTCGTTGCCAGCTTTCTGCAGTTAATGACTTTATTTACTCGAAAAAAGTTTTTTATTCTTACTTATTATTTTCCGCCGTTGTTAAACTTCAGATTAGAAAAAGAGGTTGGTTTATGATCTTCAGCTCTTCTCTTCGAATAGCAGTTTTTTCATAAAGAGTTTTCCGAAGTTGCCCCTTTTCTGCGCTCTGGCTTATAATAATATACATATAAGCCATAAATATAATTACAGTATGGATATTTGTTGAAATGGTCATTAAAAACTGTTTCATACTAATTAAAAACATAACATTCTGTGGATTGTGTATCATTAAACTACGTTTAAAGTACAGGCTCCAAGTAATTACTTAAAATCTTATGTTCTTAGAATTTTCAGCTTCTCTAACTGGCCGACTGGTTAGCTGTTTTGTGTTTGACGTCCCACACCCAAAGAATCATGGCAGATTAATTTTTTAGACATTTCATGCTTTCACTTGCAGTTTTCTTGGCGTACTTTTGCCATGTGTACATACATATTTAAAGTAACTTCTAATAAAATTTTTCATTGTCGTGAAAGGTTACGGGAAATAAAATTTCTCTTTTGTGTAATAAAATGTGTGTTTTTACGACAATTTTGCATGATTTCAGGGGGATCGGATCTCATTTAGTGAAAATGCAAACGAATTGTATTGATGATTATATAAATCGTTTTATGAATATTATATTAAGAATTATCCATATTAGAGTTAAGAAGAGTTCATAGTAGGGATGAGCATCGATGTCAATATCGACGAGTACTATTGATGTTAGAAAAATATCAATCTCTAAACGTCGATGTTTTATTTTTTTTATATTAAAGTAAGTAAGGTGGCCCTCTGGACCACCTAAATGCGCTACATTAGAAGTGTTTGTAATTACCTGATGGCAAAGCTTTCGTGCGATAAGTTGCTCTGGCAACAGTGACGATAATTTATCCGTAGTAAAAGCGAGCTCTATATGTTTATTCTTAAGAACAGAAGTTATGCTCTGCTTTTCTTTTATTAAAATTGTGTTGTTTTCTTGAATTAAATGTAGTTTTACTGGTTAGTAATATTACTTTATTAGTTTATAACCTAAAATAATCCTTGTTTCAATTTTAAAAACATTTAACTACTTTTACCTTATTAAAGAAAGGATATTTGTAAAATATCGGTTTCCAAACATCAATGTTTATAACTAAAAACATTGTTGTCCCAATTTAAAAAAAATGTGGAAGTTGTTAAAAAAAAAGAATGTGTTTAATGATTAATATGGTAAGGTAAAGCCAATATATTACAGAATAAAGTATAAACATATTAATTTATTCCAAAAAATAATGGTTTAGTCGTTATTTTTAAATTACAATGAAGCAAATTGTAACGTAGTAGCGAATAATATAGTATATCGAGATATAGGTGAATTGTTATTTGCAGGAATATCTTTTGCATACCGTTATTGAAAATGAATGAATTATTAATTAAAAAATAATATAAAATTTAAAAGGACTATATGGAATCATCCATGGAATGTAAGAAAATTATTGATAATAATAATTTTTACTTATTCTCTGCATTATTTAATCAACATGTCAATACACAGATAATTGTCTAACGATCAACACAATGTAGATAGTCCGGAGTAAATACACAAGTATGACCTTCTCCAGACCTGAAATAAGTAAATGTATACATACAGACACTATCCCGACCACTCTCAGCTTTTTTCTCTCTCACCTCGTTTTCGACCAATAAATATTTCTTCAGTTTTGATTTGAATAAATCTAGGTTATTTATTATTTTGTATTCATCTGATAGTGAATTCCAGAGTTTCACTCCCTTGTAACTTATGTTGTCTCTGTTCTGTTCAAGTCTAATTTTTGGCAAATTTAATTTTCTATCTTTCTTAACCCCATACACACCTGCTTTTATTGTATATCTATATTTTTCCGCATGTCTTTGTTCTATCATTCTTTGGTACACATTTTGATTAACACACAATATTCATGCATTATGCCCATTGAAAGTATACTTAGAGATTTAGACAGTGTGTTGCAATTGATAGTCCCACTCTTATATATTGTTCTTACCATTTTTTTGGTGATTCTATAATTTTTAAGTTAATTTTTTCCCAAATTTCCCCAGACACTGTTGCAATACATTAAATGTTTCTTAATAAATGAGTAATAAAATTCGATGATTTGTTTTTGATAAGTATTTTGATACATTTTTTATTATACCTAGGCCTTTACTTATTTTACTGCATATTTTGTTAACCTGGTCATTCCAATTTATCGGATATAGTAACGCCAAGGAATCCGGTTCTGCCATAGCTTCTATTTTTCTACCATTGGTCCCAATAATTATTTTTCCTTCCGTTCCATCAATATTTTTAGTTTTAAACATCAGAATTTTGATTTTGGTTTTATTTACTCGCATTTGATTTACTTTAAACCATAAATTATATTTCTGTACCTCCTCTCTTGCCTTTTCTAGAACCCTGTCAATATCCTTGTCTCAGAGTATTACACTAGTATCATCTGCAAATAGAGTTAGAGCCTCTCCTGAAGGCATATCAAATTTATCATTAATTTATAACAAAAACAATAGTAGTCCTAAATTTAAGCCCTGTGGTATACCAAACTTATTAATATATGATATAGATCGATCACACACATCCTTTATACAAACCACTTGTTGTCGATTTTTAAAATAGTCTTTTATTATATTGGTGATTTTTCCTCTCAACCCACACATTTTTAATTTTTCTATCAAAATATCCCCATGAATCACATCAAATGCCTTATTAAGACCACAAAATATACCCAATCCTGTATACTCTTTATCCAATACTCTTTGTATTGTCACTATTGTTCTCATAAGAGCATCTTCTGTTGATATTCCACTCGTGTAACCATATTGGAATTTATTTAATATTTCATGTTTATTAATAAGTTTTATTATTCTATTATAAATTAATTGTTCAAATATCTTTGCAAACACCGATAGGATAGAAATTTATCTATAATTTTCCTTAACATCTTTTTTGCCCTTTTTATGTATTGGTATCAACTTAGCTACTTTCTTTCCGTTAGGTATTATTTCAATTTCTAGTATTTCCTTATAAATCAACAGTGATGGTTCTACAAACAAATCTGCACATTTTTTAATTAATAAGGATCTAATTTCGCCACTTCCTGCATCCTTTTTTTTATATCGAGTTTCATTATCTCTCTTTCAAAGTTCAGTACTATTTATTTTTTCAATAAACATCGTACTTCTCAATTTCTGTCCTATGCGTGTTTTAAACACTGTATTTTCACCCCTTACACTGCCAACTTCCTTTTCCGAAATTTCAACAAAAAACTTATTCAATATACGTTAGAAATTTCTTCACCATCTGTGATTGGATCTTTTCTTACCTGTAATTTTTTCAACCCTCTTTCATATGTGTTACATTTCCTTAATATTTGATTTAGTACAGTTCATCACATCTTACAATTTATATCTGCAAAATATTTTTCATAATAATCACTTTTTCTACTCTTTATCAGTTAATTAATTTTATTTCTTAAATTTCTAAACTTCTCTGAGTAATTAATTTTCCTTGTTCGAGCAAATCTACAATATATTCTGTTCCTATTTCTAATTCTTTGTACTATTTCACCATTTATCCATCCCTTTCTGTGAGTTTTTTTCTTTTATATACTTCCAATTAAAAGAGTCTTTATTAGTACTTACAAGTCAATCTATGCAATATCTAGGGGACACCGACTAATAATGGCCGCATTCAGATTTTTATTTACCACTGATTTCTCTCTGGCTTTATAGGTAAGGTGGCCAACCCTCCCGTGTTTTAGCTAATTTTTGCAGATTTTCCCCGTTCCCCTATTCATATTTTTCACGCGCATTTCATTAACCATCAAAATCGTGAAATTTCAATTATATATTATTACATTAAATTTATGTATACCATATTTACCTAAATTTAAATTATACGTTACTAGAGGTTCACCGGTAAAGTTCTGCAGCATCAGTGAGCAAATACATAGAGGCAGGGTTCTCACGCAACCTGGAGAACCTGGAATTATCAGAGAATTTGAAAACATCTCTAAAGGTCAGGAGAAAGCGAGATTTTTTGGCAAAAGCTGAAAAAGTCTGAGAAAACCTTCTTAACTTCTGTTCTGAATAGCTAAATCTTCCATAAACGTGAAGCCACTTTCCCCGTGACCTAAGTTCAGATGAAAATTACTTGTGGTTGGTCAGGGATTTTTGCCGGCTAATTCAGGAAAAAATCTGGGAAAGTCAGGAAATTTTTTCCAATGTGAGTGGAAACACTGTATATAAATTAGAACTGCGAAACATGTAAATTTAGAATTAATATTACGACGTAGCACTACTTAGAATAACTGAAGAAAGTAAGTGAGTCCAATATTTTAGTCGTAGTATAATTTATTTAACAAAAACCAATGTACGTTTCGGGAGGAACTTGCCCGTCCCTTGTCATGAATACGTATGACCTATACCTATTGCTAACCAGTAGCGTGGCCATTAAAAATTTATGGGGGCTTAAGTGGCTTTAAAGAAGATTTTGTGATGAAATGTGAGAAAATAATGTTTTGTAAGATATTATTACCCTTCACAGGGATAACACAATTGCCAAATAAAGGTCAACACAGAAAAGCCTCCGGGGCGAGTTTTTTGTGAGTTTTTCGTGGGGGAATTTATTATACAATAATTTTTGCCACCCACGTTTATGTAGCTCAAACTAGAGCTTTATTGTTTTTGGAGAAAAAGAGACGCCGTCCTCATCCTGGATTCGAACCAGGGTCCCCGCAATTAGCCCGCGGTGTCTTGACCTACTAGACGAATGAGAACAAGAACAAACGCATTTTTCTCCGTATATTAGGATGTAAGATATTATTACCCTTCACAGGGATAACACAATTGCCAAATAATGGTCAACACAGAAAAGCCTCCGGGGCGAGATTTTTGTGAGTTTTTCGTGGGGGAATTTATTATACAATAATGTTTGCCACCCACGTACATATAGCTCAAACTAGAGCTTTTTTTTATATTTGGAGTCAAAATGCGTTTATTAAATAAATATAATAAAATTTATATAATAAAAATAACAAAATTTATATACATAAAATAATAAATTTATAATAAAATAATAAAAATTTATATAATAAAATAATAAAATTTATATAACAAAAATAATAAAATAATAAAAATAATAAAATTTATATAATAAAAATAATAAAATTTATATAATAAAAATAATAAAATTTATTAAATAAATTGAGTATAAAATGCGTTTGTTCTTGCCCTCATTCGTCTAGTAGGCCAAGACACCACGGGCTCAAGGCGGGGACCCTGGTTCGAGTCCAGGATGAGGACGGCGCCTCTTTTTCTCCAAAATTACATAAGCTCTAGTTTGAGCTGTAATTAATACGTGGGTGGCAAAAATTATTGTATAATAAATTCCCCCACGAAAACTCACAAAAATCTCGCCCCGGAGGCTTTCTTGTGTTGACCATATTTGGCAATTGTGTTATCCCTGCGGAGGGTAATAATACCTTACATCTTCATATACGGAGAAAAATGCGTTTGTTCTTATCTACATTCGTCTAGTAGGTCAAGACACCGCGGGCTCAATGCGGGGACCCTGGTTCGAGCCCAGGATGAGGTCCGCGCCTCTTTTTCTCCAAATATAAAAAAAGCTCTAGTTTGAGCTAATTAAACGTGGGTGGCAAAAATTATTGTAAAATAATGTTTTGATGTCCAGTGAGGGGCGCTTGAGATCGAAAGCCCCATTTCCTACATCACCGTTGCTGACGAAGGATATCCAAGGTTCGTTCGAAACGTACGTTGATTTTTGTTGAATAAATCATACTACTCCTAAAACTTTGAACTTATTTTATTTATTTACGTGTAAATGTGTGTGTTATACTGTGACCTGTATATTGTCACTCTTTTTTCATCAATATTATATATGACATGATAATATTATGTAAAATATTCATTAATTGCTTTTTTTAATATTATCAATTTCATGAACATTTCTACTGTGACGCTGCCCTGCTAAAAAAAAAAAGCTCAAAATTTGTCGCCTTCCTTAGTCTCACTTAATTTAGTCTTTGTCCTGACTAAATCTCCCTTAAATTCACGGGCGAAAGTTGGTCATTCTGCTTATAGGGGTCACAGATAGTTAAACCCCCTTTTTCTCACTTGGTTTGTTATAAAATTTCCCTCTAAAACAGATCACTGTCCTTTACCTTCAATTGCGCCTACACAATTAAACAGATATGACTGTTCTGAAAAGCAACAGCTCATTCTTTATTTCAAACATTGTTAATGCACGACATTTCCGTCTTTTTGTACTCCCCAGATAAGGAATTCCCCCACATAAGATCAGTGATCGCCAACCTAATTACATATGCGAGCTGCTTATTATATTGCTTACCCATTCCCGCTACTGTAGCCAGTTAAACTTTAGACTAAATGTAAGCGATATCGTGAATCAGTGGTTCTGGATGGTTTTATTACAACTAGGCTTTTAAATATGCCCCCATCATCCTTTATTGCGTCTTTTTTTTAGGGCTCTATATTAGTTTTGCACGCCCACCCGAAAGTATTTTCTGAATCTGCCCCTCTGGGACTAAATATATATACAGTCTAACCTCGATTTAACGATTTTCATGGAATCAGTGAAAATGATCGTTAAATCGAAGAATTCGTTAAATCGGGGGAATACATTTATCGGAACCAATGACTCACCTGCGGGAGGAAGGGGGCGATGGATCCCGGGCTCTTCCTTGGGTTGAAAATTTACATGTAAAATACTTTAAAAGTAACAACTATTACAATAAAAAAATAACAGTATTTTTTTTACATTTTTGGCCTTTCCCCGATAAAAATAATGCGTGCGCTATTGATCGGAACTGAAATAAGAAATTATCGAAAAGGAGAACAATAAAAATGCTTACCAGCATTCTGAAGAATACATGTTAATTTTAATAAACATAAAACACAAGTATGTGCTTAATTACTACTTCGAAAAGAAATCCTTGATGTTTGTTTTCATTTTTCTTGGGAGTTGGCATTTAACATTGCCTTTTTGGCTTTTTCAAATGCATCGAAAAGACCATCGTTGACGTCAAAACGCAGTAAATACTTTTTTACACACCGTAAACCAGCATTCGCTTCAATTGAGTGAACTCAATTGAAGTGGATTTGCTGACGACAGTTGATTTTCTAACTGAAATTCTACTTGCAGCTATCTACAGGATAACAACGAAGAGTTATCGTTAAATCAAGGAAAACAAACGTTAAATCTAGGATATCGTTAAATCTGGTATCGCTAAACCGAAGTCAGACTGCATATTATAATGTAAAATACATATATAAATACAAAAAACATTTACAATAATTTTATCTATTAATATATATAAAGGGAAAGCAAACCTTTTAGTGTGATCTTCAGCATTTCTTGTTTTTAACAATCCTGTCAATATCAGGCCTTATTTTTGATGTTACAACCCTAAGAGTGTTTCCAAGGTGGACGTCAGTTATTCTGGTCCAGATACAGATACATAATTTAATTCTTTTGTACAAATGACCCAGGCAGCGCCCATACATTTCGCATTGATATTCATTGATATAAGTTAATGATAAAGTTAGGCGCCACTACAGCACTGGCACGAATGAAACGGTCCAAAAACAAGTTGAAACATGCTGGTTCATTGCCCAGTTTTCTGTGGTAAGAAACCACTATCTGTAGGTGGGAGCAGTCAAATGCTCTCGCCATGACCGACGAAAGCACGGGGTGAATTAATCATTAAAAATCCGCAAACACAATGTCCACTATGTTGCAGGTATTCCATGAGCCCACTTAGACGCAAAACCGAACGTGGCCTGTCCCTTTTGGAGTAGATTAGGCATTGAAGGCAGTACCTTGAGGGTTCGATGAGTGATGCTATTGGATTGTCCTCCAGCTCTCCAAAGAAGGTGAAACATTGGTCGAGTGCTGCTGTGTGAAGAAGTTCGACTTTTAAGTCTCTGTGTATATTTAAGTTTCTAACGAACCAGGGGCTCCACACATTGTTCGTAGACATTTATTTTGAATTGTTTGTAGTGTTCTCATTTTATCTGGACCGAGAAAGGTGAAGACAGCACAGCAGTAAAGAAGAATTGACCTAATTGAAGATTTATATACCAGAATTTTTGTTGAGAGGCTCATTTTGGATTTAAAGCCTAAAACTGGTAACAGTATGGAGAAGGCAGCGCGAGCTTTGTTTTTAGTGACTTCAAAATGCCTTTTGAAACTAAGTCTTTCGTCTAGCATCATCCCCAAATACTTTGCTGTGTTTGTGTTAGTAATTTTTTTATCTTTTACAGTGACTGAGTAAGAGCCAATTTTCCCACTGTTTCTGAAAATAACTAATTGACTTTTCGCTGGATTCACGGTAAGACCCCAAGCCATAAGCCATCTTTCTATAGTCGTTAAGTTGTCTTGAAGGTTATTTACAGCGGAGTTGATATCTTGACTTTTACATAAAATTGCCGTATCGTCAGCATAAAGTGCAAGGATGCCTCTGTTAACTTCTGGGAAGTCACTAATGAAAAGATTGAATAATAATGGTCCTAAGAGTGATCCTTGAGGTACTCCTGCAGTAATGGGTCTCCTGTTGCTGAATTCACCATTATTGGCATATACAAATCCCCTATTTCTGAGATAAGACGAAATTACCCTCACAAGGTAATGCGAAATGTTAAATCTAAGCAGCTTGTATACGAGACCATCTATCCAAACTTTGTCGAACGCCTTTTCCAAATCTAAAAATTGTGGCAGTACATTCCATTCTATTAAACCCGTCTAGAATAAACTCCGTTACCCTCCAGAGTTGATGTTGGGTAGAATGTTTTTCTCTGAATCCAAACTGGCAAGGATGTAGCAAATGTTTCTTGTTTACCTCGTCATTCAACCTTATCAGAATGATTTTTTCAAATATTTTGCTTAGGCATAAGAGAAGACTAATTGGTCTATACATTGATGGATTAAGGCACCTGTTACCTTTTTTGGGAATAGCAATGATCTTGGCAGTTTTCCACACTTCTGGAAAATACCCAAGTCTGATTGATGCATTAAAAATATTTGTAAGAAGGACTATTGCTTTCATAGGTAAATTTTTAATATGTTTGTTTGTGATATTATCTAGTCCACATGCCTTTTTAGTATGTAGCTTCTTAATTATTTTCGTTATTTCAGTTGGTGATGTAGGCAAGAAAGATTTTGTTTCTGTACAGGTGTTTTTAAAGATGTCTATGGATTTGCACACAATATATGAGACCGGAGAATTTATGAGGCTTGGTGTTTTGAGCTGATTTTCAAGAGAATTGGCTAAAATATCGGTAATTTGTTTTTTATCAGTCATAACATGATTTGTATTATCGTCCCGAAGCTTAAGAATCTTGTTATCCTGTTTCTTCAATGTCTTTATGAACTTCCATGCCGTGCCATTTTTATGATCGAGATCTTTGATGAATTCGTCCCACCTCCTTTGCGTAAATCTCCTAATGATATTTTTCGTATTATTTGCACATATCCTCCATTGATTTTTATCTTCCGGATCCCACGATTTCTGATATTGTCGTCTGAGTTTATTTTTATTTGAAATATGTTTTTTAATCCACTGGGGAAGATCAAGGGGATCACCTGTAATGTTTTTAGTGACTGCGCTTTCTTCAGTTGCGTTGTTAATGACATTGTTAAGATTATTTATTGCAGTATCGATATCGCCAGTGCAAGTCAGCGGAATGGAGCAGTTGATCTTTTCGTCGACAAGCTTTGTGTAATTTCCCCAACAAATATATTTTGTTGAAGGTTTCAATGGTGTTGGAATGCTGTCAAAT
>QLNU02015360.1:292745646-292758158 GCA_006491805.2 Dysdera silvatica
TAAAGTTAGGCGCCACTACAGCACTGGCACGAATGAAACGGTCCAAAAAAAAGTTGAAACATGCTGGTTCATTGTCCGGTTTTCTGTGATAAGAAACCACTATCTGTAAGTGGGAGCAGTCAAGTGCTCTCACCACGAGCGACGATAGCACGAGGTGAGTTAATTATTAAAAATCCGCAAAGCACAATGTTCACCTTGCTGCAGGTGTTCCATGAGCCCACTTAGACGCAAAACCGAAAGTGGCCTGTCCCTTTTGGAGTAGATTAGGCATTGAAGGCAGTACCTTGAGGATTTGATGAGTGATGCTATTGGATTGTCCTCCAGCTCTCCAAAGAAGGTGAAGCATTGGTCGAGTGCTGCTGTGTGAAGAAGTTCGACTTTTAAATCTTTGTGTATGTTTGAGTTTCAAACGAAACAAGGAGCTCCACACATTGTTCGTAAACATTTATTTTGAATTATTTGTAGTGTTCTCATTTTATCTGGACCGAGAAAGGTGAAGACAGCACAACAGTAAAGAAGAATTGACCTAATTGAAGATTTATATACCAGAATTTTTGTTGGAAGGCTCATTTTGGATTTAGGTCCTAAAACTGGTAACAGTGTGGAGAAGGCAGCACGAGCTTTGTTTTTAGTAACTTCAAAATGCCTTTTGAAACTAAGTCTTTCGTCTAGCATCATCCCCAAATACTTTGCTGCGTTTGTGTTAGTGATTTTTTTATCTTTTACTGTGACTGAGTAAGAGCCAATTTTCCCACCGTTTCTGAAAATAACTAATTGACTTTTCGCTGGATTCACGGTAAGACCCCAAGCCATAAGCCATCTTTCTATAGTCGTTAAGTTGTCTTGAAGGTTATTTACAGCGGTGTTGATACCTTGACTTTTACATAAAATTGCCGTATCGTCAGCATAAAGTGCAAGGATGCCTCTGTTAACTTCTGGAAAGTCACTAGTGAAAAGGTTGAACAATAATGGTCCTAAGAGTGATCCTTGAGGTACTCCTGCAGTAATCGATCTCCTGTTGCTGAATTCACCATTATTGGCATATACGAATCCCCTATTTCTGAGATAAGACGAAATCACCCTCACAAGGTAATGCGAAATGTTAAGTCTAAGCAGCTTGTATACGAGACCATCTATCAAAACTTTGTCGAACGCCTTTTCCAAATCTAAAAAGATTGTGGCAGTACATTCCATTCTATTAAACCCGTCTAGAATAAACTCCGTTACCCTCCAGAGTTGATGTTGGGTAGAATGTTTTTCTCTGAATCCAAACTGGCAAGGATGTAGCAAATGTTTCTTGTTTACCTCGTCATTCAACCTTATCAGAATGATTTTTTTCAAATATTTTGCTTAGGCATGAGAGAAGACTAATTGGTCTATACATTGATGGATTAAGGCACCTGTTATCTTTTTTGGGAATAGCAATGATCTTAGCAGTTTTCCACACTTCTGGAAAATACCCAAGTCTGATTGATGCATTAAAAATACTTGTAAGAAGGACTATTGCTTTCATATGTAAATTTTTAATATGTTTGTTTGTGATATTATCTAGTCCACATGCCTTTTTAGTGTGTAGCTCCTTAATTATTTTTGTTATTTCGGTTGGTGATGTAGGCAAGAAAGATTTTGTTTCTGTACAGGTGTTTTTAAAGATGTCTATGGATTTGCACACAATATATAAGACCGGGGAATTAATGAGGCTTGGTGTTTTGAGCTGATTTTCAAGAGAATTGGCTAAAATATCGGTAATTTGTTTTATATCAGTCATAACATGATTTGTATTATTGTCCCGAAGCTTAAGAATCTTGTTATCCTGTTTCTTCAATGTCTTTATGAACTTCCATGCCGTGCCATTTTTATGATCGAGATCTTTGATGAATTTGTCCCACCTCCTTTGCGTTAATCTCCTAATGATATTTTTCGTATTAT
The DNA here is from genome assembly GCA_006491805.2 of Dysdera silvatica. NCBI lineage: Eukaryota > Metazoa > Arthropoda > Arachnida > Araneae > Dysderidae > Dysdera > Dysdera silvatica. The sequence continues at coordinate 292,747,576 of QLNU02015360.1, forward strand.
TTGCACATATCCTCCATTGATTTTTATCTTCCGGATCCCACGATTTCTGATATTGTCGTCTGAGTTTATTTTTATTTGAAATATGTTTTTTAATCCACTGGGGAGGATCAAGGAGATCACCTGTAATGTTTTTAGTGACTGCGCTTTCTTCAGTTGCGTTGTTAATGACATTGTTAAGATTATTTATTGCAGTATCGATATCGCCAGTGCAAGACAGCGGAATGGAGCAGTTGATCTTTTCGTCGACAAGCTTTGTATAATTTCCCCAACAAATATATTTTGTTGAAGGGTTCAATGGTGTTGGAATGCTGTCAAATGAGTATATGACCGGAAGGTGATCAGAAGAGAGCGCTGTAATTACCTCGGATTTAATATCACTGTAGATATTTTGATGTAGTAGAATATTTCAAATATCTGGATTATGATTTGTAAAATTCGGGATATAAGTATATTGATTTGGAGCTGAAATATGAACGTTGTTGCAATTATCAAGAAAATTTTTAAGTGTTCTGCCATTTCTATTCTCCTTACGACATCCCCATGCAGTACTTTTGGCATTAAGATCACCGGCAACTATTATCGTGTTATTTAAATGGAAGAGTGAGTGGAGATCCATTTCTTGAAGTTCTTCATTTGGTGGATTATAAGCTGCTATAAAAACAGTTTCTGAACTCCCTGTAATCGTTTTTATAGCGGTTACTTCGAGTTGACCTGTAATAGTAGTGATTAAAATTTGCGAATGGTTGATGTTCCGCTTGATATATATTGCGGTACCCCCGCCTAACCTGCCAACTCTGTCAGTTCTGTAGACTTCATAATTTGTAACTTTGAATTCATGTTTGGCTGACCAATGTGTTTCTGTTACCAGAGCAATATCGATATTATTTTCCTTCAGAAGCATACGAAACTCATTAATGTGGTGTTTAAGGCCATTAGCATTCCAATTTAAAACTTTAAATGTACGAATAGTGTTATTTAGTAAGACCATGGAGAAAAATTAATTTCTTTGGGTGATAAGTTCAACGAGCAATGTCAAAGTTTTTTGCTGTTGAACCATTTGTATAAGGATAGATTGTAAGAGTTCGTTTGTAGACAGATTATTTTCATTAGCAGGATGTTGATCTGCCTTGTTACATTTTGGGACGAATTTCGTTTTGTTAAGAAGTATTCTGGTCCTAACTTTTGATTTCACTAACTTCATTCTTGGCGAAAAGCTCTGTTCGCAGACGCACTGGCGTACGCAGGGGTGTTTATGGGGTGTTATAACCCTCCATTGCGATGAAGTTTTTTATATATATATATATATACGTTTAAATGTATGGAGTTGTAGCTCTGTAATCCCTTACTGTAAGCCCCCACTCGTTTATGAACTTCCTTCGTACGCCTATACACAGATATAAGTGCTCCCGAATAGTAACATTTACAAAGCATGCAGTCAAGTCGTTGGAATGATGTTTCCATCGACATATTTAGAATAGAATTCAATGAGTACTAAATTGAATTTGGTTTTTTACCTTTAAATCACTGTTGCACTGCAAATCAATAAAACTATCTTTACTGACCCTATACGCAAGAAAACTAAAGTAAAACACGATTGAGGGAAGACCGCGTATTACTTTAGTTCTTTAACGTTTTAAGATATTTATTACGAAATGTGAACGGCATAACGCACATAAATTTAAGACTTAGTGGGAGCAGTGGGCGTTATTTTTGTGTGAAACAATTTGTATTTTTTCATGAGCCGGCGGGCCGCGGGTTCAAGACTCGTGCTCTAAGAGGTTCGGATTCCTCGGACAATTGTAGGTCCCACCGTAGCACGACTCTTGCTGCCCTTACACCGTAAAACTCAAATAAATAAATAATTTAATCCTACTTACTTACCATTGCTATTTTGATTTAAAAAAATTCCCTGATTTTTACATTGCATGTCCATTTTCTTCGCCTTATTTCAGCAGTGTCGGGTGTAACAAAATAAGCTCGATACGCTAAGAACTTCACGACTTTCAGCTCTTCTGGAACGAACAACTTAGTTAAAGTGAGAATCGACATTTTAAATAAACATAGATGTATGCTATACCAAGTCGGGAAAATTGTTAATACCACGTGTACAACATGAATAAAACTAAATACATTCACTTCCCTTTCATTCCCTCGATAATTTGTGTTAGTTTAATGTACTGAGAGTTGCATCTGTCATTTTTTAAATATATCCTGGAGTTTGAATTTAATTAATGGGTTAATTAAGTTAAACTTTGATATTCCTCCATGCTGTTTTTATTTACGAAGTTGGGTTGATATTTGAAATTCCGTTTCCAAAAGGTAATTAGTCGAAATCAAATAAGTCATTCAAAAACAGACAGCATGGGTGAAAGAGGATAGCAATTCTTTAATGAATTTTCTTTATTTCGACATTTGAGTCTTAAACTTTTAAAAGGACTTAAACATCAAAACTTACCGCCAGGGAATGTGAATATCCCGGCTACTTGAAGTTTCCCAATCTTGTTTCCACCTTTCGAGTTTGAACCAGTTTTTAGCGTTTTAGTCAGCTATATGTCTCTAAGATTGTCTTTAATCATGACCCAAAATGTAACAAAAAGGAGGAAAGTTGTCCGGGGGAGAAATTAGTGACAGTCGAGTTGAGGGGAGGAGCGGACAAATATTGGAAAAGAAATATTTCTACACGAAAATTATAATTGAAATTAAATAGGAAAAGCTTTAATTTATTTTTGTTTATTCATTTTAAGTAGCTTTAATGAGTAAGATAGAGTTCGCTAATTGAGTAGCTAACTATCATAAAATAGGAAGGCTGCATTTGTGGAAGAAAAAAATTTTTCAACACGGCTGTGGAAATGAGAACTTTCTGCCGTTACCAATATTAAGTTAAAGCTGCTTATACCATAGGTTTTAAACTGTGGGTTGCAGGTTGCGGCCAAGGGCGTAATGACGTTGACTAACACATTTTATACAACATGCTATGTAAAAATATTCATGACATGAGATTTGTATATTTGGGAGCCGTCAACATTTTCTGAGAGGTTAAGGGAGCCGTGGGTCAAAGAAGTTTGAAAACCCCTGTTGCATAGGGTTCTGATTTCGACTATGAAAGTGAGAGCGTTTCTTTTCTTCTCACAAAGATTAGTGGGCCCAGCCAAATGAAGCAACAGACTGAAAGAAGGCAAGGGAGCGTCCAACAGAAGCAGATCGAGGGTCATTAACGATGGAACTGGGTTTTCTTCATTTTATAGGGCCCCGAGTTTAATACCAGACCTGGGAAAGTCTTTGTTTTTATTCCTTAAGCAATATAGACTGGCTTTTCCAAATGAACCGCTGAAAGGAGGGCAAAAACGTTTAATAGCTGGAAATTTGATGGTCATTACATAGGCCCTTACATTCGATACTAGACTTGGGAACATCGTTTATTTTATTCCTTAAAAATGAAGATTGATCTTATACTGAAAACATGAAAATAAAGCAACAACACGGAAAGATGGGGAGGGGGGCATATAATAGCTGGGTTTGATGGTCATTAACGAGGAAAGTTGCTTTTCGTCACTGCATAGGACCTTGAGTTCGATACCAGGCTTTGAAGCATGGACTTCTTTATTTTTAAAGAAATGTAGCTTAGCCCTGCTAAACGAAGCGATACACTAAAAAAAAGCTTAATAGCTAGTAGTTTAATGTTCGTTTACGAGAAAAGTGGTTTTCTGTGGATGAAGGGGCGACTGGGGCCAGGCAAAGGGTATATGGGGCACAGGGCACCTAGGGATTGGTACCCATCATATTCAACCATTATCTATCCACTGCTGGATGAAGGTCTCTCCAAATGCTTTCCACACAAGTCTATCCTGGGCCATTCGTTTCCACGTCACCCCAACCTGTTTTCTTATTTCATCCACCCATCTAGTTTGAGGACGTTTTCTAGGTCTTCGGTGGTCTCTTGGAATCCAGTTCAGAATTTCTGTTGTCCATCGTTGATCAGTTCTTCTTGCAATATGCCCAGCCCATCGCCATTTCAGCCCTTTTACTTTAACAATGATGTCCTCTACTCTAGTTTGCTCTCTCACCCAAGTGTTTCTTTTTCGATCTCTCCTAGTTATTCCAAGCATGCACCTCTCCATGCTCCTTTGCGTTGTCTGTAACTTTCGTATTGCTCCAACTGTTAGACTCCATGTCTCTGATCCATAAGAGAGGACTGGCAATACACACTGGTTGAAGACCTTTCTTTTTAGACACAAAGGCAATTTCCCCTTCAGGATAAAACTGTTTCTTCCAAATGCACTCCAGCCAAGTTTAATACGTCTGTTGAGTTCTTTCATAATGTTGCCATCCATTGAAATCAGCTGGCCAAGGTAAATATATGAATCAGCAATTTCTAGCTCAATGTTGTCAACTTGTATTTTTGTTTCCTCTACAAAATTATTGAACATGATCTTAGTTTTTTGTAGGTTCATCTTGAGTCCAACTTCTTTACTTCTAGTTGAGAGCTCCTGTACCATGTCTTGGAGTTCTGATGGGTTCGTTGAAAAAATAACAATGTCATCAGCAAACCGCAAATGATTTAAATATTCACCATTTATTTTTATTCCCTTGTTATTCCAATTTATCAGCTGAAAAATCATCTGTAAAGCTGAAGTAAAAAGTTTTGGAGAAATGGTATCTCCCTGCCTCACACCTTTACCAATTTTGATAGTTTTGGTATCTTTATGTAACCGAAATTTTGCACTTGCATTTTTATACACACGTTTCACCATGTCAATGTACACATCCTCAATGTCTGTTGATCTTAAAGAGTTGATGACTGCTGATGTTTTAATAGAGTCAAAGGCCTTCTCATAGTCAATAAATGCAACACACAATGGAAGTTCATATTCATGTGTTCTTTCAATTAATTCTCTTAATACTTGAATATGGTCCACTGTACTGAATCCACTTCGAAATCCAGCTTGTTCTCTTGGTTGAGCTGCATCTAATTTTTTCTGCAGGCGATGTGTTAGCACTTTTGTGAAGATTTTATAAATAGCAGGTAACAAGCTAATTGGTCGGTAATTTTTCAAATCCTCTTTATCACCTTTTTTATGCAAAAGAATTACTGTTGCAGAATCCCATTGGTTTGGTATGTTACCGCTGTTAAGACATTTGGTAAAGAATTTTGCAAGTATGTCTTCTACATATTCTCCAGCTTCTTTTAGGATATCTAATGTAATACCATCATCGCCAGGGGCTCTTCCTTTCTTCATACTTTTTATTGCAAATGAAACTTCTTCTTTTAAGATTTTAGGAGCTGTTCCTTCGACTATTTCAGTGTCTTCGTTTAATCCACTGTTACTTTCATATAGTTTTTTGTAGAATTCTTCAACTCTTCTAAGTATTTCTTCCCTATTTCTTGTTACGGTGCCATCCTCTCCTTTTAATGCAATGATGTGTTTCTTCCCAACAGATAAACTTCCTTTAACAACCCTAAGGCTCTTGTTATTTTCAATGGCCTTCCTTACTAGCTCACAATTGAATTTTCTTATGTCTTCTTTCATGCTTTTGCGCAGAGTTTTACAAAGTTCTATGTACTCAATCCTGGAACTGGTATTTCGATTGTCCACCTTCATATCTCTTCGCCTTTTCATGAGCTGTTTCGTCTTCTCAGATAATTTGCTATTGTGCTTTTTACAGGTTACACCACCAATTTCCCCAGCAGTTTCAACTATTGTCTTAACAATGTTTTCATTTGCTTCTGAGATATCACTTTCATCAATAAGTCCTTCCAGTGCAGAAAAGCGATTTTTTAATTCCAACTTGAATGCCTCGGTATTTTCTTTTAATTTCTTTAAATCCACCCTCTTACTTACTTGTTTCCTAATGAGCTTCTGCCTTTCTAGTTTAGTATTTAAGTGCACTTTACATCTCACCATTCGATGATCACTTCCAGTATTAAATCTGTTCAGTACACTGCAATCTTCAATAATTGATTTCTTGTTTGCCAGGATATAGTCAATTTCACTAGTTCCCCCATTTGGGTGTTTCCATGTCCATTTTCTTTGCGGTTTCTTCTTAAAAAATGAATTCATGATGCTAAGGTTTTCAGCTTCTGCAAATTCGATGAGTTGATCGCCACGTTCATTCCTTTCCCCATATCCGTATTTACCAACCGATGTCTCTCCTTGTTCCTGTTGTCCAATTCTTGCATTGAAATCCCCCATGATGAGCTTGATATGTTGTTTCCCTTTGGTGTGTAACTCTTTGATTTCTTCATAAAATTCTTCAACCTCTTCGTCGGTATGGCTTGATGTTGGTGCATATACCTGTACTATTTGAAGTTGGTATCGCTGGGTTAGTTGAACAACGAGCCTCGCTGCTCGATCTGATGTACTTTCAACTTCCAGAAGACAGTCTTTAATTCTTTTGTTGATTAAGAAGCCAACACCACTTGTTCTTCCAGTTTCCGTTCCTCTATAATAAAACAAATGTCCACTTTTAAGTTCCACCAACTCTTCACCTTTTCTTCTAACTTCACTGAGTCCTACAATGTCCCATTTGATCTTGTCAAGTTCTTCTTCCAATTCCTGAAGTTTTGCTTCAGAAGCAAGGGATCGTCCATTATACGTTGCCAAGGTCAATAACAAACGGCAGCCTGGGCCATTCCAGTGATTCTTAGCACCCCCTGCTTTCATGCCACACTGACCGCTGCCTTGATCAGGAGCACTCCAGCACCTGGAGACTAGGGGCCATGGTTTCTGGTGTGTCAACATAATGGAGGAATTAGCCATAATTTCACCACGCTGGCTAGACGGGTTGGTGAATTAGCCCTCCCCTTCCGCCTTTCTATCCGTGCAGCAAATATTAATTTGCCACATAAATAGAAAGCTCAGCCTGCACCACTTGAAGGCGGGGTAGGACACTAGGTTACTGGCCTGGCCGGTTCCACACATCGTCACATACGTTCAGCGTGTGGGTCTCCTTCCAGTTAGATACCAGCAACCCTTTTGCAGGCCATATATATATATACAGGGTGGTCCTAAACTATATGTCAAAAATGTAAAGGCAGGTAGAGGGGACCTAAATAAGCAGATTTCGTATAGGAATGTGTGTGCGGTAATGACACATTAAAGCGCTAGCTTGTAAAGCAGTATGAATCACAGGAAACTGAAAAGACAAGTAAAGACAAAAGAAAACAAAAATTTATTAATAGTTTACAAGAGGTGCTCGAAAGAGCGGCCACCAACAGCGATACAAGATTCACAGCGACGGCGCATGGATCGGCGTACATTAGAAAAGACGTCAGGCATGTCGATCACATGTCCAGCAGCAACAGACAAGCGGGCAACAAGATCTTCTTCAGAAGTGACGGGACTCTCGTACACCAGGCTTTTAATATGACCCCAAAACAAAAAATCCAAGCAGGTTAAATCAGGAGGACGCGGTGGCCAGGGACCTGGACCGCCCCGTCCTATAAAATGCTGGCCGTAGACAGCGTCCAGGTGATTCCTGACGTTTCGACTGAAGTGAGCTGGGGCTCCATCGTGCTGGAACCACATTCGTCTGCGAACAGCTGGAGGAACATCGACCAGAAATTCAGGTAAGAACTCCTGTATGAAGATGTTGTATGTGTGGCCAGTTAAACGACTAGGTAGAATGTACGGTCCTACTAAGTTATTGTGCACAATGCCTGCCCAAACATTAATGGAAAACCTTTCTTGGTAGGCGTGTGCTATTGTGCCATGTGGGTTACTATGAGCCCACAGGTGAGAATTATGGATGTTAAACATACCCGACAGCGTAAAGGTAGCCTCATCAGTAAATAAAACATCTGCAGGGAAGGTTTGATTGGCTGCAGTCTGCTGTAGGTACCAACGAGCAAAGTTGAGACGTGGAAGATAATCGTCAGGGGTCATTGCCTGCACTCTCTGTAAATGATACGGATGCATTCCGTCTTCATGTAACGTCCTCAAAACATTTTGATGGCTCACACCCAACGCACGTCCTACAGCTCTCGAGCTTGTCGAAGGATTATCCTCTACTGTGTTCAGTATTCTTTCTTCCACTGCAGGAGTTCTGCGATATCTTCCAAAGCCAGTTCCACGCCTGGAAGCATAAAATGATCCACTCATGCGTAACTCCCGATGCAGACGCTCGAATGTTCGACGATCCGGCTGATTCCTATCCGGGAATCGCTCCCTGTACATCCTTTGAGCAGCTAATCCATTTCCTTGTGCAGCCCCATACATGAAATGCATGTCGGCCAGCTCCGCATTGGTGAAACGATGCATGCTGCTCGAGATCCGTGCGGGAAATGATGAATCCAGCTAGCGAAGCGCTTTTATACGCCGCAGTCATCAGCGCTCTCTACCGGCTCAAGGCGACATTACCGCACACACAATCCTATACGAAATCTGCTTATTTAGGTCCCCTCTACCTGCCTTTACATTTTTGACATATAGTTTAGGACCACTAGCAACAACAATATATATATATATAAACTTACTATAATACATTCATGTATTACAAATAAATTTGACACCCACGTATTAGTAGCTCAAACTAGAGCTATTAGTGTCTTAGCAAAAAGAGACGTCTCTTTTTGTCCTGCACAAAAATAGCTCTAGTTTGATCTACTAATACGTGGGTGTCAAATTTATTTGTAATAAAAAAATCCCCACGAAAAACTCACAAAAATCTCGCCCCGGTGGCTTTATGTGTTGATCAATAAATTGACATTTATAATAACTAAATATATCGTAAGAATCACTATGAAAATATGAAAAACGAACCTTTTCATGATTATATAACACATTTTATACAGCTTACACATTTTTTTAGCAATATGGACATGATTCTTCATCAGGGAACCGTATTATATCCGCATTGTCAAGTTACAAGCCAGTTTTTTCTGAGATGCCCAGAGCAGCAGCATATTGTCCCCCTTTTTTTAATAATGCCGCTTTCTCTGTTCACCACAGTCCCTAAAACCGGCCTTTAAGCATTAATTAAAATAAAATTAATTAGTAAAATCTACATTTTCCCAAACCCTAGTTACAAACTGTTCGAGCACCCAGAATTAATATAAAATTCATTTGAATATATTAAATAATCCCCTTATGGGTCTTTCAATTTAAAATATTCTGGGTTATCGGGGATATTGCAGCATGTGCGCAATTTGTTGATACCTTGCATGATTATTTAGATTGATGTATTTATTTAATACAGTTGATGTATGTTGCGTACCTAATAAGATTAACTATACTTCTGGGGATATTTTAATTATTTTGTGCGTTTTTTAAAAAATTTTGTCATTATGGAAAGCAAAACGATTAAGAATATTATGGCGCGTGGTCCGTCGCGCGCCCAAACAAAGGGCCCTGGGACATTTTTTGTAATGGGGGAATGACCTGGTTATAAAGATAGCATTACTGGTAAAGAATACCTATTTTGGGCATAAGCTTGTTAGTTATAACAAATGTAAGGACAGGAGATGTAAAACATGTGTTGTTGCGAATGAAACTCAAATTGATACTAACGAAAGCAGGGGTTTGTTTTGCAAGCAGCTAGGGTGCATTTATTGCATAGAATATGGGACCTGTGGGGGAGATGTATGTTGACCAGACCGGAAACAGCTTGAACTTAAGAATTAACGGACACAGATCCGATGTGAAAATTTCCGACAAAGAAACAAGAAAGACTTTGAGTTAAAACATTTCCAAATTCATGACTTTTCGAAAACAAAAATTACCATTTTGGAAGCGAATGAAGATCCAGAAATTAGACTCGAAAAAGAAAACTTCTTTATAGGAGAACTTTTTACTTTATTTCCATATGGACTTAATAGTAATTTTAATGGCGAAATATTCAAAGAAAATTTCCCAGAAAGATGTATTTATAAAATATGTCGAGAATTCGGGCATCATAATGAGACCAGATTTTTGAAAAGAAGAGGAAACAGAGGTAGGAGAGCAAATAACAAGAAAAAATTTGTACTTGATGACGTGAAAGGAATGCTTAGAGAGTTCGATGAAGAAATAGTGCCACAGAAGGATTTTAAAAAAATCAAGGATATAGTTTCCGGGATACGTAACAAAGTTGTGTTTAATTACTTCTCTGAAATTTTAATCGGGATTATTAATAGCTTTCAGCTCTCCACTTCGGTTAAAGACCTTTTAAAATATAAGGTGAATATCTCTAATGAAACGTGCATCCAAAAGAAGAATAGGAAGAAAGAGCTCAATTTTTTTGTTATTGAATTTAGAGATAGAAGTTTTGATAGTATAAGCTTTAAAGCAATTATCGAAAGATTCCAGGAAATTTTGCCACTTAAAGAAACTACGGATATTCATGTTACATTCAAATACGTCAAGACTTTAAAAAACGTAATTTGTAATTACAACAAATTCCGCAAAATTCTTAAAGAAGAGAAGGAGTTGTAGTTTTGTAAAGAGGAACGCTTTCCGGGATTTGTTGGTAAAGACCATGGACATAAAATTACAGGAGACCTAGAGATTATTCAAGATAAAATGTTGAGGAAAATTATGGGCAAGGATACTAATTATAAGCCAAACCGGAAATATGACAAAAAATGCAGTAAGGGGGAGCTTTTGAAA
>QLNU02015360.1:292758258-292780301 GCA_006491805.2 Dysdera silvatica
CCGTCCTATCCAATGCTGGCCGTAGACAGCGTCCAGGTGATTCCTGACGTTTCGACTGAAGTGAGCTGGGGCTCCATCGTGCTGGAACCGCATTCGTCTGCGAACAGCTGGAGGAACATCGACCAGAAGTTCAGGTAAGACCTCCTGTAGGAAGATGTTGTATGTGTGGCCAGTTAAACGACTAGGTAGAATGTACGGTCCTACTAAGTTATTGTGCACATTGCCTGCCCAAACATTAATGGAAAACCTTTCTTGGTAGGCGTGTGCTATTGTGCCATGTGGGTTACTATGAGCCTACAGGTGAGAATTATGGATGTTAAACATACCCGACCGCGTAAAGGTAGCCTCATCAGTAAATAAAACATCTGCAGGGAAGGTTTGATTGGCTGCAGTCTGCTGTAGGTACCAACGAGCAAAGTTGAGACGTGGAAGGTAATCGTCAGGGGTCATTGCCTGCACTCTCTGTAAATGATACGGATGCATTCCGTCTTCATGTAACGTCCTCAAAACACTTTGATGGCTCACACCCAACGCACGTCCTACAGCTCTCGAGCTTGTCGAAGGATTATCCTCTACTGTGTTTAGTATTCTTTCTTCCACTGCAGGAGTTCTGCGATATCTTCCAATACCAGTTCCATGCCTGGAAGCATAAAATGATCCACTCGTGCGTAACTCCCTATGCAGACGCTCGAATGTTCGACGATCCGGCTGATTCTTATCCGGGAATCGCTCCCTGTACATCTTTTGAGCAGCTAATCCATTTCCTTGTGCAGCCCCATACATGAAATGCATGTCGGCCAGCTCCGCATTGGTGAAACGATGCATGCTGCTCGAGATCCGTGCGAGAAATGATGAATCCAGCTAGCGAAGCGCTTTTATACGCCGCAGTCATCAGCGCTCTCTACCGGCTCACACACATACACACATATATATATATATGTAAACTTATATAATACATTTATAATAACCCTGGAAAATAAATTTGACACCCACGTATTATTAGCTCAAACTAGAGCTATTAGTGTCTTAGCAAAAAGAGACGTCTCTTTTTGTCCTGCACAAAAATATCTCTAGTTTGAGCTACTAATACGTGGGTGTCAAATTTATTTGTAATAAAAAATCCCCCACGAAAAACTCACAAAAATCTCGCCCCGGTGGCTTTGTGTGTTGACCAATAAATTGACATTTATAATAACTAAATATATCGTAAGAATCACTATGAAAATATGAAAAACGAACCTTTTCATGATTATATAACACATTTTATACAGCTTACACATTTTTTTAGCAATATGGACATGATTCTTCATCAGGGAACCGTATTATATCCGCATTGTCAAGTTACAAGCCAGTTTTTTCTGAGATGCCCAGAGCAGCAGCATATTGTCCCCCTTTTTTTAATAATGCCGCTTTCTCTGTTCACCACAGTCCCTAAAACCGGCCTTTAAGCATTAATTAAAATAAAATTAATTAGTAAAATCTACATTTTCCCAAACCCTAGTTACAAACTGTTCGAGCACCCAGAATTAATATAAAATTCATTTGAATATATTAAATAATCCCCTTATGGGTCTTTCAATTTAAAATATTCTGGGTTATCGGGGATATTGCAGCATGTGCGCAATTTGTTGATACCTTGCATGATTATTTAGATTGATGTATTTATTTAATACAGTTGATGTATGTTGCGTACCTAATAAGATTAACTATACTTCTGGGGATATTTTAATTATTTTGTGCGTTTTTTAAAAAATTTTGTCATTATGGAAAGCAAAACGATTAAGAATATTATGGCGCGTGGTCCGTCGCGCGCCCAAACAAAGGGCCCTGGGACATTTTTTGTAATGGGGGAATGACCTGGTTATAAAGATAGCATTACTGGTAAAGAATACCTATTTTGGGCATAAGCTTGTTAGTTATAACAAATGTAAGGACAGGAGATGTAAAACATGTGTTGTTGCGAATGAAACTCAAATTGATACTAACGAAAGCAGGGGTTTGTTTTGCAAGCAGCTAGGGTGCATTTATTGCATAGAATATGGGACCTGTGGGGGAGATGTATGTTGACCAGACCGAAAACAGCTTGAACTTAAGGATTAATGGACACAGATCCGATGTGAAAATTTTCGACAAAGGAAACAAGAAAGACTTCGAGTTAAAACATTTCCAACTTCATGACTTTTCGAAAACAAAAATTACCATTTTGGAAGCGATTGAAGACCCAGAAATTAGACTCGAAAAAAGAAAACTTCTTTATAGGACTTTTTACTTTATTTCCATATGGACTTAATAGTAATTTTAATGGCGAAATATTCAAAGAAAATTTCCCAGAAAGATGTATTTATAAAATATGTCGAGAATTCGGGCATCATAATGAGACCAGATTTTTGAAAAGAAGAGGAAACAGATTTAGGAGAGAAAATAACAAGAAAAAATTTGTACTTTATGATGTGAAAGCAATGCTTAGAGAGTTCGATGAAGAAATAGTGCCACAGAAGGATTTTAAAAAAATCAAGGATATAGTTTCCGGGATACGTAACAAAGTTGTGTTTAATTATTTCTCTGAAATTGTATCCGGGATTAATATCTTTCAGCTCTCCACTTTGTTTAAAGAACTTTTAAAATATAAGATGAATATCTCTAATGTAACGTGCATCCAAAAGAATAGGAAGAAATAGCGTAATTGTTTTGTTATTGAATTTGGAGATAAAAATTTTGATAATATAAGCTTTAAAGGAATTACCGAAAGATTCCAGGAAAATTTCCCACTCCAAGGAACTACGGACAGATATTCATGTTACATTCAAATACGTCAGGACTTCAAAAAACGTAATTTGTAATTACAACAAATTCTGAAGAATTAAATTAATTTAGTTAGTATTTTTTAATTTAATTAATTCTGAAGTCTTAAAGAAGAGAAGGAGTTGTGTTTTTGTAAAGAGGAACGCTTTGCGAGATTTGTTGATAAAGACCATGGATATATAATTACAGGATACCTAGAGATTATTCAAGACAAAATGTTGAGGAAAATTATGGGCAAGGGTACTAATTATAGACCAAACCGGAAATGTGGCAAAAAAAGCATTAAGGAGGGGCTTTTCAAAGACCTTACTGCTTTTGATCTGAAAATGGCAAATACATACTCTTTACCTACTGAAAGCTTTTCTGAATGGAAAGCAAAAATCCTAAAAGAAATTCAATACAAAGTTCAAAGAAATATCTGGTCCAAAACAAATGAGTTGCATTCAGATATTAGGGAAGAAATTAAGTGCCTTAAAAAGAACTTTATCGTCACTACAATTGATAAGGCAAACAACAACTTTGGGATTATTTGCATGGAATTTCATCCGAAAAAAATTATTGCAGAATATAACACGTGTACTACATACGGAAAAATGGAAGGGAATATTGATGCCTTTAAAGGGAAAGTGATTGCATATTATAAAAGATTGAATATGAAGATTTACTCATTCAGATTTGCATACTTATTTCTGAATATTAAATTTCACAAGAAACCAATTGGATTTCGGTTCATTACATGTGGAACCACAGCGTGTAACAGGATAGCTTCAATGAAACTACAAACCATTTTGAAGAAAATCCTATCAGAAATTGAAAACATGGAAAAGAATTGCTTCATCATCAAGAATAACCAAAAAGTGCTGGATTACATCCAAAGCAACAAGAACAATATAACAAATATTGCGACATTTGATTTTGAAATACTTTTCACAAGTATCCCTCTTGATGAGATGAAACAACTTAGGGCCTACCTATTCCAAAGGTTTGAAAATATTGTCAAGATTAGGGAAAGTCAGTGGAATGCGCTTTTTGAATTTGGGGTTTTCGAAAATGTGTTATTTAACACAATTGAATATTAAAAACAAAAGAAGGCATTCCTATAGGTTGTAATTTTTCTAGTTCGTTAGCAGATTTATTTTTATATTTTCACGAAAAGAAAACTGAAGGATTGGGAATAACCGCAATGAGGTACATAGATGACATTATAGTCTTCAATTGCAAAGAATTCAACAAGTTGAGTACTGTCATTTACCCGAAAAGTCTAAAGCTCAAAAAACTAAGAGTCCGGATTGTATTTCATTTCCAGATATTAAAATATTCAAAATTGAAGACAAAGAACTACAATGCTGTATATGTGATAAAAGAGCAGACTTCAGTTTCCAGGTTGTGCTACTGTCAAACTTCGGATCCTGTTTAAGCAAGAAAGTGTTTAAAAATATCATTATTTCGCAAATATACCGGATTAATAGGGTATGCCAAAATAACTGCATCTTTTTTTAAAGAAATTTTAAGGTTATTTATGATACTTTCAAATAATGGCGTACCGATTGGTTTAATAAGTGGTCTTTTTAGCAGGTTTAGGCGGATATTGGATTTGAGTGTCTAAACAGGTTGTCTCTGTTGCGAGACTGAGAACGGAGACGGGTAGGCAGTGACACGTTTGTAAATATTTGTAATTAGGGATCTGGCAATGGTAGAATAAATTTTTTTTACTGTTAATCATGTCCGGGGTGTATACAACACGTACTGTTTGCTCCAATTTAATTCTTTAAGGTAAGTTTGTTAATAAGTTTGTAATTAATTTTGTATTTATTTATTTTGTAAATATTGATTCTAGATGTATAATTCTGATATTAGTCGTATCTAGAATGCTAACAATACATGAGGTTAAAGGCTTGTTTCTATGTTGATTCTGGAAGTTTAAGCAGATTATAAATAGGGCTTGGCAAATATGGTTTTGCTAATTTACGTAATGCTACTACTAGTTGTGCCCAGAATATTAGCAACACGTGAATTTAATTAACGTTTAAAAGAATATTTTTTATATTAATTCTGAGTGCTCGAACAGTTTATAAATAGGGTTTAGGCAAATGTAGATTTTGCTAATTTATTTTATTTTAATTAATGCTTAAAGGCCGACTTTAGGGACCGTAGTGAACAGAGAAAGCGGCATTATTAAAAAAAAAAGAGACAACATATTATTGCTCTGGGCATTTCGGAAAAAACTGGCTTGTAACTTGGCAATGCCGATTTGATACTGTTCCCTGATAAACAATCATGTCCGTATTGCTAAAAACTGTGTAAAATGTGTTATATAATCATGAAAAGGTTCGCTTTTCATATTTGCTGGCCCCGGTTTGGCTACAGGCCTGGTGAGCACACAGGGTTTTGACTTCGATTTCGGAAATGCGAGCGTGTTTTTTCTCCTTAAAATTAGTTTGACCCTGTCAAATGAATCGACACACTGAAAGGAGAGAAAAAAGCCGTCTAATATCAGGAAGTTGGAGGGTCATTAGCAAGGAAAGTCACTTTTTATCACTGCATAGGCCTTAAGTCTTCCCCCCTCTAAAATGTAGTTTGGCCTGGCTAAATCAAGTGATACACTGAAAGAAGGAAAAACCCATTTAATTACAGACAGTTTGAGGGTCATGTACATGGTTCCGAGTTCGATTACCGAAGTGCGAATGCGTTTTTTTCTTCCCTAAAAAGTAGGTTTGACCCTGTCAAATGAATCAATATACTAAAAAAAAGTTTAATATCAGGAAGTTTAAGGGACATTAACATTGAAACTGGCTTTTCGTTACTATATAGCAAGAGACTTCAAACTGAGTGTAGTGGGTTTCTATCACGGGTGTCATGGCGTTGACTAACATATTTAATTATCTATTTAATATCAGCATTTTATATTAAACTATAATATGTGATTTGTACATTTTTATATATTTGTGAGCCTTCAACAATTTATGAGAGGTGAAGGAAGCCGTGGGTCAAAAAAGTTAGAAAATTCCTGTCGTATACGGATGAATCTGAAAAACGATTTTTGATGTGTGCTAGCCGTATGCCAAATTGTTCGAAGACAGAATGATTTAACGAGCCTGCTTGTGTATGATAGATGGGCAGAATCACTCATTGATTGATTTGGCACATCTGTAAAGTGTATTAGCCCAGCTGACGTATAACATTAAAGAGCTTGTGACCGTAAGACAACGTCATTCATCCACCTCATAAATGTTTTTTTTTTTTAACGTTTAAAATGTTCTTGCTGAGGTTAATTGAAAAAAGAAAGTTATTTATTTTCGTTTGATTTTTTCATCAGATTTTAATAAAGGTAGAAGGCTATTGTTAGATTCAACAACAGAAATACTATCTATTCGTTTTATTAATGGCTTCTTGGACTTTTGCCACTTGGGTTATAAAGTAATGAAAAATTATTAAGTAAAATTTCTAAAATTGGCAACATACCAAAATGTTAGCGGGTTTCAATGGATACTGAACCCGCTATTGTTATTATTATTATTATTATAGTTTTTTACTGAAGGAACATTTAGGAAAATTTTGCTACTAAATGTTGCTTATGAAATAAAAATTTATGTAACAAGAAAAAAAATTATTGACACGAAGCAACTTATTTTGCGGAGTATCTTGGTGCTGTTTCCAGTCGATATGACGGCATTTTATTCCTAAAACTATCTGTTTGTACTGGTGGTATGGCAGTGAAGTTCTTCTGGAATTTTTCATTTTATTTTCCTCAATAGTTTTCATAAATAAAGATCTTACAGTGAAAATATTTCGAGAAGAATAATATTCGTGAATATGTCGAAAAGTTCAAAACTCAGCACGCCTAAACAACATCTGTGTAGCAAATGATGACCAAGCCGTGTATTGTTAAATAATGAAAAATATTCCCGAATAATCAGGAGTTTTTAGACATCACAAATTTTCAGCATTCGGGAAAAGGAATACTGCTGTTTATAACCGGTCGTAAGGATTGCCTGCAGACCGATTATAACAATGTGAGGCGTATCCTCTGTTGTCAAAACTGAACGAAATAACACGTGTGTTGCAAATGTCAGTGACCTATTGGAAAGGAAGTGGAAAGAACATTTTCCACTAAAATTGAAGAAAAGATGATATTTATTCATCTTCGAGCGTAAATAATGGTGAAAACTAATGAGATTCATAACACAGATACGCCTAGAATTGGATATAGACATAAACTGTTTCTAATTGCTGGGTTAAAAACAGAAGAGAGTAGAAACTAGTGTTACGTTGACAAACTCTCTTTTGGAGTACTGAATACATGAAAGTGAATTAATGACAATACTACAAAAGTCGAGAAAACATAAAAGTGAATCAGGGGGCGCGTTCTTTCTTCTACAGATTTGCAGATTTCTTCAATAATTGAACAGCATCATAATATTTTAGCTTTTTCTTAACGAGACAAATACACTGATTTAGAGTTGTATAGATAGAATTATTGATAAACTGAGTAGACTTATTTTGAATAGTAAACTTCAATAACCGGCAAGATAAAGAGTTGGAATAAGCGATGGTTATTCATTAGAAATTCGTAGATAAAGGCGTATTTACGACGAATTTTGTGTGTGTTAAGAAAATGTGAGCTCGTATTTGTCAAAAATTATCAAGTATTTTTGATGGTGTTAATATAAGGGGAAGAAGAGATCCTTACTCACGATTATTTTAAGGTTCGTCTTAGGGAGAAAGGTATTTGTAAAGCCGTTACATCTATGTCATAAATTAGTAAGTAAGTAATTTTTATTCAACCAAATGTAATTTAAAGACATAAAAGTTTTGTGAATTACGAATTGTCACATAGGATTATTTAAAATTATGAAAATATCAGATGATTAGTTAAAAGTGTAGGAGAGCAAAAGCTAAGCCTGATACTAGACTTTTCTCCAATTGGGTATTGAACCACAGTGTTTGTTCATAGTATAAATGATACAATTTATGGAAAAAGTTGCCATGCACAAATAACAGTTGGATTCATGATGTTAACAACCACTTTATGTTGATAAGTACAGTAGTATGATCAGCTTTGTTCGATTTATGGCCTTATTTGAGAAACTGCAATATCGATATAGTAATGATATAATTCGATTAAATCCTAGGTTCTTTAGGAAGGACAGCAACAGGAGTTTAGGTACCAGGTAAATATAACGGGTTAAGATGTTAATTCCTTGCGTTGTGAAGTAGTGATATACAATGCTAAGACAAGTTCTGAAACTCGTTAATGAGTAAGATAGAGTAAGGTAAACTGGAAGAAACAAGTCGAAATTTAAAAAAATAAATAAAAAAATTTGCGGAACAGGAATCATAAAGAAATTGTCACGTGCAATTCCAAAGGCTGTTGAGTCGATATTACCCTTTGTGGCGTACTGTTACACGCCAGTTTAATGTGAGCGAAAATATTGGCGAATGGTTTAAATTGCTTAGTGTTCTCTTTCCTGGAATGGCAACAGTTTGCATTGGATTTTGGAATTATAAATAGCAAGTTAGTAAGTAAGTCTTAGTTCGTTTTAATTTTTTACTGCTGGCCAGTAACGAAATGTTACTTTTCGTTTGCCGTTGTGGTATATCTTACTTTTGCTGACGTGTAATGATTGTGCTATGTAATTATAAGCACGCATTTAATGTGAAGATTATTTCTCACATTACTTCGTTGAATGTAACGGGCATAAGTTAAAAGCGATGTGCTTACGTTAGAAACTAGAAACTTAAATGCTTTTTATGTTTTTGTTAAATAAACTGTTTTCGTTACAACTGCCTTGTGAATTTTTCATCTTCCAACGAGCTACATACCACCGTAAATTGCAATACGATTTACTGGAGTAAACTGCTATCATACCCTTGCGCCGCAATTGCATATGGAGTCAGACGAAGGCCGCAATATTATAGCATAGAACAAATCGGGGTTGACGCTTGCTTTATTGAATAAATGCTCCTCTGATACAATAAGCTGGGTACAGAGGCGGACACAGGCTTTCATTTTGGGGGGAGTCAAGGACAGAATTTGCAATGGTCTTGGAATAACACCCTTCATTTTTCATGAAAGTTGGAATTTTTACAGTGAAAAAATATATTTTTGGGAGGGTCATGACCCCTGTGACCTCCCCCTGTGTCCGCCCTTGGCTGGGTATGCGCCATAATAAACAGTGATCCATCCAACGAGTTACTTCGATAATTGGCTATAACTTACCTCGATAATTGGCTATAACTTACCTCGATAACTGGTGACCCTTTCGAGTCACCTTAAGAACTGGTGACTCTTCCTGTTCCTGCTGGAATTCTTCGCGTTAAAATTCGAAGAACCTTCGAAATAATTGTGAGCGGGAGTTACAATGAGAAGTGTTTTCCGCAATTTGAGTTAGTGCTGAAGGGAGATAGCTCAATATGGCACCACGTTTGAATTTTCGAACTTCAATTTTTATTCTTTGCGCAATTGGAGTGTTACTGCTGAACATTGTGGAAGCCGTCCAGTTAGCGCTTGTAAAAATGGTTAAGAACATTCAACCTACGACTGATTGGGACTTTTGGTTTCCGTGGAGCTGAGGAACTTTGTTTTCGTTTGAAATAATAGTCATAGGACTTCATATTTTCCGAACTTCGTGTTCCTCGATACGTATCCGAATGGAAATGTAATTGTTCCAGTTCGACGGTGGACGTTCACAGCACAATGTACAGGTATTTAATAATTTTAGTCTAGAATTTTGTATGTTTTGATAGCCGGTTGAAATATAGAGGCTGTTTGTTTAATACAAAAGTTAGTATGGCATATTTAGGTCATGCAGTTTACGTAAAATTAAAGGAAATATTGCGTAATTAGTGATAAGGTATTAAATATCTTTTTATTTAATGTTATCTTAATTCGCAATACATAATTTTTAAAATTAGAAAAGATATAGTTTATATAGGTTAGTGGTATTTACACTGAATGTGATAATTGCTGTTCGAATTTTATTTCCCCTGTATTATTGGGTTATATTTAAATAATCCAAAATTGGAAACGTTTTGGACAGCAAAAGATGTTCTTTATTCAGTTGGTAATCGCTAACCTAACGTTGTCAATTTGCTGTGCAAATTTTGCGTAACCAAGTTAGATATGTAGTGGTGTAATTTGCATTTTAATTATGTTTGCGTATATTGTAAAGCACTCGCATAGGTATACTTTCCTTTAGCGCACATATGGGCAATGCCTTGTTCGCGCATAGAAATCTTCTAACGCGCATCGTTGCAGCATTTCACAACATGCGCCCTTTCCTAACATTTTGTAAACAGTTAACAAATTTAATAGTCCGCTTTGTACTGAGTAAAGACAGGTGCTATATACTATCTAGTCAGAGTGACGATTCTGCAGTAAAGTAGCCGATAGGGTGCAGCAAAGTTGTACATTACTTGTACGCACGCAAACTCGCCGATTTGACGCAGTAACAAATTTGGGATATTTTACTCCGGAATTAAATAAGCCCTATTTGTAGGCTACGGAATACTCTCAATATTTTTAAACCCTTAACTATTTCGTCATTACCTGACTTATAGGTCACATTACTTCGTTGAATGTGTGTTTGTAATGACTGTTACGGGCATAAGTTAAAAGCGATGTGCTTATGTTAGGAACAAAAAATTTAAATGCTTTTTTATATTTTGTTAAATAAATTGTTATCGTTACAACTGCCTTGTGAATTATCCATCTTCCAACGAACTGCATACCACCGTAAATTGCAATACGACTTACTAGAGTAAACTGCTATCATGTCCTTGCGTTACAATTGAATATGGAATCAGATGAAGGCCGCAATATTATAGCATGGAACAAATCGGGGTTGACGCTTGCTTTATTGAATGAATGCTCCTGATATAATAATATACGTATGCGTCATAAATGATCTATCCAATGAGTTACTTCGCTAATTAGCTATAACGCACCTCGATACCCTTTTTATATAGTCCCCTGATTTACTGCAATTGTATATGGGGGAAAAGCTGAATAAAAACAAAACGAAGGTAATTAAATCACTGCAGACTAAAGTTTTCAAAATCATAGAATAAAACACTAGCCTAAATTATAATTTATTTGTAAAATATGATATATTACCGATTGACAGAATTTTTGACTATTGTGAACTAAAACTACGGTATGAAAGGATAAAAGAAAAACATTTGGATAATATTGATAATCAATATTATGAAAACAACATAAGTTTGAGAAGCAGCAACTGAATTAGACTACCAAAGATTTGGACAGAAATGTACAGAAAGGAATTGAATATATGGGAATAAAGCTTTGGAATGAATTCCAAATAAAGACATTGACATCAGGCTGTTTAAAAAAATTTAATCATATACTTATTAAGCGGAGTTTGTGAGTCAGTAGATTAATAGGATCCTCAGCCGATGAAATTTCATAATTTTTACTGAAAACCCGTCGCGGGGAAGTGCAAATTGTATTGTCTTGACAATACTTTGTGAAATCTGTTATATTTAAATTGAATTTTAAGGCTGGACGCGATATATAACCCTTGTAAAAAATAAACATTATTAAATAAAGGGGTGGGGATAGCAGAGAAGGCATTTATCCAAGGAATATCGTAATTTTGTCTAAAAAAACACTGATAAATTTCGTAAGTTGATCAGTATAAGTTTGCGAAAAAGAACCAGAGACGTCAATTTTCGAGACTTTTCTTCCAGAATGTTCTTTCAATTTAATAGAGAAAAAAATCGTGAATTAGTAGAAAAGGAATTCATGAGAATGAAGAATTTTCTCATAAGTTTATCTTTTACGTATTTTTTTAAGCGTTAAGGAGAAGTTGCCTTTGTTAGCTAAATTATTTAATTGCCAAATAAACTTCGGCGAAAATGAAAAGACCGTTTCTCCATTTAATGTTCCATTATATGTCCACTGCAAATCGGGGGCGGTGGTCGTAGCCGGGCTGCAGCCTGGGGGAGGACGCGGCCCCCTTGGAAAAAGTTGACATTTTTGCCCAAAATAAATGGCTATAGGATTTTCTTTTAAATTTTATTTCGTAAAAAATTGCACACGACAATGAAAATTGTTCTTTGATGCTAAAAATATACTCAAAACAGATTTTCATGGAAAATCTTGTCTGTGCATCGTGTTTTATAAATTAAATATATTTTTTTTGTGAAATTATGAATAAGCGAGGCAATATGATACTCATGAATCCCAACGAGAAATAAATTAATTCATCATTGTAAATATAAACTTTAGCATTCCTCCAAGTTTTTGATGCAAAATTTATTAATAAATTTTTTCATAAATGCTAAACGGAGTAGCCTGATTTCATTTCTACAAACGGTCACATAAACTATTTTGGATTATATATATTCTACATGGATTGTTTCGTGTCTTGTAAATTCTGTCAAGGTGTGCAGTACTAAGAATTAACTTCATTGAAACATTTTATGTCCATACTTTGTATGCGTTATATATGTTATTAAATATTAATAAAATACATCAAAATATTAATTCAACTTTCCCCTGCAACTTCTAATGTCTCCTGCAAAAAGCTTCAATATACGGCTCTGGATGATCATAGGTCATGGTCTTATCTCCAGCGAGGATGCTTTTCAATAGTTACATTTCATGTATTACTTAAAACGAAACAGAAATCGTTTGTAACTTTCTATCGACTTCTGTGCAGTTATCACTTCACTGTACCTCAGTATTAATAAGCTAACGGACAGAAAACGGTAACGAAAGCCTCATTTACTAAAGCTTTCAAAAACTTAGTGGCAATAAAAGAAAGTAAGCTTAATTTTTGAATAACCTATAATTGCTGTGCTAAAGCGATGCTTTTTTTGAATATAAAATATTAGTCAGTGAAGGAGTTAGTGTTTAGAATTAAGAAATACACACGATTTTATTTATTAAGTCACACATACTTTACACATATAAATATTTAGCGTTGTATGTGATAATCAGTGTTTCGCTGATAAGTTGACATTCATCTGCTGCTTCCTCTTCTCGGTTGATTTCTATGGTGAGTCACGATACGTGTTTGTTTTTTTTCACTACCGTTATTTTTCCAAACCAACATTAAAATAAATTTTTCTTTGACTAATATTATAAATATGTGAGGATAAAAATGGAATGTGTTAATGAAAATTAGTGCAAATTAATTTAATGACGTTGGCCCCAGGAAACTACAATTTACTACAAGGTTTCATTAGTCCAGTTATTGATAAAACTAACTTTAAGTATGATTCATATGTCTACACACCACACTACACATGCATAGGTGTACTAATTGCCTTTGAGTATTCCGTAATTATTAATATTTACGTTAGTTTAATATATAACCTTAAAAAAATCGTTTAAAACAAATAATAACCTTAAATAAAAAGTTATTTAAAAGTAAATTTGCTGGGAGCGGGTCTTCGTCTTATAAAAAACAATTATTAGGCAGCGGTTTTAGAAAGTTTGAGAAGCATTAGTATATGTGGAGGTCCACTGGTGAAAGCTTGAAGTCAACCTTTATTGTGGAACGACACACTGCCCCACTACTGGTGTGCTGATCTGGGTAGCCATTTCGTTTGATAGTTACTACAAGTAGTGGAATGAGGGACAGCACAGTGATACGGTCAGGAAATCGTATGTTGCTTTTCTTGACTGGTCTATAAAGAACGCCACTTTTCAACAAGTTAATGCCCTTCCGCATAGAGTTAGGTTTTCCGGGGATGTCGACGTCATGTTACTACTTTCTTGGTTTACCTGATCCCAAAGTTTTACATATTGAGCCGATCGGATTTGGAAATAGGCGTCATCAGAGGTCTCCATGAATGTGATCGTAGGGGGCAACATGCCAAATTTTATAAACTTTCTGGACCGAAGAACTTTCTAAGTACGTATCGCATCTGTATTTTTTCACAATATCCCGCAAGAACAAGGTGTTTCTCAGGGCTGTGTCCTAAGTCCTATTCTTCTCATCCTGAGACTTAGTGGGGTGGTTAAAGACCTACCCACCACTGAAAAAGCTTCTCCATATGTTCATGACCGGAAAATTTCTTGCAGAGGGGGCAACATGAACCTAGTTGAAAGACAACTTAGGTTGGCTTTAAATAAAGTAATGGATCCGACACAGAACAATGGCTTTATTTTCTCAGCTCAAAAAACGGTTTCCGCTCATTTTTGCCGCAAACATGGTTTACATTTAGATCCAGAGCTTCGAAT
The DNA here is from genome assembly GCA_006491805.2 of Dysdera silvatica. Lineage (NCBI taxonomy): Eukaryota > Metazoa > Arthropoda > Arachnida > Araneae > Dysderidae > Dysdera > Dysdera silvatica. Next base: position 292,772,273 of record QLNU02015360.1, read on the forward strand.
GGGAAATGTTATCCGAATAGTTCAGGAGACAAAATTCCTTGGGACTATCTTTGACCGCTCTCTAACATTTCGATCCCACATCACATCTGCGGGACAAATGTTTTAAAGCCCTGAATATCATCAAGGTTTTGTCTCACACATCCTGGGGGAAGACCGATGTTCATTGCTGAGACCATATAAAGCATTAATCTGTCTAAATTAGATTGATCGTCCTATCTACGGCTCAGCATGCCAGTCATTAAACAACTTGACCCCATACACCATGAGGGGCTACGACCGTGTACTGGGGCCTTTCGGACCTCTCCAGCCACTGGTTTATATTCTGAAGCCTAAGAACCTTCACTAATTTTAGATCGCTAACGTTTGTCTCAACTATTTTAAAATTCTGTCACTCAAAAGCCATTCTGCATCGTCATCACTTCAGCAACCTCGATTCGTTTCATTTTTCGATGCTCGTCTCTCATGTATTCCAACCTTTGGTATGAGGTTGGAAAGTGCTGTCAATGAATTGGAAATTTCAAAACTATGATAGCAGTATCGATGCCAAATATCATTACTCCCTGGTTTGATATCGGCAGTGACATCCGTTTGGACTTAACCTCCTATCCAAAAGACAATATTCTAGACATTGCCTACCAGCAGGCATTCGCTATCTAGCACGTATGAAGGCTACTCTTCCATTTTCACAGACGGATCAAAAGCGGATAAATGTTGGTGCGGTATTTGTCTGTGGAAATGTTATACAGAGTCACGAACTGCCGCAATTCAGCTCTAGTTTCAATGCAGAAATCAATGCCATAGGACTAGCACTGGAATACATTTTATGTAATTCATTAAGCCCAACTGTCATCTGTACAGATTCCCTCAACATTCTGCAAAGCCTAGCTTCATACAAAATGTCACACTCTGGAATCCACGGAGTTCACAAACAACTCATGGATATAACAAATTCATGGTATATTGTGAAATTCTGTTAGATTCCAGGCCATGTCAGATTTTTGGCAATGAACAGGGTGACATTGCTGTGAAAACAGCAACTGCAAAACCTGAGTGTATTTCCATTCCATTTGGAGATTTTAACACTCATGTCTTATCCCATCTGTACAAAAAATGGCAGTTGGAATGGGACGAGCAAGTTTTTAATAAATTACACCTCATCAAACCACAAATTGAAATGTGGCAGACTAGCAACAGGAGTGATCGTCGAAAAGAGGTTACTCTGGCTAGCCTTCACATCGGCCACACATGCTTCTCCCATCAACATCCATTAAAGGGAGAAGATGACCCGATGTGTGTCATATGCTGTGAACCATTGAATATTGTGAATATTTTAACCGCCCGTATAAATTTTAACCAGCAACGTTCATCAGCTTTTAATCAAAATAATTTTACCCTTCGTGACATTTTGTGACTTTTTTAATCATGAACTAATTTTTAACTTTTTATCTTATATTGGCTTTTAACATCTAATCTGATTTTTCTCCAGTTTTTCGTTTGATGGTACTTCAATGCCTTTTTCTATTATAGTTTATATTTATATTCATTTTAAACCCTATGTACAGTTTCATCTTGTTTGGAGCAGAATGATCATTGTCCTTGCACCATAAAAATGCAACCAACCAATCTATTGAGCATTTCTGAAACCATGCGCGACGGCCGTCTATAGATGTGTGCGAGATCTGAAGCAGCAATTGCAACATTTGTGGTCAAATCTATCGCGCAGGATAACATAGGCATCTGTATGGTGTCATGCCCGACCTCATCTCTACATGTATCCAAAAAGAGGATGACCTGCGGAGTACCAGAGGAAATTTTAAATTGTACCGTTGTTCCATAATGAATTGTTAATTTGCTATGATATTGTAAAAAGTTATTGCTATCATCATTATCACCACACACATAAAATTTCATTCGATTCCAACACTTCCCTTTTGGCGAGCGAATTTATTATGTTCAGTGATTATTAGGTATTATGGAATCATCCAAAAATTTTTTTTATCTTGGTAGTTTTTATAAAATTGCGCTGACAAGATTTTCTTGATCATCTTGAGATCTTCACCAATATGAGGCAACTGTCGCGCATAATTTAAATCGTATATAGTATTTTTCAACCCAGTATTCCAATAGTTGTACTTAGAATAAATAAGATTCTATAGGAACTCACCCTTTAAATAATCCCGTTAATTTAACTGAAACGAAGTAACCCTGTTTACATGTGTTCTGACAACACATGTTCTGAAAAACTAAAGTAATAAAAATTATCCCTATACATTTAAACAGACAACTAAATATAATTTGACGATGACACTGCGCACTATTAATAGAGAAGGCAACGAATTGACACAGTTAAAAATAAATTTTATCGTTTGCAGCTGTTTCAATAGCCTTGGGCTATTTTCGTCAGAATTTTCCTTTAAACTTAAGTTTCACTACCAGAGACGTTTCCCCTAACTCGTGTGCTTGATTTTTTTCCCCGTTCATTTTATACCTGTAACTGCCGTTTGTAACACTGGTTGGCAGTACACGTTGTGTTGCATCAGTTGCCGTTCTGACGAAAATAGCTCAGGGCTATTGAAACAGCTTTAAATGAAAAAAATTATTTTTGACTGTGTTAATTTGTTGCCTTCTCTATTAATTTAGACACGTAAATGTTTCTACTATGGTAATAAGTTTTTGCTCCGCTTTTTACACTACTTTCCCGCCACTCTACGATTCCTCCATGGAAACGAGCACCAGCATTTTGTTGATTAATCTGGTCAACATCGATACTGCAACTTTTACGGTAACGGGATACTAAAAAATTTGCATTTGTTTCTTCTGTGAATATTATTTTTTCTGTATATGGGTTAGTATACAGTGAATTAATATTATATTATGGACACTTACATAAAATTCAATAAAAGATTAACATATTTAAGATACTTCGTTTATAAAATATCTTTCTGGGTAAAATGAATGAGCTTTAGATGCAAATAAATTTAATTTAAACATTGTAATAATTCCCTAGATATTAAAATTAAATTAAATCAGATATAAAAAATTTAAATGGATCTTCCTCTGAAATTAAAACTTGAAATAAAAGATCAAAGAACATTAGTTTAATTTAATAGATTTTTTCGTGGAATACTTAATTTCAATTAGGTAAATGATTTGATGTTAATGGGTTGTATAATGTATTCTGAAAATTGGAGTTAGTTTTTGCACGCAAACTAATTTACTTTTCTTTGAAATTGGGCCATTTTTTTTGCTTAAGTTTTAAGGGTTCAATTAGATGTTTTTATATGTAAATCCCTCTTGTATTTTTATATGTATACACAGGGGAGGACTGTGTCCTCTCAAAGGGCGAATACCTAAGATTTTTGAAGGGCGCGAATTCATTGGTCCATAGGCTACTAAAAAATTTCCCGACTATCGCCCATAAGGGCGCACCGGCCCTGGGGCCTGCTGCTCGGTGGCCCAGCCCGCCCCCGTGTATACCCCTCTTTTATTAATAGTTTTGGACTTCAAATCCTACGAAAACTTTGTTTACATATACAGTATTTAAAAAATTATTGAACAAAGCGAAGACTTTTCAATTGATATAACATAAACATCCTTAATATGGTGTACATCGCAATATGTGTCACTTTGTTAGAGATAAAATTACCTTTGATGCAGTGGCGGCTGGTGGGTTATTCACCAGGAGTTCACCAGTGGCGCAGCTAGTACCTTTGTTTTCCGGGCAAACTAAGGTTCTGGCGTATTTCTAGCACGGCGTCTTCCCCTCCACTGGCCTCCCTACCAAGATTCCATACCATGGCGCCCAGGGTATGTGCCCCCTGTCCTCCTGTAGTTACGGCCATGAGTTTACAATACATAAATTATGAACATAAATTTTCACAGGTTAACGAAACGTACAGATTAAAATTTTTTGTGTTTTCTTGACCTAAGATTGAAAAATTTTGCAATACAACTAAAAAAAAACCAAACTGTCAAGCTATTGAAGATCAACCTTTCCAAGCAAATAGAAATCTAATATGGAGTTTAAATGTCATTGCGAGCGTTCATGTTTCTTTTTTTGAGTTATATGTGATAAATCAGCGATACCGTAACTCACCGAACTTGAATCACCACTTTGTTTTGCAAACAGGAGAGAGTAAAAACAAAACAGCCTGTTAGTTAATTCACATCCACAAATCCATAAATTTTTCTCATATAATTTGGGTTTAAATCCCCTTTTGAAATCCGTTGTTTTGGATTTGGCCATCTGGATAAGGTCGAGCCTAGTGTTGACCTTAACCAGTCTTATTTTTATTTTTCTTTCCAGTAGTAACGTTGGAAAATTTAATCGTTTCAGTTTTGAAACACTTATTTTGCTAAATGGCATTTTAAATATTAATATGTCTGTATACACAATAACGAAACTATCCAAAATAATTAATTAAAAAAATTAAACTAACCGAATGTACCATGTAGCAAACAAAGTGAGAGCACGAGTGAAAAAGAAACTCAATAAATGAAATTGCGTTCCATCTCTCGCACAACGAAAATGTGCGAGCGGTAGTGCCCTCTAATGCCTTCAGTACTAAACTGTTTTTCAAGGTCAGTTTTTTAAATCGCACGTTCGACAGACCTAACGCTCTGTTCCCTGCATCCCTGAACCAAATAAAACAATCGACTTATACGTGATAACTTTCGTATTTTATACTATTAGTGTCATATTGCGTGTTTGATAATTTATTGCATTTAATTTGTTAAACCATATATTTTTTTTAATTTCTCTTCGGGAGTTAACTTGCTCAAGTGTGCCAATAGACGAACCGCCACTGCGTTGATTAACATCCTTTAACTTTTTCGTATGTTTTTGTTACTTTTGCCAATATCAGTGGTTGCCGTTATTAATAGATTTCATTCTTTTTCATATATGCATTTAGAGTAAAGGGATCTAAATAAATAAATATAAACCTTTGAATTCTTTTTCCTAGCACGAAATTTCATTTCAGTTACAAAATATTTTCCCATTCAGGTAAGGCAGACTCTATACACATTTCTCCCAACGTTTTCTCGCTATAAATAACATTTGCCTTTTAATTTACCTTTTTCTCAGGAATTGTACTTTAAACAACCACACGAATTTCAAACACGACTAGTTATACATGCACATAGTCAGCTGCAGTTTAGATGAGTTTAATGAGAGTATGCGAAAACGAACCGCCTAACAAGTAGGTCAGTTGAAGTCAATGTATCTACGTGAATCTGAAACGGAAGTTTACGGTTCTTAATAAGCATTATTTTATTTATGCAAAATGAGTTTCGCGTACACAGATTTCGTCTTCAAGGAAAAACAAAGTTACGAGCATTTTCAGTGAATACAAAATCTTTTTTATGATTCCTATCATTTGATTTTCTGACCAAAATTAATATCAGCAGACTTCCTTATTTCGTTCATTTACTTTAAACTACTAGTTTCATATCTTTTGGATATTCTTTTAACACTAGGCCATTAAAAAAATATTCCCCAAGCTAAGGCGTCTGTTAATTAATGCAACACTGACCTCAAACCTAAATATGTTATGAATTTTCTTTATCTCTGAAAAAGCATCATATCTCACCAGGAAATCCAGTCGTTAGCAATGCTATGAGGACAGTAGGCGTGAACTCGATCCAAATAGCAAAGGCTAGAATTAGCATTTCATATATGGTGAGTTGTAGTAAGAAAAACGAAGTCAAGTTCAAACTTCAACATTTTATTTAAAATTATAATGATGTGCATATTATTCTGGATCTAGACAACTAAACTATGTTTTGTTATAAATAGCGCATGGATAGGGTGAGTCATTAGCATCCAAGTGGTTTAAAAAAGTAATTTTTTGCTTATTAAGTACTTTATTTTATTTTTATTGTAATAAAATTTATAATATATACATTTTTAGCTGTGCGTGTGGGTGTGGAAATAATTTCAGGTAAGTACCACCGTTTTACGTCTCACAAATGCTGGTTGTTTCCAATTACGACTCGTAGCTATATGATATGGTGGGGTTATAAAAAAAATTACAAAAATAAAGTACAGCAAATAAGTAATAAAAACGAAGTATAATAAATCAATAATACAAATAAAGTGTAAAAAATATAAATTAATTATTAATAAACAATATAAAATTAATAAAATAATATATATTATTGAATATATACAATATATTATTGACAAATAATATATTATTAATAAATAATATATTATTAATATATTATTATCAATACATTATTAATAAATGAGATGAGTTATTAATAATAATATACATTAATTAATAATATATTATTAATACACACACATAGTAATACTGAAGAGACACAAGATATTAATAAAACAGAGGTCATTACGAGGATATTAAGAAATGCTGACATTGTTATATTATTAATAAATATATATTATGAATATATTATTAATAAAGTTAAGGTATTATTAATATATTATTAATAAATACATTATTAATATATTATTAATAAATAATATATTATTAATATTATATTATTAATAAATAATATATTAATAAATAATATATTAATATAATATTGAAGATATTATATTACATGAGGATATAATAAAGCAAGATATATTATTAATATATTATTAATAAATAATTAATATATATTAATAAATAATATATTATTAATATATTATTAAATAATTGGCTATACACACAAATAATTAATATATTATTAATAATAATATATTATTATATTATTATTTAAATATCATTATGGTTGTTTATAAACAATATAAAATTATAATTGAAACAAATATTAATGAAATGGAAATAAAAGCTATGCATTTCTAAATAAACGATTTATTGGAATATATGCATTGTCAATCAAATTTCGATGTCTACGAACTAAACAGAGTACGTAATACCTACTATATCTAATTTACGGAAGTCTGAAACGTTTCTCACCTCTATCTAACAATAGATGGAGCAGGGAATACGGGGCTAATGCAGATTAGCCCCCCTTTGGTCAAACTCTATCATGCAACACCGCCTGTATGATATAAGGCATACTAGCGGTTTTCTTGCAGGTTTCTTGTAATAAGTGTGGAAAGTGGCGCCTCCTTGATGGGGGGCCCAAAAGATTCCAGCCACCTTAGGCGCTGATTAATTAAAATAGAAAGTTACACTACGTGGCAGTGAAAATGCAACACCAAGAAGTTGACAGAAAATTACGCAAATCGCAAGTTGTACGCAGCTCATCGAGTTATGTAAATAATACGAAATGCGCAGCTGTCCCGTGCACGTTGAGTGCGATATAAGGGAAGGAATATGCAGAATCGGCAATACTACTTTGTCTGCTAGGAAAAATAATTTTGCATTTTTTTTTCCTCTGAGAAAACGTGTAGTAGCAACGAATGCCAGGCTGCCGCCAGAAGACAGACGATTTTACGAGGGGAATGGTGATCGGACTCAGAAGGGCAAGTTAGGTTCATACGTCAAATCGCAGCGGACAGCTTCCTACACGGATCCACGGTGCACCAGCTGTGGCGAAGATGGTTGGAATAAGAAAATGTATGTTTAAGGGGAAGCTAGTGCATCCATAGCGACGTCAGAATACGTGGACCGATGCATCCACCGGCAAGCATTGGCGGTTCCGCAGGCGACTTTCATCACCCTTTTGCAGAATGTGCAGGACACACTGGATGCTCCCATATCGACCAGGAATATTATCCGCCGATTGGTTGCCGACGGCTTGCACTCGTGGCGCTTGTTAAGAAGATTGCCACTGACCCAATAAGACGCCTGCGTTTACAATGATTTATTTTATATAAATCGAACACTACGCAGATTAAATTAAACAATGTCAATCAATCAACGTTTATTGGCGTAGTGATACCAACGCCGATGGTATGGCGTGATTAGATGGTGAAACGTTCGAAAGAAAATAAATATTTCTGCCTTCGGTGGGACCTGAACCCACGACCTTCCACTTGCCGGGCGGAGGCTCTACCCACTGAGCTACGAAGGACAATATATAATCTCTTTACGAACGTATATATATTGTT
>QLNU02015360.1:292780401-292823241 GCA_006491805.2 Dysdera silvatica
TTTGCGGTGTCCGGCCTACGGCTACCTTAGGGAGGAGCTCCTTCTCGCCTGCCGCCATTTAGGCCTCGCCTCGCCACCAGGTCTGTCCGACCTCCTGGATCCCACCGGATCCCCCCGCCTTCGCGCTGCCTCCGTGGCTGTGCTAAACACCTTCCTTTCCGGTCTTGGCCGGTTCCTGTAGGTTACTCGGCTGGCTCTGAGGTGTGTGTCTTCGGATCTGCAGCCTGGGCCGTTCCCCGTGACGGTTCCCCCGGCAGCTGGTTTCGGTGTGCGTTGAATGACGACTTTACGTGAACGTGCATCTATGAATGCTGTGTTGATCGGTAATCCATCTCCCCCTCAGCCGCCTCGGCGGCTGATTACGCTGTTCAAGCGTCCTGTCTGGGATTACAGCGCCGCCCCCGGCGGCCACCCTTCCCAATGAAACCCTTGCACAAATCCCCCCCCTCTGACGTCACGTCGCTGAGTCATAACTGGTTCAACTCTCGAACAGCGAAAATCCCGACCTCGAAGTATGCGATTTTCCGCTGTCAACGCAAATATTCTTTACGGGTTTTTCTACAATGAGCTGCAAATGGACTATTTTTTTTCTCTAATTTATGTATTTAATACATAAATATTCTTTGCTATTTAATAACCACTCTTTTGATGTTGGTCTCAATATTCATCGCTAATTTGATAGCCTTAGAAAAATGGTCTCTCGGATCCAAATAATATTAAATTTAGGAGAACTTATTTAAATTCCTTAATTTTTATTTATCTGTTTATGAAGAAAACTTAACTAAACGTTTCTGAGTAAAACGAAATGGTGCAAGGTTTCATGCAAGATTTATTTTACATAAAACATTTCAAAACAAGAAACCCTACTGTAATTAAGAAATAAAGATGTATTTTCACACTTGAACTTCTCCAAATCGGCATTTAGTAGCAATACAATACTTCACAAAATATCATTACAAAACAATATTAAAATAGTTTTTATAATTTAAATTACTTTAAAGTTTCAAACTTTCGTTTCTGACTCGAATTTTACTTTCTTTTTGCTGTGTTAGCATACCATTTTCTTTAAGGAACACCTTTTTTAATAAAATGTTTGTAGATGTCCACAAAATAAGTCATTATCGTGTTTATTTGGACAATCATCTTCAAGTATTATTTCCCTGGTGTTAAGAACGTTAGTAGCCACGTTCACATCAGCCTTTGATTAGATTTCTGCATTTGGCTTTCAAATTCAGAGTAAAATTTGTTTATGACAAGATGGTTAAATAAAACAGAAGCAACAATTTGAGTAGGATATTTTAGACGACCACGATCAAGGTTTCTAACTAAATTGTAACTTTGGGCTAAATTTTCATGAAAGTCTAGGTTAAGTTTTTTGTGCAATAGTCACACTTAAGTTTTTTAAGAACAGAGTAACAACAAAATCCTCCCAAGTATGTTAACACTGGTAAATAGTTCGCGGTTTGCTATGGCATCATCATCAATAATTATAGGGGGAAGGTTTTTTAGCTGATTGCAATCTGAATTTATATTATGACTGAGTATGTTGATCGATTCGTTGTTGAACGATTTGCTTGGGAAATGGAAAGAGAGCAGTAGCGATGCTAGTAACGGGGCTCTCTTTCCGGTAGAAAAAAACAAGGGATTTCTCGTATTCTGCAAGAAACAACAAAGATATTGATTCGCGCGTACAAATCCGCATTGTTATTAAGAGATTTACATTTGCAGGTGTATCACATTTACAGAGTTTATGAGCAGAGTCTTGACTCGAAGATGTTACAAGTGAAGGTTGAAGTCCAAAGGTGGAATCTTTGTGGGCTGCAGAGTAAGAATGTTTTTCCTTGTAGCCAAGGCCGAGAGAAGAAGTAGGAGAAACAAAAATAGTAGAAAAATGTAAATGAATTTTGAGTTGACCGTTGCGGGTGCAGTTTTAAAGGACATTTATAAGGAAAGGCAGACAAAAGAAAAATGGAAAAGGAAGAGCAGGGAGAGCAGAGGAGGGGGAAGAACTGAAAACTAAAAGGAAAGAGTGGGAAGGCAGAAGTAGCAGGCAGAGCATACTTGATTTAAGTACCAATCAAAGATTTTGGCTTTAAAGGCGTGAAAAACTGGCGCAGTATAGCCCAGATGCTCTTGCGCCATAAAACATCCAAACAAAGGCGTGAAAAGACAGAGCTTTTAATTCTTGGGGAACCGAATTCCAGATTTTAGAACCCATAACGGAGACACTGTGTGTTTTATAGTTTGTGCGAGTCCGCGGTAGCCTGATATCGTCCTGGTGACGTGTATTGTAATCATGTGTCGTCTGTGAGATGGAGAAAGGTAAAACTAGGTCACCTTTTGTGACTTTGTACATAAGGAGCGGACTTTGTCATAAGATATGAAAAGGTTGTGGAAAGAGCTCTTATTTATGATGTCATAAAAGCTAGCATTTACGTTAACTTATTTTCGTACGTGATTAGAATAAACTTCAGTTTATAAATTTTTATGATAAAAAATAATTAGCAAATAAAAAACATTAATATTTTAAACGCCTTCATGACTACGCTGTATACATGTAAACTATAAGGCTCAATCTCAAGGCAATGTCTAATATCGAAGAGTTTGACATTTCAATTCTTTGAACACTGCATTTGTAATGCACATAAAACCAGTGGCGTACGCAGGGGTGGTGTTGATGAGGGTTGTAACCCCCCATTGCAATGAAATTTTGTATATTTAACATAGGAATATATGAGTTGTAGCTCTGTAACCCCCATTGAGCCTATAACCCCCTTATGAACTTTCTGCCTACGCTTGTGCATAAAACATCATATTCATTTAAACGTAATTAATATTATTATAACGTAACAAACTTCCAATCGGTCTGTCTACAAAGCTGAGGCACGAGAACGCAAATTAAATAAAGTACAAGAAGTTAAAGAATGTCGCACAACAAATAGCTTGGATTAACAACTACACTATATGCCCAAAAGTATCCGGACACTTTGGATTTTTTGTTTTTTTTTTCGAATTTCTAAAAACTACTCTGCCAATTATTCGCTAACTGTGGGGATATATAGAACATACTTGAATGCACACTTTCCAATAAAGTTTCGGTGACTTGTGCATTTAGGGGACCACCCACATATTGACAAAGTGAAAAAATATATTTGATCACCCTGTATCATAAAAAGCTGGAAATTATTTGTAACTTTCAGAAAATATTTAACCAGCTATGCTTAATGCCTGTGTGCATTTTTGTAAAATAAACATGTATATTCATGAAGATAGAAACGTTTCTTTAAGAAAACCCAAATTTTGTCACATATTTTTTGCTTATAATATCCACAATTTTCAGTCAAATTTCACGAAACTTACAGAACATTTGTCAACGTACAAGAAAAATATTATACTTAAATTAGAAATTAATATATTGAATACACGATGAGATATGAGCATTTGAAGAAAATAATTTTTTACTGCGCATGCGCGAAAGATATGAATAACTTTCTTTCATAATTTTGTAGTCAATAGTATAGGGCAACTTAAAAAAAATACCAGTGGGATATCTTGAAAATTCAGAAAGTTATCGATGATATAGTGAGCCGTATTTCTCTAATTCTCTGAAAGTAGCTAGATGATAAGGGTTTTTTCCACAAATTGTCATATTCCAAATTACCAAACACCCCTGTTCTGAAAATGAAATATTCCAGATTTATGCAAATAAGGATCAAAAGTATCTGGACACCTGCATGTTTTGCTTCTCCTTTACAGAAGTCAAAAACCTTGCTTGGTGCAGAATGACCATTGTTGTCCTTGCGCCATAAAAATACAACAAACCAACAAGAAGTCAAAAATTAGTATGAAGTGGGACCACCTTTTGTTGCAGTGATGACTGCCACTCTATCTGGGAGGCTATCTACTAGTTTCTGGAATTTTTCAGTGGGAATTGCATGCCATTCTTGCAAAAGAATATTAGTCAGCTCTTGCGCCAATGTGGGCCATTTTGGCCTAGCTCGCAGTCGACGTTCTAATTCATCCCATAGGTGTTCTATGGGATTTAGGTCTGGGCTCTGAGCAGGCCAGTCCAATTCCTCAACATCCATGTCAGCAAACCAGCTCTATACAGCCCTTTCTGTGTGGATAGGAGCACGATCTTGTTGAAACAAGAATGAACCCACTCCAAACTGTTGTCACAATGTAGACAACATGGAACTGCCTAAAATGTCGAGATAGCCTTCCATCTTCAGAGTTCCCTTCAAAGGAATTAAAGTGCCAAGCTCGAACCATGAGAAACCACCCCAAACCATTATGCTTCCACCATCAAACTTAACTTGCGGCACAATACAGTCAAGTAAAAAGCGTTTACCCAGCATTCTCCACACCCAGACTCTACCATCTGATTGCCAAATAGTGTACCGTGATTCATCGCTCCATAACACTTCACGCCACTGCTGCAGGCTCCATGTTTTGCACACTTTGAATCATTGTAAGCGACGCTTGGCATTGGTTGCGGTAATGCTTGGTTTATATGCAGCTGCTCGGCCATGAAAACCAAGACTTTGCAGTTCCTGACGAACTGTCTTTGTGCTGACGTTGCATCCAGAGGCTTTTTGAAAATCCGCACAATCGGATTTTCCGTCGATTTCATGCGGTTCGCTTTCACAACTCTCTTCAGCACTCTGCGTTCCCTGTCTACTAGACGGAGTGGTCGACCAGGTCGTGGATGCACCGTTGTAGTCCCCGTATGTTCCCACTTTACGATAACATCATTAACGGTGGAACGGGGCACTCGTAACATCACAGAAATCTCACGAACAGATTTTCCACAGCGGTGACAACCAATGACTTCACCACGTTCAAAATCATTTAGCTCGCCCTTTCCTCCCATTTTACTTTTCTAGCTTTGAAATTATAATTGTTAACTCGTCAGACTTCTTTTATACTTGTCTGAGAGCTAGAAATTTGACGTCACTAACAGAATCCACCACGTAGAGGGGTGTCCGAATACTTTTGATCCTTATTTGCATAAATCTGGAATATTTCATTTTCAGAGTAGGAGTGTTTCGTAATTTGGAACATGACAATTTGTGGAAAACCCCATTATCTAGATACTTTCAGAGAATTAGAGAAATACAGCACTATATCGTCGATAACTGGTATTTTTTTAAAGTTGCCATATGCTATTGACTACAAAATTATGAAAGTAAGTTATTCATACCTTTCACGCATGCGCAGTAAAAAATTTTCTTCAAATGGTCGTATCTCATCGTGTATAAAATATTTTAATTTCTAATTTACGTATATTTTTCTTGTGCATTGACAAATGTTTTGAAAGTTTCGTGAAATTTGACTGAAAATTGTGGATGTTATAAGCAAAACATGACAATTTTTTTAAATAAAATAGTTAAATATTATATAAAATAGTTAGTTTCCGAAAGTTAGAAATACTCCAAATTTTTGGTACAGAGTGATCACCCACATATTGACAAAATGAATATATTTGTCCCTAAATACACAAGTCACCTAAACTTTATTGGACAGTATGCATTCAAGCATGTTCTATATATCTCCAAAGTTAGAGAACAATTGGCTGAGTAGTTTTTTAGAAATTCGAAAAAAAAATTAAAAAATCCAAAGTGTCTGGATACTTTTAGGCATATAGTGTATATGAATAGTCCGATAAGCTAATAGTCAGATAAGCTATAGTCACTTAACCAGGTCACGGATAATCGAATACCCCGTTTATAAGTATAAAATCTATCAGAACCAATATCATTCTCATAGGATTGATATTAAATACCCCGCTATTGCGAATGATATTCGCGGGTCATCTCTGGATAATCAAATATAAGCTGGACGATGTTAACATTCATATCAGTGTTTAAGCAAGGAAAAAAGTGTGCAAAGAAAAATTCCTCCTTAAAAGCGTCTACATCCCCACCTCTTCTTTGTTGATGGATTTTCAAAATCTATTAGGAAGTGAAATACAAAAATTTTGACAGATTTCTTTCGGCATATTTAATGCAGCAAATATATGCTAGTCTTTTTTTCATTTAAATATGTACAGGTACGAATATCATTTTTTTATATATGGTATTATTCCCCTAAGTACTATTTCATGTAAATTATGTGTGCCGTCGACACTAGTGTGCTAATAGATTCGATATAAGTACATATGTACCTACGTATTTGTTTCCCCGGATAATGGAATAACTCGCTTAATCGAAAAATATTTCTGTCAATGTTCATACAGGCCCATTGTGTGTTGTAAATAAATTTTCTAAATTATGTTATTAGCCGTGCGTATACCGTATATGCACATAGGGAATCTAATATACATTATTGCCTATTGAGAAAACCTTACAACTTCCATCTAGGAAAAAGGCATACCATAATTTGCACCTTTTTCAGAACACAATGACTACTAGTAGTTCAATTTAAACTGTGAAACGTCTTTATGAAAAGACTCTTGATGTCTATACCTTTCGTAATGTTTCCACCTGTCCATATGTGCGCAATATTAACTATATAATGTAAGATACTTAATTATTTCGCTATTTTTATGTATAATTTTTGTTCAGGAATATTACATTCGATTGCATATCTTCAAAAGTAATTATTTTGTTTTGAATGTATTAATACGACAGTTACAACCACCATGCCCTTTAATAAGGACATTAACGATGGCATAAAGGTAAAGACTATAAATATCAGTCTCCAATTGGATAGCGAAATTTAAGAAAGTATTCTAATTCCAACTAAGAAGGTTTATAGACATATTTGATTTAGTTAACCCCAATTTCCCCCCATGGCTTAATCCACCATTAGAAGGCAGAATATATGAGCAACTAACTTAAAATGTCTCAGTTAAAGCGGAAGTAACTGTCACGTCCTGTATTCCTAAACCGAGATAATTTTAAAGTTTGCAAGTCAACGAACAAACAGAGCTCTTAAGAATTTTACGAAAGCCGCGTGAAACAGAGAGCATACCATTATTTATTAATGGATGAGAAGGAAGTCATATATTTTGTAACCACGAATTTTGCAAGAGAGAAATGAGCAAAATTTTAAGAATTAAAATTCATTAAAAATTTACCGAGATGCGACAAATGATAATAAGAGACATAAATTTATTTACGTTCCTCTGCTGGTCCAGTGAATTTAACTCTCGAAAAAAATGATTGTTTCATACGCAATGTGCTATTTTAAAATAAGTGTAAAAGGCAAATGCCGTTTCTTATGTCATTAAATATGGTTCTAAACTTCCTTAGGGTTCATGACAGTGAAATGCATTGGATTTACAACAAAAATTACAACAAAACCTTGGATGTACAACAAAAATTACAACAAAACCTTGGATGTACAACAAAAATTACAATAAAACCTTGGATTTACAACAAAAATTAAAAATTATTGAACGTCGTGTATATAACTATGATTATGTGGCTATAGCTATATTAATGTGTAAAACTGTGTTATATATACATCAATTTTGCATAGGCAAACGCCGGAAGATATTAGGAAAAAATTGTAGATCTAACTTTAAGAATTTACGGGCGTGCAGATTATGTAAGCATTTTATTGATATCAATTTTTGCCAGCGATGCTTCATTTTAAATTAGAGCTTTATGTATAGGAGAAAAAGAGACACCGCGTTGACCTAGAGTCGACCCAAGGTATGACTCGTTGTGCCGTTACCTGCTCGGCCATCAGGGCAGGGACGATGATTTTTCTCCGTATATAAGGCTTTTATGTAAGGTAATTATTACCCTACGGAAGGTAAAAATACCTGATATAAAAATAATTTATTGTAGCGCATGTGAGTATAATATATATATATATATTCTCTTATATTTAAAAATGTTCAGGTGGTCCAAATTCGGCAACTCTTACCTAATAAATGCTATTAATAATTAAGCATAATTTGATATGCCAAGACAATTTACTATTTAATTGGTGCTTAGGAAAAAACATTGTTTAAGATATAAAAGACATCACGCTGAAATTTATAATTTTATAGATTTTGTAATTAGCAAAACGCATTGTCTCCCGTTTGCAGAAAGGATTTAAAACAATTATCAAGATTATTATGTAATGAAGATAAAATATTTCCGTGCTCACGAGCGCGGTACAAGTGAAATTCACTTTTTGATTGTGTAAACCCGCTCGAAATTAAAATTTATAATAATAATTGTTAATAAAGATAATATATACTAATTTTTGTGCTAATAATGCATTGTACAAGATGTCCTGTTATCAAGGGATCGAACGGAAAGGTCAGAAACTATGGTTCATTTTGTCGAAGAATACAAGGAAATGTGCGTCGACCATTATGTGGCAATCGTGTTCGCCCTGGGAAGGGTAATAATATTTTACAACCTTATATACGGAGAAAGGTGAACGTTGTTCTTGTCCCCGATGATCTAGCGGCTAAGGCACTACGGGCTCGACGGTGGGACCTGTTCGAAAATAGTCCAGGGCTATTGAAACAGCTGTGAACGATTAAATTTATTATTCAACTGTGTTAATTTGTTGCATTCTTAATTATTTTAAGGTTACTACAGTTGACATTGGAAGGATAATTAGGGGATTAACGGCCAAAGCTAGAATGAGATTATTTCCTCTAGTCGTGCAAAGTTATAAAAATATTGCTTTTCTTATGTCACTATAGTTTTTGTCGAAACTGCTCTCCTACCAACAAAATTCCATACAGAATGACTTCATTTAGGCGAGGCATTTGGAAAATCGTTGAAAACCCTAATGGGTCGTTTGCAGGTGATACTTAAATTTGTAGTTGGTAACGATGGAAAGATTCAGTTATATAAGGGATAGAAAAGCACGTCCGATGCCTTTTAACTGCTAGATTGTTCGACAGGATCGTCTTTGGTGATAGGTACACATCTAAGAAAAAGGGGAAAGGAAGAATCAATTCAAAGTTCCGAACCAGTACCTAAATAGTATGAACTAACTAACAATGGAAAAGAAAAAAAAATGAGATAAAATCCATGGTGGTGGTAAGAGTGGCAGGAAGATCGATCTTTAGAGATAGCAGAAAAAACTAACAAAAATAATAAAGTGGGGAAGAAAGAAAAAATTATAAAACTTCACAGATTATGTGGTCAGAAAAAAACTGTTAAGACGTTCACAGATCATCTTGAAAGTTGAAACGATGAAAGCGGGAAGATTGTCTGATAAGGAGTTCTGAGGTTTATTTATCATCATAAAAAGGCTAAGTAATTTGGTACTTGTACGAGCCTTACTGACAGTGAGGGTAACAGTGGCGGATTTATAAAATTGCCGCCCTTAGGCACAGCCTGTACTGCCGCCCCCTCCCTCCTTTACAAAGAAAGGAATATTTGTTTAAAAAAAACGCATATCATACTCTTAACATTTGATATGTAAAGGAGATTTTTCATATAATTATTCAAATTAATAAGATACAACTCGAAATTATTGCTACCATAGTCTCCGACTTCGTGGATTCGAGACACTTTTTGAATCCACAATAATTTTAGTATGGAATCCTGGAGCCTCTGATGTTTTTACGTATATTTTGCGTATTTGGGAAAAATACACGTACGCATCCTTGCATGAATTTTTTCGTTATCAGTTCAAATTTTTCATTATTCATTCATTTACTATTAATATATATAAAAAGCGTGTTAAGCCTGGATTTATAAATGGGTACGCTGGGCAAATGCCCAGGGCGCAAAATTTTTAGGGCCCTTTGTCTTTCGATTCTGTAGTTTGTATTTGCAGGCAAATTAAAGTAGTCGCTTGTATGTCATAGCTATTGGGGAAACAGGGTAATAATTAAAAGAAACATTATTTTTTCAACATTGTCGAGTTTGGACAATTTTATGTTTAAGCACTTTGATTCTGCCCCTTAATAAGTGCCGCCCCTAGGCCTGTGCTTTGTGTGCCTACTTAAAAATCCACCACTAGAGGGTAACATAATAAGTGAGTAACATAATAAGTAAGTGGGAAAAATGTTTGATATGTTCATGCGTAAGTACTATAATGCGGCCTGTTTGTATCTTGCGTCACAAAGATAGTTGAGAACATGCTATTCTGGGACTTTTAGTATTTTCGGAAATCCGAACCTCGGTCTCTAGGTAACCAAACTCTGGTTTATGGAGGGCAGAAAAACGGCAGGCGTTCTATAATACCCTTGTGATGCGAATCCGCTTTAACGGCCCGATAATGGAACGCGTTACCATTGCGTTATAAGGCTTAGTCCTCCCTGGATACTACTACTAATAATTTGAATTACTTTAATATATGCTTTGAATAAACAAATATATATATATATATATCTATCTCTCTATATGGAGGGTGATTTAACTCACAAGAATGTTTTAATCGCCCATAAAACCTCCCGCTTTAAATAGAATGTAATCATTTTTTTTATCTAATATCAAGACAGTGTGTTTTATCCACTTTCCTACGTTTAGCTAATAGTGTTGCTGCCCATTTGATATCCTGAAGTACGAAGCGAAGACCATGCATGTCTGGTTTCGGTGGCTTAGTTTGCAGAGCATCAGGACCGCGATCTGAAGACCGCTGATTTGAATCTAGTTTGTGGAGTGGTTGTTTTCTCTTTCCTCTTTTTCTTTTCTCAGTTCTTCCTATATATCAATGAAAGAGATCTACTCTGGGATAATATTCTAGGTACATAAGGATAAACCTATTTGATAGAAATGTTACGTATAGCTAATAAAAGCAGATTTTTAGTAAGATGCTTAACTTATATCAAAATCACTCTTGTTAGCGTCATAAATTGCCTCGACTCTCGATCGGATGTAGCATTCTCAAGTGTAAATTTGAATATATTGCAGGTGGAAACGCCTGAAGGTGTTTCTGACTAAATTGAAGTAAAACATTGGGTGCATAATAAAGGCAGGGAGGTGTTAACGCATATACAAAAGTTACCATTTTCAAATCACCTTGTATAGCATAGTTTTAAAGCGTTAATGCAAAGTTTAATAAAAATTAAAGAAGTCGCCAAATAAATGGAAAAAACTCAACTCACTAGTGTTGACATACAATCCTAAGAACCACTTTAATTAAAAAGGCAATCTAATGATTAATGCAAATATTTTGTTTCATAATTAATTGCAAACAAAATTAATCACCCATTAAAAATATAGTTATTGCCAGAAAAAGGAATTAAAAAATAAATTGAAATATCCCCAGTAAAAACCTTTTTCTCATGCAGTTATTTCTGTTAATTTAAAGTGATTGTTTATTATGTTTTTTAAGTGGAATTGTTGTTTTAATTCACAGGAAAATAATTACGTCTTGTAAAATAAAACGAGATTAATTAATTTGGTGGAAAAAATTAATAATAAAAGCGACCGAAGTTTTGTTATTAATTAATTTTAAGAAAGTCTCTCGAATTAAAATTTTTAAAATCGCTTGCTCCAAAGGGAGTTTTTTTTAACTTGGCGAATTTATCGCTTTTTTGTGGCGAACTTTAAGAGTTCTGACGCTTCGTAATTTTATCCAAAGGCAAATATTTCTATAAAATTACAGAAAATTATCTTTAGCATAGCCGTTATGCACAAATATTTGGTATCTTAATTTTATCTATTAAAAAAATTGGACTGCAATGTGTAAACATATTTCCGTTAAATGTAAAAACGACTATTTCACTGGCGTATAAAGGGGAGAGGGTTAATAGCGGTTGTGATCCCCCACTGCGATGAAATTTTATATATGTGGAGCTGTAGCTCTATAACACCCCCATTTTAAGCATGTAACCCCTCTTATGAATTTTCTGCCTACGCCTATGAACTATTTGGATATAG
This sequence comes from Dysdera silvatica, assembly GCA_006491805.2. Taxonomy (NCBI): domain Eukaryota; kingdom Metazoa; phylum Arthropoda; class Arachnida; order Araneae; family Dysderidae; genus Dysdera; species Dysdera silvatica. The sequence continues at coordinate 292,792,197 of QLNU02015360.1, forward strand.
ACGGAATGCTCTTTATCAGCTAAATGACAGTTAAAGGTATTAATTGGTCTTTAGAATGTCACTCACTTTCAACAAAAGGGGAATTACATGTAAAGGTCCGTGACGGCGTATGAAATCGACGGAATCAGTAACTTAATGATATAACTTGCCTTTAATTTACTGTGTAGCGATTGTACATAGTGTATAGCTTTCTACTCGCAAAACGAACTATATCTTAATCATAGACAAAACAACGAAAGGAGGCAAAGATAGCTAATTTATTAATTCTTCTTGACAGTTTTGTGAGTACAGTGTCAATACCTTTAAAATGCTTTTGTAAGGGAAGTCAGTTATCCTTTGCCTAGAAATAGATAATAGTTGTGATGACGTCAAGAATGAATAATCATTGACGTAATTAATACATGTTTATGGTGTACCTCGATTTATATATGCACAGAAGGAAATAATCGTATAGTGCATTCTTATAGTAAATTTGTATACTTACGATTAGATGTTAGTATATCCAGAACTGCATTCATTATTGCGTGTGTTTATAAAACAGGTGCAATTGGTTTAGTTTTCAAGTTCATAACTTTTCAGATACTATTAAAGGTTAAAATAGTACAAATTTGAATTTTTAATTTTTAAAATTTGCTATAATATTATATGTACACAATACAAATAATACAATACAAATTTTATTTCCATGCTAAAATTACATTTCAGTGCATGGAGGAAGCATAGCAAAACAAAAACAAGTATTCTAGTTCCCGTTATGGCCAGTATGACCATTATATTTTTGTTTTTCTACTAAGTAAATTCTTAATTTCTTTTTCAAATCCTTAATTTATTTTTATAGAAGTACAAATTTGAATTTTCACTCCTTGTGATGTCATTAGTATCAATCTGAATAGAAATTAATACTATATTGCTTAGAAATTATTAAAACAAATAATTCCCTTTATATGTGCTCGATAAAAATCCCTTCGTGGCTTGTAAGATTTTAGAAAACTTTTAATTTTTTTATCATTTTTGGATTTTATATTTATCGAAACAGTATTATGATTTAGATACATAAAATGCGATTAAAATGAACCTATCTTGATCTTATTTTACCCTCTCTTGTATGGTGCCCTTATCTTTCACTTTAAAAGACAATGTTCCAATTACTATCTAATTTAAGTTGTTTCAAAATACACGTTATTTATGTTTAGAAACACATTATTTTCTATGTTTGGTATTGTTTGTTATCAAAACATAAAAACTAACACGTTATTTTTTTATATTTTATGAGAATTATATTGTGCCCAAGCATTACACACATTTCATCGAAGTTGAAATTGACGTTTAGTCGTGTTGTGGAAATTGACGACTTGTTCGTTTCAAATCCAGAGTGTGTGCCAAACGTCGCCAAAATTAGCCAAGCTATTTAAAAGTAACCCTATGATGGAATTTAAAACTGCATCAGACATTTTCGTTCTCTAAAACCTCATTATCGAGCTCGAGAAAAAAATGGGGGAAAAAAGGAAGGGAAAAAATTCTTCCGAAAAAATTAACATTAAGGCAAAATGATGTAAATAATTGATAAGAAGATGACAACATGTTAATTAATTTCAGCGTCTTCTGCAGTTTAATTTTGCATCTGAGTAACAATTTAAAAATTGCGAAGGGAAAAACTATCCACAGAAAAGAAATTTCCCTTAAAAAAAGCCTTATTTTTTTTTTTTCAGAAACTGAAAAATAATTGAAATACAAATGAGAAATAATTTCAAAGTAAAGAAATTAATTGAGCATTGTTTCGACTTCAGATGAAATTAAATCTCTTTGCGTTTTTTCCTCCTCCAGGGTTTATTTTTAATTGCGATAAATTGCAAAATGGTATTTCCTTGGTTTTTTGTATCACCGTAATTTTCCGTTGTGACTTTGTATTTCAAGAAAAATAATAATAACCGCTACTAAAGGATTAGGATCGGCATTCCACGGCGAACGATGCCGAACTTTTTTCTTTCATTATAAATAATTAAAAAGGTTAATGCATTATTTCCAAACATATAAATTAGGGCCGTCTTAATGCCCGAGTCCGATAATTTTTGGGGCCCTTTATGCATTAACTTTTAAATTTTCGAATTTCTGCAATAAAAAAATGTAATATAAGAGCATCAACGTAGAGTTCTCAAACTTATTGGGGGGGCCCAAGCACATTTTATGTACGTTTATACATTACAGTATATGTAAAATCGCAATTTATTTCAGATTATTGGGGTGGTGGGGCCTCGGGCCCCACGGGCCCATATAACTCTACGCCTATGACGACGATCTCTTTCTAACATTTTGCCAGTTTGAGGCTGGTACCCTGTTAAGACTGCACCGTTGACAATGAAAATGATAATGCAGTTAAATTCGGTTGGATGTTTTACATACAAGGGACAATCGGAATTTTCACTCCTATAACCTAGTTTCTGTATAACTAATAAACAATTTTAAAATGTTGATATATGCATTCGGACCCGTTTATAGCGAACGCAGATATATTCTAATTTCATATATAACGAAGTTTTTCCGTGTCCGCTGAACTTGGAAATATTCATCAGCTGGTATGAATATATTGAAATTCATGTGCATCGAATATTTTTTGCAGCTTCTTCCGCTTCGTTATGAAGGCGTTCGACCGTAGTATTGAATTTGTAAAAGCATTATTAGTGCATGTGTATTTTTATTCTATCATCTTTTCTATTTTGCGAAAGATACGGGCTACTGCTGTAAGGAAACAAACGTTGAAATATAAAAATGCAAAAATGAACTACAAGCGTCATAAACAGTTGTAGAATAAACGTGCACGTGTAAATCCGGAAAGGAATGAAAAGCAGAGCCGTTTGCCATAGATGTTTTGTTATTAAAAGGTATGGGCGCTTTCATTTCAGTTTCATTCAAAAGTACAGGGGTAAGCGTGACTGGTATGAGGGGTAGGCAAAAACAGCGGGAAAGATTTTAAAGTGTTTGACAAGAATACGTCGAAGGTCATCTAGAGTTAATCACAAAAATCAAGATGGTAAAATCCTCTGCAAGAAAGGAGGGCTGAAAAATAGAAGAAAAAATTACGGAAACATATACAGGAAGTATGAAATGAACCCCATGTTAAAATAATCGTCGATAATTTATTTGAAAGCAATAACCAGATTTATTTATGGAAATGTGACGACGAAGTTACAATCAAGGCAAAATAACATTATTCTTATGGGGATTGGCAGGAGATCAAAATTTTGGCACTATTGTCCACGTAATAGTTTCGACTGTACATCATTTCATAAAATTTCCACTCGATGCCTTAGGCTATTTATACGTTCCATGTCGTAATCCATTTTTGAGACCATTTCATTCTCAGAAGTAATTAGCTGAAAAATCGTAAATTCAATTTCATCTTCCAAAAAATAAAAATGAAAATTTAGAGTTCATTTTTAAGCAATGTATTAATTTCTTCATCTATTGTTGTTTTACTGGATAGGTTTGTTATTGTACGTGAAAATATCCATCAGTTCTTACGTGTTTAGGTATGGAGAAAAAATTCATTCAGCTGTGATGACATAATTACTGAGAATGATATATCCTCACTTACGTTTCAAGATCGACCTTTCCAAAGAATTGCTTCGCAAGTTTGGTGCTTTATATTATGCATAGAAATTGACTAGTCTTTTAACGAAATTGAATGAATGCGGTTTTAAGAACGTAGGTACAACGAAAAAGTTTTTAAGCATGGTAAATATTTGTGACTTAAGCTAAATTTTGAATTTTTCACTTCAACTGGATTTTTGGCAGCTTTCATGAGAAAAATATTTCAAATTGAAGTATTGAGAAAAATGTTTCAAACTAAAGTATTGAAAAATTTATTAGGAAAATGTATCCTTTCCTAGTAGGAATGAGTTAACGCGTAGTTAGAAACTCTAATTTTACGAAACAATTAAAAGTTGAATGAAATGGTGTAATCGTTCTCGCAGTGAATCTGTTTGTAAACAATAAAAGTATACTTTTTTCATCTCACATCAAAATGACCATCTTGCGTAAATTTTTTCTCAAAAATGTGTGAGGTCTGAAACGTACTCCATCCATTTAGATTCAGTGATACCGCTTAACATGACAGGAATATGGCACGAAAAATATCTTTGCAGAAAATGACGAACTCGCAGGAGATAGTGTCGTTTTCAAAACTCCGAGGCATAAGTCACACCGCGAAACTTTAGGCACGATCTTGCCCCGAATTACATTATAATGCTACCTTCGGCATTTATCCGTTCCCCTAACGTCAGTTTCAGCGTTTTTAGAAGACAAGATATTCGTCATTTTCCGCTGCTCTCAATACTAGGTGACTCGCTAATTTTTTAAAAGCTGTTTGTGTATAGCGATGTGAGTGAAGTATTTTATATGCCATCATTTGCACAACATTCAGACGCATGTTAAATTGAATTTCCAATTAAGGTACCAAATATTATATAAGAGAGCATAACGCAAAGAACAGTCCCATTCAGTTAACCAAATGTTCTTGATTATTAATATTAATTTAGAAAGATACATGTCTCTGATTATTATTATATATAGTCATCAATGAACTGGGTTATATTTTTAATTTTTGCAATCGACAGGATTTGAAAACCCACTTTTGTTTCGTCAATTTCATGCGCATTAATAAGCTCACCCAAATACGGGGAATATTATTTCTAGTCGTACAAAAACGGTGATTTAAAATTTAGAAATATACGTTAAGCTAAATATAGTTTGATGACACTGCGCGCTAACAAAATGTTCGAGCAAGCAACAAATTAACATAGTTGAATAGTATATTTAATCGTTTACAGCTGTTTCAAGGGCTATTGAAACAGCTGTAAATGATTGCTCACTATCATCAACTCGTAGTTTTGCTTTCTCTATAAAATTGTTTGACATGATTTTAATCTTTCTTTTGTATGTCCATTTTTTTTGAGTTCCATTAAGAAAGTTCTTTTTTTCGATCATGAGGTTTTGGTGAGCTCTTCGCTTTGTGGGTTTCGTAGATTCTTATTACTGGGACAGCCTGGAGATAACCTTTATAATTTCAATTAATGTGGTTGGCAACAAATGCAAGATTCTTTTTATATACGTGATAATTCCGACAACCACGTTTTTAGTTTAAACTTGAGCATTTTTGCTATAGGAGAAAGGCATCGTACCCGACCTAGAGTCGAACCAGGGTCTCTCCGTTGAGCTCGAAGTGCCTTAAGAGCTAGGCCATCGAGGACAGGAACGAAGCTCCCTTTTTCGTATATAGGGATAGGAACGAAGCCCCTTTCTCCGTATGTAAAGTTGTAAAGCGTTATTACCCTTCTCAGGGCACGCACAATTGCCAAATAATGGTCAACACACAAAGCCACCGGGGCGAATTTCTGTGTTTTTTCGTGGGAAATTGATTATACGTAATAATTCCGATACCCACGTTTTTAGCTCAAACTAGAGCTTTTCGTTATAGGAGAAAAAGAGGCATCGTTTAAGTCGAGGGACTATGCCTCTATTACGCATAATAAATTCCCCATGAAAAATCACAAAAAATTCGCTCCGGTGGCTTTGTGTTCTGGCAATTGTGTTAGCCCTGAGCAGAGTAATAACATCTTACATTCTTTTTTATGTTTCTTAACTATTGCACATTATTTTTTATTTTATATTTAGCAACAATGCTGTAATTGTATTCGGAATTAAAAAAAAAGAGCAGTCTTACGTTTGCCATCATCTTGTGTAGACGTTTCATCGGAGTCTCGGCCAAAAGGGCATTTTAATTTCGTTACATGCTATATTCCGATTGTTTCATCATGAGTAAATTAATCATTCTAAACATTTAATGTTTAAATAAATATTGTTTTTAAATCGGATGGACGTTGTTTATTTTTAGCAACCCAATGCCCCTTCACACGCATCATTTAAGCGCCATGATTAGTAAACCATCCATTACATAGTTAGATTAGTAGACTTACATCCATTACATCATCCATTACATAGTTGGATAGTTTACTAATCTAACTACTAATCTATCACAGCAACATTAAACTGATCCTCAACTCGTAAATCCACCCGCAATGTGTTAGCTGATTTGTGAAGATTTTATAAATAGCCGTCAAAAAGATAATGGGTCAGTAATTTTTGAGAAGTTTTTTTTTGAACACTTTTTACGTAACGAAATTACTATAGCAGTGTACTCTTGTTTGGTATACTAACAATAACAAAAAATTTCTTGATAAATCACTCATAGAGAAAAGGAAGATTTCGTGTGTCTGGTGAGGTAGAATTCTTCAACCTCTTAATTTGCATTCAATATCAATAATAAAACATTTGGTGAAGAATTTTATCAGTAGCTCTTCTCTACTAGGTCTCCAGTTTTTCCAGAATAGCTAATGCATACTAATTTCACGAACCGAGATTGATATAAGACATTACAGGTCATTTAAATAGCTCAATTTTTACAAACTTTCTATACTTAAATTTGTTTTGTATATTTTTGTATTTTTTAAAAAATACTTTTAATTACCTTAATGTATTTAAGTCATTGCACAATATTTGCTAGACACTTCGTAGGTTTTTATATATAAAATACTTTCTTCGAATAATGTTATTGTTAAGGATTCTACGAAGTCCTCTCATTATTTCTTTTTCCTCACCTGTATATGTTGTGATAATAGCTTTGCTATCGATAAATATCCGATCAATTATTAAAATATCGATATCTCGATATACCTGAATAATAGCTGGCGAACCTGTCGGATGTTAATGGGAGTCTTGCAAAATGGCTAATAATAATAATGTAATATGGGGAAGATTTTTGAGATGTATTTTTTAGATATAAATTCGACATAAGCTTGTTATAGATGCGAATGAAATGCACTTAAATTTTTACTAATTTCGATGAAGAATTTTGAAATTATATGAAGGCTGAGATATATAATTAAATGACTACATTAATATTTATGTTTGCACATGTCGCATCAATATCAAATATTTTTTCACGAGATGTTATACAGTACGTATTTATTTTTAATTTCGCTCTGTAATTTACTCTTCATTATAATATATTCTAATGTAATCTTGTATATTCGTATAAAGAGGGCATATATAAAGCTAAAAGGTTTTCATTTTATTATTTTAGTTATATTTTATTTTCTATTTAAGCCCTAGGCATATAAGAATTCATAAATAAACATTTCCGAACGCGATAATGTTGAAAAAGACATTCTTTAGAACAAACATACAAATACAGAATGAATATGCTTACCCTGGTTCGAATCCAGGATGGGGAAAGCGTCTCTTTTTCTCCAAAACAAAAAAATTCCTCTAGTTTGAAAATTAGATGTTGAAAATTATTGTATAATTTAATGTCTGTGTTGACATAAATTGATCGTGAATTGGATAAAAACGTAAACTTTCACAATATCAGGTTGAAACGTTTTTTATGTGGCGTATCCAACAACTGTCTGCAAAAATTAAGGAGTCGGGAGGCAGCTGAGAGGTTCAAAAATTCCTAGTCATTATATACTATTATCAGTTTATACAAAATTATTAGTTTGAATAACTACGGGAAAAACTCCCCCTTTATATATAAAATCGTGAAGAGTGGGACATGGGTGATTTTTTTCAAGAGTATTCCTTCCTTTGCAAGGAAGGAAAGGAGCGGAAATACATTCTGTGTCTATGGAAAGCAGTTCCTTAAATCTGCCCTTGATTTTGCGTGTGTTGATGTATATATAATTTGTTTATCATAAAGTGCATGTTTAATGTATGCCACCAGAAAAAACCCGACATGTGCTTTTAAAGAATGGCCCTGAGACTGCGGCTTTAAAATTATATATGTTTATTAAACTAAATTACATATCCATATATATTTTATGTGAAAAAATTTGTGTAAATACTTTATATTGTATTAAACACGTCAATTGTATTACTAGTATTACCATGTATTTTATTTTTTTGAGTGAAATATATGTTAATGCAACTTAATGTACTAATTTTTCTAACATCTAATATATAATTGCATATTATACTATAATGCATTATATATTTATATATATACACTAATTGATAACAATTTTGTTTTTCTTATTATATATAAGTTCTTCATATGCAAAACATTTCTTTGTTATACATTTGTTAATGAATGATATATGCATTTTCAGGAAGAAAATATATTTTAATTTACAGTTTCCGCTACGAAAAGTGGATTCCTATGGTAAGCGAAACAAAAATGTAATCTTTAAAACTTGTAAAACTGAAATGCGCCAAGAGGCTCTTAAATTCGCCAAGCAACTTCCTTTTTCATTCTCCAATCGTAAAGTTACGATTTCTTGCCAGAGTATGACCCCCTACGGGAGATCATCAGTAGAAAAATCGTAATTACTACCGTCATTTTGCATTGCATTTTTCACAATAAAGATCATTCCTTTTGTGCTAAACATACAAAAGGATGAGACTATTTACCCTTACAATGAGCACTACCCGGACACAAGGACTATTAGCGTCATAAAAAATCCCATAAAAGGGTAAAATGCACAATAAGAAGAAAATACACCCCTCATAATAACTTAACATTATGAAAAAGAAAATAAATAAAAACCTGTTATCCACCTCTCCTATTATCAAGTTTTTAAACCTCTAAATAACAAGTTGTCAATGTCTGGGTATCTGGGATTATCAGAGGTTATTATCATTATCTAAGAGTTTTTTCTTTGTATTTTTGAAACACGAAAATTACAGGGCAGGGCAAAATGGTTGCATGCTTTAATCTAAAGATGTGATCTTAGAATTTAAGCCTTCTTTCCATTTTGTTTTCAGACTTTAAGTCGAGTGCGTTACGTCATAAACTTAGATTTCAGTTCTTTGAGAATGCTCGAGATCCTTAACCGATATCTCGTCTCCCTCCCCCTAAAGCTCGCAGATCCATTCTGGAGAGTTAAAATCCCGAGGTTTAATTTTAAAGATTTTAATGCATTCATCCTTTTTGTTTGCCTATCGATTTGATTCAGACAGATCAAATGGCTATTAGCTTTGTTGCTGTTGATAATTACTTGATAGATTGGGAGTGGGGTGGTGTTTCGTGATCAGAAAACGAAATGAGATTCGATAGCGGTTTGCTTGCTGCTGTAAATTTTGAACATCGAGGACATATAAACTGGAGTGGTGCTGGGAACCATCTCCATAAATGCGCTTAAAATTTACGAGCTATTTTCCTTTATTTAGAATTCTTCTTAGCCCAATTTATTTAAATGGGGTTGCTGCTTCATTGTAATATCTTTATTAAAGATATGCAGCTGTCGTCGAACATGGTATCCTAAGGCGTTAAACTAATGCTTTTACCCGTTTTAGTCTAAGGTTCGATTCTCACGAGTTAAGCTGATGGCTTAACTAATTCTTTGGACTACTGAGTTCAGCAGTCTTGGGACGGACAATTTTAATAAACAAATGTTGCTAATAAACGTAATCTGATTGACGAATTATCCAGTTAATGGATAGAATAAGGAGCGAGGTGGAAAGCAAATTTACGATTAAACTGGAAGGGCAGAGAACTTAATAATCGTTTAGGAAATTTTGTCGGAGCTCGCCATTTTTATTCTAATTTCCGACCCTCCCTCCCCCACGGTTAAGTGAAAGGGCAAGGGAGGCATTGAGCATCTATTGGAGGCAATCCCATCTCCTACAAGTCTAAAAAAGTTCCGTTAAAAAAAATCGAAAAATAAACCATCGTAGCAAAACGAAAAACCGTTGCCATCTTTAAAAACATAAAAGAAAAAGAGTAACGCAAACAGAAGAAAAAAGATACTCATCAAGGAAAGTCACGACCAAATAAAAGCAGAAATTTGAAAGAAGGGGAGGAGGAGAACGGGGGTTATCAAAAAATATATTTCAGGGAGAGAAATATGAACTAGAGGAATGGCAACGGGTAATTTAAGTTTATGGGAGTTATAAAAAGAGAATGTATGGCAGGTTCCCAGTTTGGAAATGGCAGCAATTTTGCGGGGGCTGTCACCCACGAAAAATAGTAGTTTTCTGTAGGACAGTATGCAAAATAAGAAAAACCTCCCTTTTCTTTGTACGCCCTCTTATTCGGCATTCATAAGAAACGCAAGGATATATTTAGGATGCGAGATATGCGATAAAAGTTACAAACGCGGGTAAAAGTAAAATTTATCTTTAGTTTTTTTTTTATTAATTAAAATTTCTTTAGATTCTGTCCAAATAAAACGATAAAGACAGTCTAAGCGTCATTCTTAGGATATAAGTTTTTCTTTTTTTTAAAGACAAGTGGTAGCACTTTTTTTAAAAGTTGCTAGGAATGCCTTAAAAAATTTATTTTTTTATTTTTTTGTTATTACGGCATACGGATAACAAATGTTATGCTAAACGTCTGAATACAGAGCTCTGTTCTCAAGGAAACAAAACCCCGAACTATGGTGACAATATCAACCCAACATGCGTTCTACGATATCATTGGTTAATGGCAAGAATGCGCTACCACTACACCACTGTAAGGTGGCAGTGGACTGAGATTTTCCTGAGGAAGCTGAACTTCTTAAGGCCTAGGGAACCAACTCCCGGGCTACCGTGAGTGATTAGTCGGTAGAGGGTTTTTCCTTGGCACCGTTGGGGGTCGAACTCGAGTTAACTGTGTGATAGGTGAATGCGTTGCCACCGCGTCATCACAGGGCCTCCGTTAAGAATGTAGGTATGGAAGGCTATTCTATGAACTTTAAAAATCAATAATAACTGAGATCACCCAAGGTAACACTGCTTAAAAAATTTACTTAATTTTTGACAGCTGTTTTGGTAGGCATGTGTCACCATCGTCAGAACGATTGATTGTCGTTCTGAAGGGAAGGTGGTAGCACATGGCTACTGAAACAGCTGTCAACGGTTAATTATACTTTTTAAACTGTCAATTTATGTAACCTCAGTTATTAGTCTTGCTGCACAGCGTGTCATCAGTTAACTCAAGTTTAAAAATTAAATTTTATATACAAATGCCAGCTATTATTTAAATCGCAGTTTTAATTCCTTTTCTGTTTGCGACTGTATATTTTATATGGCTCATTTACACCACGTGTGCCATGTACACCACTTAAAATTATTAATTAGTAATAAGGGAAGTGTCTATTAAGTATATAATTCATGAAAGATTAGTTACAAATTTTAAAACAGTACTATTTGTAAAAACGCACTGTATCCACTAAATACATTTGCTTAATGGAAATTAAATTTACGGTTATCGAATTTTGTGAAATACATTCCATTTGCCGAAGTTTTAAAGGGTATTAGAAAATAAAATTTTGGCTGCATGCTTTTGATCTCAAATCACAGAATGTAAGCTGGTTACAAGGTTTCAAAAGTACATTCTTTATTTCAAGTCCATTTTTTACAAATATTTCACTATTAGAAAGGCATTGTCACATAGGAGATTGTCGGGCTTAATTATTAAAAGAGATCTAATGAAAGAAACACGACGAAATTGAATTTCGTATTTTCATCTCAAAAGTTGTGGAATAGTTTGCAGAATAAGGTATTTTCTCTAACTTCGTGGACAATTAAGAAAATCTGAATACTACAATTATAATAAAAAACAATGTAGAAGTGCCAAAAATATGTATTTTCTAAACATGGTGAATTCTCTATAAGTATGTAAACAGTTTCATCATCGATTGCAGCCGACGGAGACAATTTTTTGAAGTCTTGTAAAAAAAAAAAAAGTTTTTTTAAAAACTTTTATGAATTATTTTTAATCATTGTTTTATTTATCAAACAATCCTACATGGAGTGGAACATGTTCACAATGGAAAGCGATTTTTTTAGTAAAAAATAATGAAAATATGAAAAATATATATAAATATCGAAATCATATATTACACATACATAATGTAATAAATGATGCAATACAAATAAAACGCATTGGCACATTGATATTTTTTATGTCATAAGACAGATAAGGCCTATGGCATAATCAGGGGCGGACTGGGCCGCCGGCCAAGCGGCCCCCGGGTCGGTGTACCCTCATGGGCTACAGGACTTGCCCCCTCATGGGCTACAGGACTCGCGCCCTTCGATAATCCAAGGTATTCGCCCTTTGAGAGGACCCAGTCTGCCCCTGGGCAAAATAACAACTAACGGTAAGTTCTCGATAACTTAATCCAAACTCAAATTCCCCGCACGATGGATAAATGTCTGTACACTATCGTACGGCTAATACGTTGAAAATAATGTTATATTTTTTAAGGCAAAATGTTATAGATTGTTAGTATGCATGATTACAAGAGGGCCATGATAAAAATCATAGAATTCATCATATTTTTAGACCGGAACGGAATTCCATGTTAAATTTTATCACTTGATTGGATATTCGCAACGTACGTCATATGTATAATATTCCACTTTCATATACAAATAATAAAAGACTGAGAAGTGGAGAAAACCTGTGAGGAGTTATACGAAGGTTTCCTTCATGTGTATGTAATGTTAAAGGCTTTTATAATATGTGCATATAACGTTAAAGTAAAGGTTCATAATTTGCATGCAACGTAAAAGCAAAGCTTCTTAACGTGCAGGTAATGTTAAAGGTTTTTAATGTGCAGGTAATGTTAAAGGTTTTTAATGTGCAGGTAATGTTAAAGGTTTTTAATGTGCACGTAATGTTAAAGGTTTTTAATGTGCACGTAATGTTAAAGGTTTTTAATGTGCACGTAATGTTAAAGGTTTTTAATGTGCATGTAATGTTAAAGGTTTTTAATGTGCATGTGATGTTAAAGTGAAGGGTTTCACTCAAGCTGAGAACTTACCTTTTCGGCATTGGAATGGCCATACTATACATTGCAATTCTTTTCTGGATGGCGTAATTTCGAGGTCGAGGGGTCTATATGCGTTATTGCACACACATTCAAAGTGTCCTCTGGGTTGTGTGATTTCGGGGATAAGCAGTACATGTATAGTATACGCTATTGCGTAACATACATACTAAATGCACGAGTTCTTAGTTTTAAGCTGAAGCCACATACAGGTAGAAGAAAACAATATAGTGAAAACCCTTATCAAACGCATATATTTATTAAATTATATTAGTCTATATATATATATATATATATATATATAAAGAAAAAAGTTTTCCTCGCCCATTCTTGGCGGAAACAGGCTTTGGGACGGGCAGAGCGCCATGTTCCCAAGCCTCTTTTTACATCACTTCTTAATGTGCCATGTCTAGAAACTTCCTGACAATGTGACACGTGTTTAGGATTGTGGCTTTTTGTATTTCAATGTAGGTGTTTGGGTCAATGTTGAGTATCTCCAAATTCGTCGCAAGCGTTTTTGGTACTATCCCTGTTGCTGAGATGACTAACGGGATGATGAGGATCTTTTCCATACCCCATATATCTCGTACTTCATGTCTGAGATCTTGGTACTTGGTGATTTTCGTTGTGTAGGTTGTCTGTATGTTATTGGTGTTGGGTACTGCTATGTCGATTAAGTACGTGGTCTTATTCGATTTATCGACGAGGGTTATGTCAGGACGGTTATGTGGGACTGTCTTGTCTGTTATGATTGCTCTATCCCAGTAAAGCTTGTGTGTTTCGTTCTCATGCACGGTCTCTGGCTCATATTTGTAGTACGGGCATTTTTCTGTCAGAAAGCCAGCATTCGCTGCCAATTTCTGGTGGACTATTTTCGCTACTTGATCGTGTCTATGTTTGTAGTCTGACTGCGCAAGGATCTTGCATCCTGCCATCACGTGTTGGATTGTCTCCGATGCCGCATGACAGTGTCTGCATTTGTCGCTTTCTATGTCTTTTCTCTGGATGAATTTCTGATTGTTCCTTGTTGCGATCACTTGGTCTTGGATGGCTAGCATGAATCCTTTCATATACACATAGATATATATATATCTATATATATATATATTCATGTTAAGCTGCTTAGCTCGCCTTATAGGACATTAGTTTTAATTAAATACGCAACCAAATTCTACAACCCTTTCTTCGTTTTTCAAATGCCATAAACCATAAATTCTTTCCAGAGAAATGAATTAATTCCATTTAAATTCTATTGCAATGAAATAATTTTGTTCATTCGGTAAACAATTGTTATTTATTCAGTTAGTCTGATTGTTATGCGTATCTTTTCTCCGAAGACGAGAATGAGGTTTTGGTATATTTAATTTTTATTGGTGTTGCAAGGTGTTGATTTATGGAATAGGAAGGTAAACATGGATTCAATTAAGGATAAAGTAAAGAATGTGGATATTTGCGAATAGGAAAACAAGGAATTCGTTGCTGTCTAAAACCATTAAAATTGTTCAATAGTCATTTTTTTTCCAATTTTATATATAGATTTTACGTTGGCAATTTGTTTTGTAGATTTCAGCAAAATTTGGAATAGACGAAAGATATATGCTTGTAGCACTTTAGTATTTTATCGATTACGATTTTGTTTATCGCCATATTCCCGATTAATCATAATAGGTTATAATTGATATACTCCATCGATTTTTGGAGTCATCGTTCATATAGAACTATATCAATAGTCTAAACTTACACTTTTCTCATAATCACTTCTTATGAATGGCTTGGCCGTACTTGAAGTTTAGTAAGGGTTTGAAATTTAGTGGATGTTAGAATATAGTAATTTAGAAGTAACGTTAGGTGGTCCAGTCCGAGGCTTAAGTGTTCCATCGGTCACTCTCGGAACGCATAAAAATATTTGAGTAAAATTTCAGTTCAATGTTCTGAATGGAGATTATATGTAATCAGGTAGCATCATTTAGCATTTAAAGCAAATAACAAAAGATAAATAATTTTATTGTCTTCATATTTTTTAAATAAAATTTGTATACTGTTGGGTCATATTTTTTTTCTAAATTTAAAAAGCGTTTACTCTACATTTAATGCGTTCAACTTATATTGTAAAATGGCGAACGCAATATTTTTTATTTACGTATTGCACGTTCAAAATGTCTTTTCTTTCGCTTATAGAATATTATATAGAAAGCTCTACTTATACATGTATATAGATTGAAAAAAACTCATGGTGGAAATATGCTGGTAAAATATAAATTGCTTAATACATTTTTATTGAGCACACGTACAGACTATATATGTTTCGCGATTTGTGTAATTAACTTAACTTTTCCTTTAAACAACAGTTAGATACTTATTATAAACGAAAATTTGTTGCATTTCCAGCTTCATAAGTCTTTATTACGTATCATTAGCCAATTATATAGAACGGATATAACGAAATAATTAAGTAATTTTAACCATAAATTTTGGATAATATCTGATAACGTTTATGAATAAGCATGTGCAATTAGCACTCGCATACTGTTACGATACACAAACCGAAAGATTACGATAATTTAGTGCAGTGATATTTGCCAATTGCACCACATTAAAAATCATGCTGACAATAATCGGAGTTCAAAGATTATTATTCGGTAATTGGCAGATAATAATGGCAACTGACAGAACCAGAACAGGCGAATTACAAGAGTATTTGCTTTACCGAACATACGGAGGACTTGATTTCTACCTATAAATAAACAAGAACAAATTCAGAGACGGTATTCGGACTACTTTTGACCTCTGACCTCCCAAGTGAGAAGGTTGGTCACGTAAAATACGTAAAAAGGTATTGAAATGCCGTACGTTCATCTACCATTACGCGATATAAATCTTTAAACACTTTCGAAAACCGGTAACAGTAATTTTCATTTGCGTTGTATCTATTGCATGGTTTACAAATTGCTAAAACCATTATAAGGCTCATTACAACTCTGCGTAGTCATGGGTGGTATTAAATTGCATTGTTTCGGGGTAGGTTGGGTTCTCGAATCTGTTACAAATGGTTCGCATAGAATGGGAAATAGAATTCTAAAATATAAACAAGGTTTTTAATGCAATGGTTTACAGCAACGAAGGCTTTATAAAAATGTGTGGGTTTAAGCCATTGTATTGGACATTGAAATATGCCCTTATGTTTCGTAAAAATTATGGCTATAATGACGTGTGACTTTAATGGAAAAAATATTCATTGTATCAACTAATGCTGGCGTTTAATAAAGTAATTTAATGGAGCATAATAATGGATTTATTTTTTCTACACTGAAAATTATACGCTTGCATTTTTGCTTTCAACGATACTTGTTTTTTAAAAGCAGAGTTTTGAGTTGAGTAATATCATATATATGTAACGTGTATATAGTTCAGGAGGAAAAATTCTTGGATTGATACTGAATGTTGCTACAACCCTCATATATTTCATTAAACAAATTGAATTAAACAACCCTATTTATGGTTTTGTTTGTCGATTTCTTATTAAGGAACGCGAACTCATCTTTCACGCAGGCAATCTATTTTTGTAAGAGCGTCTTTTTTAGACTCCATCAATTAGTTTTACATTAAAGTTTTTCAACCATTGTGGGGTTTGTTGTGCTAGTTGCTGTCTCTGAACCTGTTTTATAAGGTGAAGCCTCACTCTACCTATCTCAAATAGGTTCATAAAACCCATTTTCTCTCCTTGTTTAATGCTAGTTCTTCACCTGTTCCAACGTCTAGCTTCAAAATAGAAATTATAACTATATGAAACGGATTGATAAAACCATGGTCGTAAAACCAACCCTAAATTTTAGCTCACCGTGGATCAACGCTTGCATTCAAATTTGTGTCCTGATTTAAACGTTTTTACAAAAGATGGTCATCTGGATAGCGTGTGCCAAAAAATGTTCATTGGTATCTGTAATCCCTGTTTATACACACCATACCTTTATTTAAATAGACTTTTCTAAACCAGACAAACGTTTTGGAACAGCATTTATCTAAGGAAATGCAAATTAGACACGGACAATTGCTAAAACATCTGTATTAAAGTTTTCACAGAAGATCTTCATTGAATAAGTTTAGTATTGGAGTACCTAAGGTGCAACCTTCCGTTACTTTCTATTATAACCATGGGCTCGGGAAGGAGTAGTTTAAATTAATATTTAGAATTTTAAGAAAGGTTATTTTTGGCAGTACCTTGATTCTGTAGGACATGTTTTTATGGATCTGGTGGGAATGAGCGACTATGGGCTACTTGATCCTTGTGGGAAAACTGAGAATGTATGTCCAACATTATTTAAATGCCAATGCTCACCAAATACATCCATTAGCGACTGTCTTCTACCTCGTTGATGATGGATATTTCCAGCAAGAGAATGCACCATATCCCATTGTCCTTATTGTCTTCAAGTGGTTTCAGGAAATGCTGAAGCCATTTTTTGGCCATGTTGGCAATTTGAATCTCCGAATTTTAATATACAATTACGACTTGTGGAATGAAGATGAATAAGGGACTACATGTCTCTACCTATTACCATCCATTGTTCGGGAATTTGAAGATTCAGTTCCGTACCTGTAGACAAGTAGTTCATTAAAACGTTATAGTACAATAGTTAACTCTCCTCCCTTCTACAGTAAATTACTACTGTTTTGAGGGGAAAAGATGGCCCAATAAAGTATTGAATAGGTTGATCTCAATATTGTGACTATTAATGTTTTATGACGTGAAGGCAGCTAAGGTAATGTTACGCCACGACGTAGTTTTCCGATGAATTTGAACACATGTTGCCTAGAGAATAAGATCCCGGAGAGCGGAGCAGTAGAGAAACGGCAAGCGTTTGGTGCTACTAGGATTCAAATTCGGGTTTTATGTAAATAAATGCGTTACCACTGCCCCATTGTAGAGCTGTGATCTTAATAAATTAGTCACTCAGGGTATACAATATATGGGATAACTTTATTGAAATGTTAAGAGAATATTTATAACAAACAGATTTTTTCATCCCCCCCAAAAATTTACTCTTTCTTCCCTTTGCTGTCTATTTACTTATTCGGGGTTAGTATCGACGTTTCCATCCTTTCCTTCCCTCCCTTGGACATTATCGGGTATTAGGGCAAGGTTCACTATATGCTTAACGTCTTTCACAGTTTCCTTGTGAACCTGAGGCTAAATAACTATAAGGAATTTTTTTTATGAAGTTCACAATTAATGTTTCGGATTTACGTTTGCTGAGACTCGTGGGATGAAATTTGTATCACAAGGACATTACTTCAATAAGTTTACTTATATTGTTGAGTAAGCTCTTAAAGCTTCTGGGAGGTATATTTGTGAGTTAGTGCTCGTGGATTTTAAAAACAATTTAATGGTATACTATTTTAAAAATCATTTAATGGCATGGTATTTAAAAATAATTTAATGGCATGATAATTTAAAAATAATTTAATGGCATGATAATTTAAAAATAATTTAATGGCATGATACTTAAAAATAATTTAATGGCATGATAATTTACAAGGAAGCCATTTTCTTTGCGAGCATTTAAAGCTCAGTGGAAGTAGTCATAAATTTTTACTATACGTTTAAGTTTACTTATAAGTTTGCTTTCATGGGATCGTGTTTAGATTTTATAGTTCAAGTTACAGTTTTGCAGGGACACCATTAACATTGGGTACAAATAGTAGACTACAATTAGACAATCTTGATCGTGTAAAATTTGTACAAATTATGGAGCATAGAATTAAAAAATACATCTTGTGTGAGAGCTGAAAGCTTAACGTTTGGGCGAAAAATTCTTTCCCGTACATATTTTTATGTGGAATAGAAATTACTCTAAATAAGGCTAAGAAGGTAAAAAGTTTCTTTATCAAGCTAGCTTACACTGTGCTACCAATATCGTGATACAGGGATGTATACTTACAACTACAATAGTATCACGCAGTTTTGTATTACTGGCCATATTGCAAGAACATAAATATTTATATCGTTGCATTTAAGAACAAAATGGCGATGTTAATCTATATGTTTATGTATTTAAATTGAATACCTGTTTCAGTGAAAGTGTTTATATTTATCATATTGTCGAAAGAGTATCCAACGGATAGATTCTATTTCAGCGTTAAGTGAATTCCGCAGCCCTAAAGCTATTGAAAAAATCAAAAGTTTAGGATAAAACAAATTAAATTTAGGAGTTGAAATAATAACAGTAAACTAAAATTTTTCAAAGCTTTGGCCTGGTGAGAATATGCAGTCATTACTTTAAAAACAAGCAATATTCTCAAACGTCTGGTATGAACCTATTGTTTACGTTTTGTGATGTGGAATCTAATGCATGTAAGCTTGGGTCACATAACGAATCACAAATTCCCTTGCAGGATCCCCCCAATTAAAGGGATTGAAAACTGCTTGCATGTCAATACTACGAAGATTAAGTTTCGTTAGTACGAAATACCTTTATTAAAAATTTGTATTGTAAGCAAATTTGGCAATTAGAATTGCACTTTAAATGATTTCGAATAATTTTTGAATTCGAAAATAAAGTATAAAGATATAAGGGAGTATAAAAATGATATGCAAAAAAAGAGTAAACTTACAAAAATTATGCATAAAGTAGCATTGAAGTTTACGTTGCCGCGTGGAATTGGACTTACAGATTTTCAACATGGATTAAGCATGAGATACCATATCGGTATTGTTTCAATGCGTGACATTGCAACCAAACTTCTCGTCTAAGGGCCTTCTCTGATTCGGAGATTGGCGGTCAACATGGAGCCTAGTTCTTTATTTCTGCTCCTTGGGTAATTCTTTCTCTGCTTAGTTGTGTCCAAGGTTTTAAATCACCCATCCTCCTATTTTGCTACCTCTGTCTATTCCCTCATGACGTTCCCTCTAATGTTAATTGGAGTTTTTTGTATTTTTAATTTTTCACCATGCATATTTCAACATGTTATTTTTTTTTCTTAGTATTGTACAAAGGGTGTTTACACATTTTTAGAACGATTTTGGAGCCATTTTTTTAATGTTTAAAATGTAAAGATTATTTTTTTAAATATTCCATCTGATAACCTTGTTTCTGAGCTGTAAGTCTGCATCATGCTTTCCATGATAGAAGGGTTTTTTGCAACATTTCCAGAGGTACTGCTTGCCATTGTTGTTCCACAACTTTCCAAAGTCCATCGATGGTAGTGGGTTTGCGCTTAGAGAAAGCTCTTTTCAGCAGACCAAAGGCACAATAGTTCATAGGAGAAACAACAGGGGACTTCTCAGGAATATGTTGAAAAGGCAGACTCTATATATATGCAATAGCTGTATTAATTTTCATTTTTTCAAGGAATGCAGTGGTAGTTTTCGAGGTATGACTGCTGGCTTTGTCTTGATGCAGTTTTATACTCTGAAAATTGTTGGAATAAAAAAAATGGAATTTCTTCTGTAAATATCGGATGTAAAACATTCTCCTGATAATATCATGAGTTGATTTTAACGTTGTTTTCCAGTTTTTTTTATTTTTAATTTCCCATTGTAAGAGAAACCTGCGACAATCATAAAGCCTTTACTGAAGCTTTCTTTGCATTCTCGGAACCAAGTTTGGATATTTTTTTCTCCACGCTTACGATAGTAAATGGACCTTTTTTTGTTACAATCATTTATGTAAACCCATGCTTCATCAAGGGTAACAACGTATTTCCATTTATCTCCTGATAAGTAATTTTCATACAGGATTCTGCAACATGTCTTGCGTTGAACCACATGTCTCGACAAAAGACGGTGAAGATTATGTTTTTTAGCTTTTTTAAGTTATAAATCTTGGTTTATTATTTTATTTACTGTTGCTACAGAAGTATTTAAAGAGTTTGCAATTGATTTCTGCATCGGGGGATTTTCTCTTGTTATCAGTGATCTCACTTTAGAAATATTTGCAACAGTACATACCTTGTTCGGATATTCATTTGGAGTCCTCTTTTTATGTAGAAGTTCTGATTGACGGTCTTTTCCTTTTCTATTAATAATGTTGCTTATTTTGCACTTAGAAATATTTATACCATGCGTTTCACAACGTTTTTTAATAATGGAATAAGAATATTTCTCTTCGGAAAGCGCAAAAACGTATCCTTCGATCCACAGCTTGTTTACAGGCGCCATTTTGAATGAAAAATGAATTTGAAAGTAGCAGACGATAATCTTAATTTGAAATAATATGTTGCCAGATCCATTTTCCCACAAAATATTTTCATTTTTTAATCCTCTATTGAAATCGTTCTAAAAATGTGTAAACACCCTCTGTATTGTTGATAACGCTTTTTGTTTTGATCTGGATTTCTGAGGGACTCCTTGGCTAGAAACCTCTTTAGTCTGCTTTATTTTCATTATTTTTCGAAGGGTTCACATTTCAAAAGTTCAATTTTGTTCCTGGCGTCTGTTTTTATTATCAGTCTCACATCTATATAGCCGAATCGGCTGAATGTAGCATCTTAAAATTAGGATTTTAAGTTAGACTTCATTATTTTTCGCATAAAACTTTTTCATTGCATAAAATTTTGTTATGGCTTGGCCAATTCGGCATCAAATTTCTTTCGTTTATTCAGTATTGTAGCAAATATTTTCCTAAATAGCGGAATGCGTTTACTCATTCTTTCATTTTGTTTTTTCAATGGGCATTAATGTGTAAATTTTCCTACATTTATACATAGTTTCATTATTTTAGTTCAAATGACAGAACTCATATCTTCGCTTCTTGCAGCGATTTTACTGATGAGCTCTTATAAGTCTTTATTTGTGGTTGCTATTATGGGCATATCGTTAGCATAAACAAGATTGTTTATAATTGTTCCATTTACCTTTGCTCCTTCTCCCCTTTCTTTCATTACTTTCTCTATTTCTTCCAAGTATAGATTATATGAGATTGGTAAAGGAACACGCCTTTCTCCGACTCCTTTTTATTTCAACCCGAGTTGTTTCCTCATTACCGATTTCGATCCTTGTTCTTTGGTTTCAGTAAGTTTCTTTAATAATATGAATATATCTAGTGCCCATCCTTGTTCTGCAAACTATTTCAATTAGTTTATTTTATTCTGTCAAAAGCTTTCTCATAATTCACAAAACGTAGAAACAGAGGGTGTATTCATTTCGATAACCAAATTACACATACCCAAATTGATAATCTGCGATTTTGAATTGAGGGAGGAACATTGGTGTTAATGGAAAAAAGATATAAAGTGAGAGGGAAGAAATTTACATGTAAAAGGTTAAACACTGATAAAACGAGGGGATTAGGGAATATGGTTGGTTGCATTTGCTTTATGCATGTGTGTTGTTTGTTTATTGGGTTTCGAGCCGCTTATGAATTGCGTTGCATTTACTCGGGACCCACACACATGTCTGTATATAATGACTGTGCATGAATTATTTAAAAAAAAATGGAAAATGTATGTAGCATGTATGTAAATATATTAAATAGCAAATGAAAAAACCACTTAAGCTTCCGGACACGTTAGCAGCAATCCTCCATCAGGAGTAATGACGACGTTGTGTCTTCCTCTTTTTTATACTTGAAACTTCTGAGGAAAAATCCTTCATCAGAGTAGTCCCGCAGAGTGGAAAAGAAATTGGATGAGTCCCATCGGTTTTTACTAGGTTTTTCTAGGTTCATGGAGGATTAAATTGCTCCAACTGTCAAGTTCGGATATGGTTTCTTATCAGAGCGTTTGTCTTGCCTGGGCAAGTGTTCTTTGGTCCGTTGGTTTTATGTACCCAAAATCACAAAGACCAATCCATACCTAAATATTCTGAATTATTTCGACTTTTCTACATTGTGGTAGTATTGTGGAACTGACCTCTGCCTATTTCAGCACGGCAAAGCTACTTGCTATACAGCACGATGCGTGCAGAAGCGGTTTGTTGAAAATGAGATTGAAATGTGGAATTTGTATAATCAGAATATGTATCCAAACTTGATTAAACACCTTTGGGATGAATTGGAGCGACGACTACGATTTCGACCACAAGAACTTGCTTTTAAAATAATCTTTGGTAGCCATCTTCTGAGAAGAATCGAAAGACATTCCAGCCGAAAGACCCGTCGAAAGTATCCCTAGACGATTTACCTTCTTAATTAAAGATATGTGTGTGTTAATCATTTAAATGCAAAACTAAGCCATTTTTTCCAAGAGAACAAAGTGCTAGATTGCTTCTGATAACCTAATGTACATCTCTTGAAAACTGGGAGTGAACAGGGTCGAAAAGAATATCGTGCGCGTATAGATGCAACACTATTTAACCTATTATATTTTTAAGACATCTTCCTGTAATTACAGACGCTGCTCGGCCGGGTATTATTAAAAACGGATAATTGCCGAATAAGCTCATTTTGCAAATAATATTTTCGACAATCTCCAATTACCGTTTAATTCATTGAAAACAAAAACTCTCCCGAGCCAAGATTAGACCTCTATTACACAATTAATTAGAAGGCATTAAATATATTAAAATTTTAATTATTGGACCACACAATGGCTTGTTTTTCTCTTCATGAATTATTTAAGCAACTATCAATTTTCTGAATTATGTATAATTAGTCGCAGCGCCAAAGAGTTAGAAAACGATTACTGCTAAATTACCCAGTCTCTAATAGTTTAAAATGAACTATTTATTTTATGCTATTATTATGTTCTTATTTTGCTGAAAACGAACTCACCTCTCGTATTGTTAGTTGGAAGGAAGAGTAATATTTTTTAATTGTGGTCCTTCTTTTAATATACGTGGAAAATCATTTGTGTAAATTGTAATTAACGAAAATAAGTAGACGCGTTTCATATAAAGGTTGATACTTAAATTTCAGAATAGGTATTATCAATTCAGTAATAAACTGTGTACATATGAGTCTATTGTGCAAGTATTCTGTAAGTGTATGTATAGGCCTATTTATATGTATAAATGTTGCGTAAGGATATGTATTAACCCACCTAGCCTCCAGCCTTTTCCGCCCATAATATAACTAAGAAAAGACAACTTCTCGTACTATTTCTTGGAACCAGCCATTTATAGACCAATGAAGTAAACCCCATGCACAAATTTAATGCGTAATAAAAATTCGAATGTTCAATTGGGTTGGAAGAAATTGGATTGTTTTGCGTATAAACCACATCCAATACGAAAAACTGGATTTGAGGTGTAAGGAGTGTAACGTTTACCAAGCTTAAATCAATAAAAATTACGGAATCAAAGTTTATATTGGCTGAGAAAAAGTCACCCATGCTTTCGAAGTTATATTATTCAAAGAATTCGCAAATGTGCTATAATTGGCTTTAAACTGAGCAAAAAAGGCGTTTACGAAGAAAAGCTGTATATCAATTGATTAGCTACAAAAATAAGAAAAAAAAATAGTTTACCAAAATGTATACAGGGTGTTCAAAAAAACACGGCCCTAACTGTATATTCTCGTAATCCTTACGTCATACCTTCAAATTTGCAAATGGTTACCATAGTCGGAAATTCATATTTAATAAGACATTTCAAACAATATGTTGCCGAATGAAAAAGAAGGACGTTCTAACCTTGAAAAGGAAGATTGAATTTTCTTTCATTCGTTGTCTAAATTTGAAGTCAATCTGGAAATTCAAGAATGTGGTTTTGCGAAAATAACCTTGTTTTGGTGTGTGGATGACGCAATTTAACTGCCAATCTTTTGTTTGAAGTTAACCATTAAACTGAAAAAAAAGTTGAAATGTTTAACAGAAAAGTGTATTTAAAACTCATAAAAACGTAATTATTATTTAAAAGTTGAATATGAATATTAGATAGCTGTCGATTTCGTTTGTCGTACAAAGGAAGCCCAATAATTCTTAATTTTTTACTTCGGCATCGTTTAAGGTTTTTGAGAACTTGATTCAAACATTTTAATAAATAGTTTAAGTTATTTAATTTCACTTTTTCATTTTATAAGAAACGAGATATTTTTAAAAGAAAAAATATCAGTGTGTACTTTACTGATTGATTTACAACTATTGACAAAAACGGATTGTTAATGACGTTAATCTAGTTTAGGAGATAAAAATCCTAGGTATATGGGAATATAAATTGTTTTATTTAAGATTTAAAAGTAACATAAGGAGGAGGAATATCTGAAGAAATTGTGTTTTCGTTTTAGTTGGAAAAAAACGAAAACTTATTATTTTTAAGGGTAAGTAAAAATATTGCGTGTTATGAATAGAAATTTCTTGTGAATAGGTAGCTTATATTCGGTTTGATTTTATTTTCAACGAAGCGACAATTCTTAAATCTATTTTTGGTCTGTACGTATTTATTCAGAGTTTGCTGGTGATGTTCGAACCGTGAACTCGTAGACTGTCAATTATGAGGTGCTAAATAAGTGTGAACACGTTTGATTCCTTAGAGTGGATTTGGAATTTCAGTTGCTAATTATCCTTCCTTTGAAAATAATAGATAATTTAATTGCACATTAATATACCCAGATACATTCTGTTCCTTTGTTTTAAATGCTTTTGAAAGCATCGACTGATCTCATTTAAATAATTTAGAATACGTCTTCTTGAATGCTAATTCTTTTAACATTGAAGCTTGTATTATTTCATTTGATCTTTTATAAATTTTGTTAATTCTTTAAAAAGAGAGAGAGGGGGGATTTTCCAATCTTGTCAGGTAAGTATCTTACTTTTCAAGATCATTTAACTAATTTTGAGAAATTCATGCTTTATGAACAAGGTATAGAACTAGAATTTTCTACATTGGAGATAAATAAAA
Source organism: Dysdera silvatica (assembly GCA_006491805.2). Taxonomy (NCBI): domain Eukaryota; kingdom Metazoa; phylum Arthropoda; class Arachnida; order Araneae; family Dysderidae; genus Dysdera; species Dysdera silvatica. The sequence continues at coordinate 292,817,784 of QLNU02015360.1, forward strand.
AGTTTCACCGCATAACCATTTTCCCCTTCCTTTTTGAAAACCAATTGAAAGAATGCCGAGACTTTTGCAAGGACTTACATTTATGATTAAATCTACAAAAGGGATAAAGTTCAGTGTCATTATAAAATTCCGAAAGTCTGTATTGGCACTAATGATAAGGAGAAATGCATTTCGGGGCATATTGTGTTATACTGTTCAAATATACTATCCTTTCAAGTGTGGAGACCATCTCAAAATGCCATCCAGCTTTTTCTTTTCGGAGTAATTTTTTCAACCACAAAGACTTTCCACCTTAATAGTTTGAACAGACATTCCGCTTTTTTTGGATCAAGAAGAGTTTAGTTCCATCAGAGCGATACTAAAGTGGAAAGTTTCGGTTATATTGTGAAGGACTTGGTTGAAATTGCAATTCGTTCCTCATATTTACTTTGAAGTACATAATTGTGTTAGATAAAGGAAGAAAACGCTGCTATTGTGCTCATAAAATTTTTTAAAACATTTAATTCATAAAACATTTCTAAATACTAAATCATAAATGACTTATAATGTAGAAAGCTGTATGAATTTTTATATTGCAATTTTTGATTTATGACTTTTAAGTTTTTAAAAGATATTTTAAAACAAGGTGAGAATTAGTTTGGATGATGGATAAAAATGATTATTTTGTACCCTTCCCCTTTTTCGTTTTTGAGCATATAATTTATTTGTATATGTTCCTTCTTTCCAGTATACATTTAAAATTACAGAATTTTCAAGACTATCTACTCACTTTAATAAAAACTATTGGTTGTTTTAGATATTAATTGCTATTAAGTTAAAACAAGCAACCTTATTTCGAGAAAGAAAGAATAAAGTTGAGTGATATTCGCATGAGCACGAAATATTTTTTACATACATTTCTGTAAGAAAACATTTTGTGATCAAGATTTTTGAGAGCATGATACGAAATACTGTGATATTTAGGATTTAAGGGCAAAAATATAATGCAATATATAAACAGGCTCGAATTTTTTGAGCAAAATTATGGTTCTTTTATCTTTAAAATCGGATTCGCTGCTACAATTGAAGAACGAAATATTATTTTTGTGTTATGTGTAACTGAGAACAGATACATTATGGTTATAAAATAAATTAGTTTTTAGTTAGCGATTTATAACTTTAGATCGATCATTTTTAGATTATTGCAATTTACAACATCTGAAAACAAAGAAAAATGTTTAATGTACCTTACCCGTGGCAATAAAAATGTACGCGCACCCCATACGCTGCTGCTATAAATAGTAAAAAAAAAAGTCGTTTGCATTAGTCAGAAAACACTTTTATTACACCAAATACTCCACTTGAGCTATGGTTTACAAAAAAATCAGCACAAACACTATAACTGGCATCTTGATATATGCCTGGAATCATTATATCTCTGAAAAGACGGTGGCAAATTTACGCGCACCTAGCTTTCGCGATACAATTACCATTTTGTGGGTCCTCCTTTTGCTGCATACACGTTGGCAACTCGTCTAGACATTGATTCGACGTAGGCACGACAAAGTTCTTGTGGAATTTTGACCCATGCTTCCTGAAGAACCATCATTAGTTGATGTTTTGTTCGGGGGAACTTTTTTCCGCAATTCTTTCTTGAGGACCCGCCACAGATCCTCGCTTGGGTTGAGGTCCGGAGAATTTGGGATCCAGTCAAGAACTTGGAGACGATGTTGGCGAAACCAAGCTGTCATTTTGCGTGCAGTATGCGGGTTAGCGAGATCTTGCTGGAAGATAGCATCTCTCTGTGGGCGAAGGCGGTCAACGGAAGACAGGTAATGCTCTTGTAAAATTTCTTGGTAGCGTTGTGCATTGATAGTCCCATCATACGGAAACAAACCACCAATGCCACAATAGCCAAAACACCCCACACTTGAACAATGCTTGGGAACTTTACTTCTTGTTTTACACAGTTTTTGGCGTGTCCTTCATTCGGCCGGCGGATGACTCTCCGCCCGATATTTCCATATAGGACTGGGAAGGGGGACTCGTCAGACCAAATCACCTTCCGCCATTGGGCTTCCGTCCAGGCAAATCGCTTCCTTCGCTGAACTGGCGTTAACATAGGCTTTCGCTTACTCTTGTATGAGCCGCAGCCCATGTTCTTTAGTCTATTGCTAGCAATTTGTCGAGATACAGTTCGATCTATACGTTGGCTCCATTGTTCTGAAGCTTCCACCTAAGTTTCAGATCGGTGTTTCGTGACAACGCGACCCAAAATTCAATCTTCCCTAGCAGTAGTTATAGGCGATCTGCCTTTGCTACACTCAGGCGCGATGGAACCGGTTTCGACGTAATGTTTGAGAAATGTTCAAACAATTCGCGAGCAGTCTGACCCATAGCTGCTCCATTTTGTCGTTTCTGAAGGATCTTATTGCGCATCTGCAGTCCTAACCTTTCTCTTGCCATTTTTTCAAGTTTTGAACAAAACAGAGACTACATGAGGTTTTATACTGCTCTTCATTTGCATATTGTTGACTGCACAAGATACAAAGCAGCAAAAATTTGCATGTTGAGCCAAGCAACATGTGCAGAGATTTGGGTGCGCGTAAATTTATTGCCACCATCTCTTCAGAGGTGTAATGATTCCAGGCATATATCAAGATGCCAGTTATAGCGTTTGTGCTGATTTTTGTCTAAACGATAGCTGAAGTGGAGTATTTGGTTTAATAAAAATGTTTTCTTACTAACGCAAAGGAGTCCTCTTTGTTTACTATTTATAACAGCGTCATATGCGGTGCGCGTACATTTATTGCCATGGGTAAGGTGTTGGGGGGGGACTCGTCATCCATTTTAACGTGAGATTAGAACTGATATTCATACCATTTATATTTATAGAAACGGGCAATGTACAATTTTTAATTTCTTTCATTTCATCGAACATTATGAATTGTTTCATTGCAAAAATTTGGCTAATATTTCTATACATCATGCAGCATCAAAGACACCATACTGCAATGACCAGCATAAGGGTCGGATTAAGGTTTCATAGGATCCTAAACAGTTTTTTTTTTCGGGCATCTTGTAATATAAATTAATATGTGTAATTATATTAAGACCCGTATATAACGAGGATCTTGGAGGCAATGAAAATATACGCTATATCTGATTGCTCGCTAAATCCGTTCCGGAATTTAAATTTTAAACTCTGAAAATAAAGTCGGTACAAGTAAACATATCTGCATACAACGTATATACAAAAAACTCTAAAATTCGCGAAAAACGTCGCGGAAATCCGCGGTAAAGTTATTGCCCCAGTGATAACTTCTGGTTGATAACGATTTAGAAGTAGCGTTGAGTTTTCACTGCGCCGGGCCCCTCACAAATAGTTAAAAAAAAACCAAACAAACATATACATTTGTTTTGTTTGTATTCGAGTCATTATTCCATGTCAAGTCAACAAGTATATGCCACAAGGGTATAAACTTCATTTCAGATTTTCATGAAATTTGGAACATTTGTACTATTCATATAGACTTGTAAAAATACAAAATTTTATTGAGGTCGGTCAATTCATTTTGAAATTACGGATATTTAAAGTTTTCAAAAATCGACCAAAAAAAGCATGAAGGGCAATTTTTTGAATTGACGTGAAAGCTCTCCTAATTAAGATGGACTGCTGGGATAGGTGTCGTTTTAAAGCATTTATCCTACCGTTTCCTATTATATATAACACTATATGGGTTAAGACAAAAAATATTTAGTCAAAATTAAAAATGTAATTTTTAATTTCTCAAAAAACACATTTTTAAAAATTTTCAAATTAATACCAAGAATATCTGGTATAGGTGTAAACCACCTGGCAAAATATAAATATGGGACGGTAATGGGTTCAGTGTTAAAATAATTTAAGACTGAAGCTCGATTTGTGAGTAATGCATTTAATTCAGGTGAAAAATTCATGGACAAAAGGTGAAAAAAGACATGGGAGATTTAGTGTCAAATGAACACAATTTTAGTAAAAAATTTACCTCACCATCTCAGATTTTCATGAAATTTGGCTCATTTGTATGGACTTGTAAAAATACCAAATTTTATTGAGGTCGGTCAATTCATTTTGAAATTACAAATATTTAAAATTTTCAAAAATTGGCCAAAAATGCACGAAGGAGAATTCCTTAAATTGGTGTGGAAACTCTCCTAATTGAGGTAAAGAACTGTCAGCAGTTATTTTACAGAATTTTTCTTACCCTCTTCTATGATATTCAACACCATATGAGTTAAGACAAAAAATATTTAGTCAAATTTAAAATTAAAAATTAAATTGTCAATTTCTCAAATAGTATTTTCAAAATTTATCAAATGAATACCAACAACAGCTAGTATTGGTGTAAATCACCTGGAAAAATATAAATATGGGACGGTAATGGGTTCAGTGTTAAAATAATTTAAAATTGAAGCTCGATTTGTCAGTAATGCATTTTATTCATACGAAAAATTCTAGAATACTAAGATTTGCACTTAGTAATTTTTAAAATTTTTTACTTTAAACATGATTACGAATGACATGATTACCCGAGCCACAAGAAGAAAAGGTGAAGAGTTGGTGGAACTTAAAAGTGGACATTTGTTTTATTATAGAGGAACGGAAACTGGAAGAACAAGTGGTGTTGGCTTCTTAATCAACAAAAGAATTAAAGACTACCTTCTTGAAGTCGAAAGCACGTCAGATCGAGCAGCGAGGCTTGTTGTTCAACTAACCCAGCGATACCAACTTCAAATAGTACAGGTATATGCACCAACATCAAGCCATACCGACGAAGAGGTTGAAGAATTTTATGAAGAAATCAAAGAGTTACACACCAAAGGGAAACAACATATCAAGCTCATCATGGGGGATTTCAATGCAAGAATTGGACAACAGGAACAAGGAGAGACATCGGTTGGTAAATACGGATATGGGGAAAGGAATGAACGTGGCGATCAACTCATCGAATTTGCAGAAGCGCTTAATGTGATTCATTTTAAAGAGAAGCAAGAAAATGGACGGAAACACTTATGGAAATGGGGGAACTAGTGAAATTGACTATATCCTGGCAAACAAGAAATCAATTATTGAAGATTGCAGTGTACTGAACAGATTTAATACTGGAAGTGATCATCGAATGGTGAGATGTAAAGTGCACTTAAATACTAAATTAGAACGACAGAAGCTCATTAGGAAACAAGTAAGTAAGAGGGTGGATCTAATGAAACTGAAAGTAAATACCGAGGCATTCAAGTTGGAATTAAAAAATCGCTTTTCTGCACTGGAAGGACTTATTGATGAAAGTGATATCTCAGAAGCAAATGAAAACATTGTTAAGACAATAGTTGAAACTGCTGGGGAAATTGGTGGTGTAACCTGTAAAAAGCACAATAGCAAATTATCTGAGAAGACGAAACAGCTCATGAAAAGGCGAAGAGAAGCCAGCAGAAAGTG
>QLNU02015360.1:292828553-292840221 GCA_006491805.2 Dysdera silvatica
CACAGCATGTTGCGAGAGTAGACATTTCGAACGACAAGAACAGCTCTCTGAAGATTTAGTGGTTAGTGGTGATTGTCCACGAGCAACCATGGCAAGGGAGGACCGGTATCTTGTTCTACAGGCGAGGAGAGATTGACGACTTACAGCGGGTGAAATCGCAAGCCACAGTCGCAAGTACAAAGGCAGAAAAATGATATACATCTAACGGTTTATTTGTACGAGGAATAAAAGGTGATATTTCCTAAGATTGCTACACACATTTACTTTTTCATCAATCAAAAGAATAATAATTAAGAGTGGGAATTTAGGAACGTTTTCAAACGTACAAGGAAAATAAAACTTATGAATACAAAGAAGAAAAAAAAAATAAGAAATTTCGTATTTTTAAAAAAATATATTGGAATTAATTGAAAAAAAAAAAGAAAATCGTGAAGTTTAAAAGCAAAGATTAAAACAGTTTAAAAAGAAAAAAAAGGAAACGTTTAAAAAAGAAAGTTCAAGTTTAAAAAATTTTGCAAGCAAAAAATGTAAAGCTTAAAAAAATTTAAAGATTGTAAAAAGAAAAATTTGTAAAGTTTAAAATTTCCCAGAGATTAAAAGGCTCCAATATCCTTAGGAGGGAAAAATCGTGCCAGACATTTAGGTAACCTCCCACTGTCCTGCAACCTCCCAGACTTGTGAAACCTCCCAGATCCGTGCCATCTGTCTCCACCTCCGTGCAACCTGTCTGATCCCGCCACCACCATGTAACCGTGCGTGCGCCCGTACCATTATGTAGAAACCTCGCTTTCCCCCTACTAACGCCACACCTAATCGTAAAGCGGATGTCGCTGAGCTGTCAGAGAGTGAAGATATTCATCGTATGGAATGGCCCGCACGGTCTCCGGACCTGAATCTAATAGAACACGTGTGGAATGTTCTCGGGAGATGCCTGGCAGCACGTTACGATCCACCATCAACGATTTTGCAGCTACGGTTGGCGCTACAAGAGGAATGGGCTATGATGCCTCAAGAGCTCGTCGACAACCTCTTACTGAACATGAACAGATGGTGTACATCCTGCATCGCAATCAGGGGTTATCATATCCCCTACTGAAAACTGTTTTTCTTGCCTGCTGTTTGTCACATGGACGTTTCTGCCTTCTGTCCTCCTGTGCTGAAAGCCCACTTTTGAATAAAAGTCCTTTGTATCCTTTGGATTCCTTTCTTGGTCAGTTCGTTCACCGTTTCCATAATCTTACATCTTGGAAATATTATGGTATGCTTTGTACCCATTTGAAACACTGGGGTGCGACGTTGCATGCGAAAAACTGTCCCGTCCTTAATTTTTGCACACCAGTGTATATCATTTAAAGGGCTGTGCATATCGGCTATTTAAGTGAATGAATTTAAACAAAAAAATTTAGAACGAATATTTTTCAGAATTTTCTCACATGAGTGATATTTCAGCTTTTGCAATAAGTGCTGTTTAGAATTAATAGTTCTTTTACTCTTTATCATTAATTGGTAAAACTTAACAATTGTTGTTTTCAGTGTTTTTGAATTTTGCGTTCCAGTACTGTTCAATGAGACATTAACACGTGATTAAATTTTTTTAACCTCCTAACGATGACAGATCTCTATATATCGAATCGTATCATGGTGAGAGCAAATCAGTGTATTCGGTTATCACGATTTCAGTTGTTCTCCAATAATAGTAAGCGCATGTGTGCTTCCACCGAAGCTACACTGGTTTCCATAAATTAAGCAACAAATGGAAAAAAACGTGATAATTTGGCCAAATGTAGTTCAAAATGCACGGAATTTGCGTATGTTACTGGAAAAGGCATGTAGCATCGATATACAGGATGCAAACGAGTGGCGCTGGTGTCGATTTATGCAAATGCGAAAAAGCTTAAAACTAGCTGTTTTGCAGTGAGTCGCCAATTAATGTGCGATGGTGAATGAAAAGATTTCGAGATAGCCAATTTGTAAAAATGACGTCGAAACGTCATTTGCCAGTAGAATTACATTACGCAGCTATACGCAGACTTGAAGCTGGCCAACGGTAGACGGACGTTGCAGAACGTCGACCATTCTGTGATCAGCAGAATGTGGCAGCAGTTCCAAAACACGAATTTAGCCTCCCGAAGATACAGCGAAGGTAGGCCAAGGGTTACGACCTCCTCAGATGACCGATTCTTGCGGCTTTCTGCAAGGCGAAACAGGACTGCTACTCTGACTCATCTCAGATCTGCGCTTGCTGAAGCTGCAGGAAGGACTGTATCAGCTTCGACTGTACGCAGAAGGCTACATGAAGGAGGAATGTACGCTAGGCGACCAGTATTATACATGCTCTTAACTTCTCGCCACAGGAGGGAACGTTTGAATTGGGCATGTGTACATGTGAACTGGACTCGAAATCAGTAGGTCCATACTTTTCACGGATGAGCCGAGATTTGCTTTGCAGAGTGATTCTCGATGAATTTTCATCTGGAGAGAGGCTGGTACTCGATATCAGCCCTCTCTTATGCAGGAAAGGGACACATATGGTGGAGGTACTGTGCTTGTATAGGGAGGCGTAGCTTTAGGCGGACGTACTGACCTCTATGTGTTGTCTCATGGCAACCTTAAGGCTCAGAGGTATAGAGACGAGATCATGGACCCCGTTGTTCAACGGTATGCGGCTGCTATTGGCGATACATTTGTACTGCAGGCAGATAATGCCCGCCCTCACACAGCTTGTCTCGTGCAGCTGTAAATTGAAGAAGAGACTATAATCGAAATGCAATGGCTAGCACGCTCTCCCGACATAAATCCCATAGAGCGTGTTTGGGATGTTCTCGGAAGGCGTGTTGTTGGTCTCCACCCCTCCCTGAACCCTGCAAGGGCTTAGAATTACTTTGCACGAACAATGGGCATTGCTACTCACGGGACTCATTGACATCATTAGCAGCATGGAACAACGCTGTCGGGCCTGTATTACTGTTTGAGGTAACCACATTTTGTATTGAGATACTTTTTACTATTTCATTGTGACACCTGTATTTCTGACTTTTTTTTATTTGTATAGCTTATACAAAATGTAAATGCTTTGTATCACATGTTCTTACATTTTTTAGTTACATATGGTATGATAAAGATTTTCACCAAATTTCATCCAAATTGGTTGTATATTTTATGAGTTATCACGTTTTTTCCATTTGTTGCTTAATTTATGGAAACCAGTGCATTTCTAAAGGAAAGAAATATGAAAACGTCGAACAAAATCTATACGGATCCAGTAGTCTACTCTAAAAAACATTACGTTAAGTTGCTGCGTTGTTGATGATCATCATGCAAGTATATCATGTGCTCATGATTCAACCACTAAATGATCTTAAGGGGAAAGATGTTAAATGAGTACAACTTGCTCTTCATTAAGTACGAGGATTAACGACAAATACATGAAGCAGTAATGCATTAAGGGTGGTACTACTGGTACCGTCGCACTGGGTACCAAGCCAGGGGCGACAAAATGGCCTGACGGTCCAGAAGTGCAGACAAGATAAATCCAATTTGATCATCTAAGCGCTTATGCTTAAATAAGTTTCTATAAATCATATTGATCTTTTATAAATTCTCTGAATGCAATATACAATTATGTTTACTTCCGCACACTTTTAAAATCGACAAAAATAAATTCAGACCAATATAGAATGAATACCGCGTAGGGATTCTTCGTATGATACAACATGACACCGAAAGTAAGAAATTAGGAAAGTAAAATTACATCAAATAGATGAGAGACAAAACACAAAGTTTTAAAAGCGTATTTATGGCAATATTGAATTTAATCTAAGTGTTTCGGGCGATAAGTCTGCCCTTCTTCAGGAGTGAACACCGTAGAATATTGTCAACAAACGAGGTTGATTAGCGGATGTAACCAGAGTTGAGTTATGAAGTGAAATGTTGACTTCCAAAAATAGGAAGTGATGTAATACGTGGTTTTTGTGGTGCGGCCACTCCTCCCAGAATTACCAAATTGTGGAAAAGTTGGCAATTATGACGGGATGATTGATTAACATCAGGAGTTAGGTGGAGTACATTTCGCCAAGCTGAGCTGAAGGAAGGAGTTGAGCTGTGGTCATTCACAATGGAATCACGAAACATGTTAATGAAGAAAGCTTCGGCGAAGTCCAGTTCAAGTGGTGAATGAGGTTGGTGGATGATACGAGCGTCAAAAAAGTTGGAGATATGGTTGTGCTGGAGGCTATGTATTATTTTAAAATGTTGTTTTTTGTCTCTCATTTATATTGCGTATTGTTTCGTCAAATATTTCCACGTACGTAAAATAGATTAGATGAACTTATTTGACTGTACGGAGGACATTTTAGATTAATGAAACTCATGTAGGGTTTTAATTTTTGGCTCATCAGAAAAAATATTTGTGGTTCAGTTAAATGTTATTTGTCGTAAAGGAAATTTAATTGTCATTGCGGCTTTCGGCCTTTTAACAATATTCAGTATTTTTTTATAATAAGATTCAGTAGCCTATGGAGGAGATCCCTAGAAATAATAATAATAAAAAGAAAAATCTGTGCCATTAAAGGAATCATTTTGAAAACAATGAATATTTAGCCGGGGGAGGGGGGGGCGCCAAATTTTGGGCTCGCACCGGGCGATATATGGGCTAAATCCGTCTCCGTATGGAACAAATTATCACTCGAACTACATTTTATAACTCAACATAATCATTATTGATTACTGTTCGATTGATGAATAATTAGTCCCTTAATCAATTGATGAAGATAATGACGTGAATATAATAAAGGGAAATTCTAAGAGCAAATCGTTAATAAGGCACGGCAAGTCGTCATTATATTTTTTTTCGCTACTTTTAAAAACTTTCAATAATTTGATTTGCTAATTAGATTCTCATCTTAATGATTTGAATAATTCGGTTTTTATCTTAACTGTTTAAGTTACTCGTTTTTTTCATAATGATTTGAGTAATTGAGTTTTGCAAATTTGATTTTTACCTAAATAATTTTGCTTTCTCTTGAAGTGCATCTATTTTTCTTTTATTACGTTACCTTTTTTTTGCATTGTTATTTGTTTATGCTATTATCTTAAATCAAATTACTGCTTTTAATGTTTTTACCGTAAACGTTACTTTTATCAATATTTTATATAGGGCGCATTTAACTCCTCTATCTTCTAAAATGATGTTTTATTTTTTCTCTTACTATATTAATTTTCCTTAAACCAGTACTCTTTAATAAAATATACATTTATTAACAGTAATACAGATTTTAAACGACATTACAGAAATTTTGGAGGGCGTAGAATTTAAAATCTGAGTTAAAGTTCTAAATGAAATTTCACTCGCTCTGATAAAAAAATAATGAATAATATTAATAACAACACAACAGTAATAGAGAAGATGAGACTATACTACAACTAACCAAACATGTTCTCGGTTAATAAAATTAGCAAAGCTGCATTTAACAGTTATATGTTATTATAGATATAGCAATACTTAACACAAACAACATATAGACTACATTCAAAAACAAAATCACCAAATGTCAAGACTTTTTGGGCACAAAATCAAAAACATAATATATTGAAATGGTTGACATTGTGCTTATAATCTTGTAAACCCCAGGTTTAATACCAGGCATACTACAGAGACCTATAGAGACTTAAGATTGGTGCCAACACCCACATTAAATTACAAAAGAACGCAATCTTAAACACATGCCAAATATTTAATTCGAGTAATTCTCTCATTATAAACGATGCTGTGGTTGTATCAGATGACTAAATACTCGCCAAGAAAATGATGATTTTCTGCGCCTGGTGGGCGACGAACCCACATCTCCCCAATTTCCGGTTATGAGCTATACCCATTCAGCTAAAGACGACGATCACTCTCCCCTCTGATAGCGTATATAAGATATTTCAGTACGGACAAGTTCCCGAAGAATGGTGTAGTGCTTTGATTGCTTTTTAAACCAAGGTGAGAAATCAAAGGAGCCAAACGTCCGAAAAGCGAGATGTGCTTTAATATCTGATACAACCATATATATCATCGACTATGATGAGAGAATTACTCTAATTAAATATTAAGGCTTGTCTCGCTTTTCGGACGTTTGACTGCTTTTTAAACCAAGGCGACAAGTCAAAGAAAACAAAGTACTGTACCATTCTTTGCGAATGTGTCCGTAGTGAAATGCTTTATATACGCTCGCAGAGGGGAGGAGTGATCGTCGTCTGTAACATATTGGGTAGAGCTCATAACCGGAAATTGGAGAGATTTGGGTTCAACTCCCACTAGACGCATAAAATCATATTTTTCTTTGCGAGTATTTAACCATCTGATACATGCCAAGTAGTCAGGAAATTTCCAGACACATACTCTCTATAACATAGAAGGTAGACCTGAATACTTGGCTCTGTCAGTCTCAAACCTATAGCGTCATGTGCGAAAGCACATACCTTAATAATAATAATAATAGTGTAATAATAATAATAGTTTATTTAATCTGTTATCTACATTGTATGGCTCAATTAACATAATAGGTAATGACACACAGGAATGATCCGAGAATTTCTTCCGGAATGCTATAAAACAATATTTCTACAGGTTGTTCAACAATTCTCACATATTTTTCTATTTTTATAAGTGAATGTGCATGTATATGCGTGCATGCATGCATGTGTGTATGTTTATTTGTTATGTGCGTGTGTATGTATATCAATGGTGTTGCGTGATAGTTTTGGTTGTGTGCGCTACTCGAGCAACAAAGATCAATTTTCATTTCCTATAGGATGTGCCGTCTGGGAATAATTGAAAATCATCAGCACTAAACAACATAACATCAAACACATAAGAACAATAATGACAATCATAAGAATGTTTGCGCGAAGCAACAAATACAATTTTTAATGATACTGCTAATATTTTTAACAAGTTCTGAATGCGTTCATCAGCCAATCGAATACTGTACGACGGTTTCACTGCCTTTATAGTGGAACAAAACTCTTCTACACGTGGATGGGCTTCTAAACATGGATGAAATTCTACTGATAAATTTACTCAATCCAGGGCATTTTTTTGCGGTACCAGTTTCTAAAAGTCAGTGCTAGTCTCTTGCAAATTGTTTCATATAACTTCATTATTCTTTTGTTTGCAATTTTACGGCGCAAGGATAGCAAGTTGTGCTTTACAGTCGTGGATTTACAGTTTTCGAGCAATCCAACGGAACCAAATCCTGGACTACGGTGGGCAGAAAAACAGCCCGCGTCCTACGACATCATTGAGAGTCGAACCCGGGTTAGTATCACGACAGACGAATGCGTTACCGCTAGGTCAATGGACTGACATTTTCTCAAGGAATCTGAACCTCCTTAGAGAACCAACCCCCGAACTACAGCGGTAAGGTAGTCGGTATGTGTTTTTCGTTTGCACCGTTGGGGTCGAACTCGGATTAACGGCATACTAGGTGGAAGCGTTACTCTTGGGCCACTTCAGCTTAAGTATAACTTTAGTGTGTGTTGAGATGTACTATTTACAATCGGAAAAAAGCTATGAAAATATACACGCATCAAGAAGTCAGTGGCCAAAACGAACAATAATAAATCTTTTAATATGTTACATACACACACATACAGGATGGACCGCGTGAAGTTGATAATGTAAAATGTCTGAAAAGAGCGTTTTACAAAAGAAGTTTGATACAAAACTTGCTTGTCTTGAAGGAGCAAAGTGTTTTTCATTATCTGTGTTTTACTTGGCGGCCATTTTCAAGCTTATTGGAAGGACAAACTGTTTTTTTTAAAGGGAAACCTATACTTTTATTCTTATTCCTCATAAAAAAATAAAAAAAATTTTTTAGAAAGCATTTTCTCGATTTAGCGCTTAGCTTCCGAGATATTTAAAAAGTAAGCTTGAATGAAAACATTCATGCCATATCATGCATGTTGCAGATTTCTCCGAAATTCCCCATAAATAAGAACCATTTCGACTTCCGCCTCTACAGACAGATACTTCATTTTAACGCACAATAAACTAAAACTAATTTATCTTAACACTTAAGTGCTAACTTTCAAATGACTTACATTAAATGGATGGCTGAAGGGTACAGAAGTGGAGAAAAATCTGAACGCTAGCGGCTACATTGCACCTGGTGCTAATTGGTACCAAAGCAATCTCATTTTTCCAGAGAATCTAAATCGGTAGTGTGACTTATCAACCAATCGTATTTATTTTTATTTGTGTGTACAATGTCTCTCCAAGTACTGCATACTTAATTTTTTTCATTTTTTAAATATTAAATTAGTTTTCAATGATATGGCATGAACGTCTTTATTTAAGCTTATTTTTGAAATATCTCGGAAACGGGGCGCTAAATCAGAAAAATGCTTTATACGAAAGTTTTTTTACGAGGAATAAGAATAAAAATGAAAAATACAGATTCCCCTTTAAAAGAACAGGTTGATCTTCAAATGACCATGTAACCCCATGTAAAACATAGATATTGAAAAACACTTTCCCATTCAAGACAAACAACTTTTGTACAAATACTTCCAAATTAAACAGGAGGTGTTTAGACCTCTCTGTAAAGAAAACTACTTGGCCAATTTCACCTAAATTTCGTACACATGCTCTCCAGAGTATGCGGTTTTGATTTCTGAAAGAAAAAAAATGAGTTCATATTTCGGCCGCTAGGGAAGGAAATGGTGCTGCGGAGCAGGCAATTTATTAATATTAACAACGAAAAAGTGTTTTAACATGCAATAACCTTTATTGCAATCACATGAAATTAACTACAAATTACAGTATACCGTAGGATAGTAGGTATGACTAAAAAAAGATTTGTGCAATAACTTTATTGCTATCATATGTGGAACCACACTATCATCACAGATACGGCTCGATATGTCCTCCGTCTCTTTGCTCTAGAAATTGCATTCGATGCACAACACATTCCACGGCAGAACGTAACTCATTCGCTTGGAGGTGGGATACATGTTGCGAAATTCTGTCTTTTAAGACTGCTAAGTTCGGAACATTGCCTTTATAAACGCAGCTCTTTAAATATCCCCACAGCCAAAAGTCACAAGGGTTAAGATCGGGTGACCGAGGCGGCCAAGATGTTGAAAATGACCTGCTAATCACTCTGTCATCCGAAAAGTTTTGCCGTAATAATGTTTGAACAGGCAACGCGATGTGCGGGGGTGCACCATCTTGCATGAAAATTGTAGTGTCAAGACAATTTCTCTGTTGAAGCAAAGGAATGACAAAGTTCCAGAGCATAAATGCATACCTAGAGCCAGTAACAGAACATGTCATTGGCCCCGAGGCCGTATTTTCTTCAAAGAAGTAAGGACCAATGACGAAAGATGAGGTGAAGCCACACCACACTGTCACTTTTGGAGCATGCAACGGAATTTGTTGATGAACGTGGGGATTTGTGTCAGACCAAATACGGCAGTTACGTGTGTTTACAGCGCCATTCAAGTGGAAATGGGCCTCATCACTCCACAGTATCTGCCAAGGCCATTCATCATCCACTGTCATCCGAGCAATGAACATCAAAGCAAATGTTTTCCGCACGTCATTATCACCAGAAAGCAATTGCTGAGTGTGGGCTATCTTATACGGATAAAACTTCAGGACATTTCTCATAACTCTCTACACTGTCGTATATGGCATGTCCAATTCCCGTGATATCGCACGTGCACTACTGCTACCATGTGCACTTGCTGCTCCTTGCTCCACTACTGCAGTTGCAACTTCTTCAATTTGCTGCATTTGTGGTGGTTTGCGGCCTCGTCCTGATTTAATGGCGAATGTTCTGTTCTCTTCAAAATACAAGACCATTTTTCGAAGATTTGTAATTGTGAGAGTGCGTCTGCGTAAACCTTTTACCTGCCGAAATGCTTTAAGTGCAGCAGAAGCATTGCTATTTCGTTGATAAAAGAGCTTAACAAGTAACGCGCGATCTGGTAAAGTAAGTTTCATGACGGAGTCCTCGTATGGTGGAAAAATGCTTCACGACTCCTTATATAGGCAGAGGATGTTGCGCATGTTAAGTAATATGTAAATTGCCTGCTCCGCAGCGCCATTTCCTCCCCTAGCGGCCGAAATATGAACTCAATTTTTTCTTTCAGAAATCGAAACCGCATACTCAGGGGAGCATGTGTATGAAATTTGGGTGAAATTGGCCGAGTAGTTTTCTCTACAGAGATTTAATTTGGATCATCTATCAACAAAAGAATTAAAGACCACCTTCTTGAAGTTGAAAGCACGTCAGATCGAGCAGCGAGGCTCGTTGTTCAACTAACCCAGCGATACCAACTTCAAATAGTACAAGCATATGCACCAACGTCAAGCCATACCGACGAGGAGGTTGAGGAATTCTATGAAGAAATCAAACAGCTACATACCAAGGGGAAACAACACATCAAGCTCATCATGGGAGATTTTAATGCAAGAATTGGACAACAGGAACAAGGAGAGACATCGGTTGGTAAATACGGATATGGGGAAAGGAATGAACGTGGCGATCAACTCATCGAATTTGCAGAAGCTGAAAATCTTAGCATCATGAATTCATTTTTTAAGAAGAAACCGCAAAGAAAATGGACATGGAAACACCCCAATGGAGGAACCAGCGAAATTGACTATATCCTGGCAAACAAGAAATCAATTATTGAAGATTGCAGCGTACTGAACAGATTTAATACTGGAAGTGATCATCGAATGGTGAGATGTAAAATGCACTTAAATACTAAACTAGAAAGGCAGAAGCTCATTAGGAAACAAGTATGTAAGAGGGTGGATTTAAAGAAATTAAAAGAAAATACCGAGGCATTCAAGTTGGAATTAAAAAATCGCTTTTCTGCACTGGAAGGACTTATTGAAGAAGTTGACATCTCAGAAGCAAATGAAAACATTGTTAAGACAATAATTGAAACTGCTGGGGAAATTGGTGGTGTAACCTGTAAAAAGCAGAATAGCAAATTATCTGAGAAGACGAAACAACTCATGAAAAGGCGAAGACTTATGAAGGTGGACAATCAAAATACCAGTTCCAGGATTGAGTACATAGAACTTTGTAAAACTCTGCGCAAAAGCATGAAAGAAGACATAAGAAAATTCAACTGTGAGCTAGTAAGGAAAGCCATTGAAAATAACAAGAGCCTTAGGGTTGTTAAAGGAAGTTTATCTGTTGGGAAGAAACACATCATTGCATTAAAAGGAGAGGATGGCACCGTAACAAGAAATAGGGAAGAAATACTTAGAAGAGTTGAAGAATTCTACAGAAAGCTGTATGAAGGAAACAGTGGATTAAACGAAGACTCTGAAATAGTCGAAGGAACAGCTCCTAAAATCTTAAAAGAAGAAGTTTCATTTGCAATAAAAAATATGAAGAAAGGAAGAGCCCCTGGTGATGATGGTATTACATTAGATATCCTAAAAGAAGCTGGAGAATATGTAGAAGACATACTTGCAAAATTCTTTACCAAATGTCTTAACAGCGGTAACATACCAAACCAATGGGATTCTGCAACAGTAATTCTTTTCTGTTAAGGTATTATTACCCTCCGCAGGGATAACACAATTGCCAAATATGGTCAACACAAGAAAGCCTCCGGGGCGAGATTTTTGTGAGTTTTCGTGGGGGAATTTATTATA
>QLNU02015360.1:292851850-292895792 GCA_006491805.2 Dysdera silvatica
GTTTTATCAGATGATTCTATAACAGTTGTCAAGACACCCAGCATGCGACACTATTGAGGCCGATCAAAGGATTGATGAATTATCGTGAACAGCGCCATTTGGTGCGCATTAGGTTACGATATTCAACCGGCGTGCCACATTGCTGCTGATAACAGCAATTTTCAACACTAGGGCCACAAATAACATCAGCGTTTTGACAGTGTGTCGTCCCCATTCTTCTGTGGGGTATAGGAGCTGACAGACCACCCAGTTCCCTTTGCTGACCCGATAGCACAAGATTCTATATATATTGCTTGAGTTCGTGGGCACCGCCACTGGACGCAAATGCAGTCTATTCCGATGAATCGAAGTTCTATTTCAGGCAAGTGAATGACTACACGCGTGGAGACCATGGATTCCGCATGCCAACTCTCTGTGCTCACTTAGAGTTTACTCCAGCCGCTTCCTGATGGTCAGAGTCTCCTTAAACGCGTTGACGGACTCTACGATGTTTATTCAAATATTGAATCTTTCAGTATAAATAATGATCATTATAATTGCTACACATGCGAATTGCATTTGTTGGTAGATAATGTCTGGAATATTCTCTCTTGGATAGATAGAGAAGTTAAATGAAATATCATTGTCGAGCAAAGGGCGCAGGGGAAGCACGCCCCCGAGAATAACAAATTTACATTTATTATTGGTCTCTACATTGATTTTCAAGCTTTGTGCCCATCCCCCTAAAGTATTTTCTTGATCCACCCTCATCGTCAACGCTTAATTAGGGTGTAAAATTGTTTAGTATTGCTTCTGAAACCACAGTTTCTTCAATTCTCATGTTTTTTAGCAGCCATTTTCATTTCGAATACAAACTGTCAGAATACATAATGAACGGACAAAGCAATAACAGACGAAACAAAGTTAAGTTGGACTAATTATGGTGTACTATGATCATTCTAAGATTGCAGTTTAAAACATCATTTGTTAAAAACAGTTGCTCATGATATAAAACTAGGGAAGGTTCTATGGCTTCGACATACAGACTAGCAACTGGAGATACCTTAAAGACATCAATGCATAGATGGAGACCTTCATAGTGGATAGAATCAAGGTTGCTTTATGTAGATTTGCATGCGATGCCGTAGGCAGAGTACCCATATAGCTACTCTAGTATGGAATATGCGTTTATGAGAATATACAAAAACAAAATATAGTTTCAATTGTTATCATTGCATTATTTGTCAAAAGAAAAGAAAAGTTCATTTTGGAGAAAACAAAGCTACGTTTGTAAACGTGATTAAATATTATGTTAAAGATTTTTTAAACTATTAGGATACACACTCTCTTGCTCTCTCAAACATTAAGGCTAATTATAACTCATTGGAAAATGATGCACTGCACGAAGTGATTCCTGACGGAAAATATGCCTTATCTTTTCCGGAATGCAGTGGCGTTGAAAAGGGGGAAGACCAAGGGTCTCAAGCCCCCCCATTGGGTAACAATGACCATTGTTTTTCTTAACACTGAATCACTTGATCTTTTTTAAAGATGGTTGAGCCCCCCCATAATTTTTGAATTTCCCGCCCCTGCCAAAAGCCCCCAGAAAATCGATAGTGGCTCTAAGACAATAGCGTACGTCATTTAGCAGGTGTAGCAGGGATAAGCTCCTAAAAAAAGAGAGCTGGCGCATATCCGTCAGTTTGTTGCCATTGTATCACGTGATCGTGGTTGCAAATTGTATTTATTGGCGACATTTTAAAAGATGCGCCAATGTTTACATTCGTCGGATAATCGCGGATTGTGGATTATTTTTATGCCAAAATAGCGATCATTGCGCCAATGTGGAAAACCTTTATTGCTGAGGTAAATGAAACCGGAATTCTACAACAAAATGGCGGCTGATGCGTCAACTTAGAATTCTAGGGCTCTAAGCAGGGCATGAAAAATTTTGATAAAATGTTCGTTAAAAACGTGAGCAATCTTTTTATGGCCAATTAATGTTTGCTCTTCAACATTTGTGGTTTTATTGGTTTAATTTTTACTTAGAAGATCATTTTTTTGACAATGTGATTTTTATCTAGATATTGTCAAAAAATGATTTAAGTACAATCATTTTGCAAATTTAGTTTCTTGTTGAGTTTATTTCGAAAGGCACAAAGATGATCAGCCGTCTCGTTTTAAGTAATAGGAAGACAAATTGGATTTTTATTTCAAATTCTTCTTTAACATGCGTTTGGTATCCACGGTTTTCTGATACGTATGTTCTTAATGATGTACTAAATTGGGGGATATTTCTCATATAAGGAATGGAATCGCAGTTTGAGCAATCTCTTGGAAAGATGTCATTATGGAATTTTCATGTGCCATGTTTGACAGTTAATGATTTAGGTTGCAAATTTCAGGAACTTTTTCACGAATTCATTCTTCCATGACGCACCATTAGTTTTTTTCATAATAAGCGTACCTTGTACGTTTCATGCAAATTCATTAAAGAACTTTAGTTTTATTTGCTATTTTTTCCTGTGAAAACGTTTTCGTATGGGATTAATAAGAAAAAATTCGTTGTCACGTGTCAAAACGTTACGTAAGCGTTTAAAGGAATTTTTTCCGAATTAATATCATTCTACCTCTTTCAGTGGAGACATTTTCATATATCCCTTATTTTCAGTAGAACCCTATCTACACTAGCCACCTCTCTAAAAAAACCACCACCTTTGATAATGACTATTTTTCTTAAAT
This sequence comes from Dysdera silvatica, assembly GCA_006491805.2. Taxonomy (NCBI): domain Eukaryota; kingdom Metazoa; phylum Arthropoda; class Arachnida; order Araneae; family Dysderidae; genus Dysdera; species Dysdera silvatica. Next base: position 292,854,572 of record QLNU02015360.1, read on the forward strand.
TGGGTGATTTTTCTTTTAGCGTTTATTACCCATTTTACACCGATCTTTTCCGTGAAAGCGACCATTCTTTATATCCTCCTTCATACGACCACCTTGCTTGTAACGGTCATTTTTCCCCTTCTTAATGTTTTTCTTTTGCGAATAGGACCATTTCTATACCGACCATCTTCTTCAGTCATCACCCCTTTTACCCCGACCAGTTTCTACTTTAAATGACCACCCCTTTCTTAACGTTCATTTTTTTTCTATTGAGCGTTTTCACCGGGCATGGGCCTTTTTCTACATCAACTCCTGTTTTAAATGACCACCTTGAAACGACAACTCCTTTTTGTAACATTATTTCTTCTTATGTGTGCATAGAACTTTCTCGTGGTGACCGTTTTCTTAAACAATTCCTTACACAACGACCATCTGCACCATCAAAGAGATCATCTCTTTTTATAACTTCTTAAACCTAAAAATTACTGCTTCTGGAATCTTAATTAGCAAAACTTTACACTTAACCTCATCACGTCAAACCAGTTTCAATAAGATTGAAAATAACGTTTTTTCAACGTTAACTATTTACAATTTTATTGTAAATCACAAAAAGATTTAGATAAGGTCTTTCGCTAGGCCTTTTCAACGATTTAGTTTTCATTTATTTAAAATTCATGGGCCAATTGTACTATGAAAGAGAATTTATGATAAGAAGAATTCGTGAGAAAATAATTCATGAAAGAAGATTTTAAGAGAAAAAAAGTCTACAGTTTAATTAGGAAATAGCTTAAAATAATATTATATACAGTATACTGAATTATTAACAACGAATTACAACGTTCGCCCGTGACTGTTTGGAAGACGAGTTTCCTTTGTTTTCTTCGATTTTTTCAATCAATGTAGAATAAGTACCTAATCGAATGCAAATGGAGGTAATTGAGATCCGGTGCGATTCAGAATTCAAGGCAAAATTCGGTGAAGTTGGCGCGCCTAAATTTACCTGCCAGGTTTGAAAATACAGTAGAGCATTGGTTATCCGAAACAATTGGGGACTGGGGGTGTTCGGATAAATGATTTTTCGGATAACCGATCATTTACGAAAAAAAATATGTTTCACTGCCATAGGAGCAATATGAAACAAAGAAATAGTGATATTAAATACAAAACTTTTATATATTTTGTATCACATGTTTTACAAATGCATACCTTACATAAAGTAGTGCATTAAAGTAGGCCTACAGTTTAGGAAAAGAAGTCCAAAATTTGCTGCAGAGCTAAGACTCTTTTTTTTGCCGCTAAATTTCGCACACCTTTTAAAGGCAGCAATTAGACAGCATCACATTTTGCTTATTGTTCTAACCACTTCATAGCCGTCTCAATGCAGTTAAAAGCTTCCACACTAGATGGTCATTTTTCAGCCCGGTCGTTGTCGCTAGGCTCTTATTCGTCGTCACAAGGGTCTTTGTCGTCGCTGACACTGGCAATGATTTGATCGTCCGTCAATACTTGATAGTCAGGGTTATCGACATCATATTCGAGCCAGTCTTGAATGTTTTCCTGGTTGCATTTTTCAAATCCTGAAGGTTCTTTAATCTTCCCAGCCAATTCTAATATAAATTGGCTATTTGGTGCTGCTCTTCAGGTGCAGTGAAATACTCTTCTGATGGAAGGAGCTTATTCCAAGCTTTTGCTAGTGTAGTGTCCTTGACAGTAGCCCAAGCTTCTGCTGCCATGTACACAACATCCTTCAAGTTAATTTCGGTATACACTTGCTGAATAGCTTTTTCATATTCCCACCGCTAGTGGAACTACATGGCGCGAAAATCTGAATTTGACGACTGGAATGCTTTCAGTTAACCAATGTTTTGGTTGATCGGTATTCGGATAATCAATGGTCTACTGTATTTGAAAATTTGAATTTAAAAAGATTATTTTTACATGTTTGGAAGTACTTCTAGCCGGTGTAAGTAGTTGCTTACAATTATGAAAGGAAATAAGTCTTCTGTCAGGTAAAGAACTACTGGCATTCACCTTGGATCAGTTTTGAAAGTAATCACTTTGAACAAAATTTCCCCTAAGTAGGAAAGCTAGTAGCAGAGAAGCGATGCCAAGCATCATGAAGAAAACGTTAATTTTATCATCGTTCTTGTTTTTTTTTAATGCTATACTTTTCGAAATAAAAACTTTCGTTTTTTTGCAGTTCGCATAAACTCAAACATCGTTTATTTGGCTCATTTTAGACTTTGAGTTTGGCGGTTTTCTCTAGACAATATTATAAACAGCATAAAGCATCATTGTAAGTTCTGCGTGTCTATGACAAATTGCCACAATCCATGTTTAGGTACTTTGGCTTTCACTTAGATCCTTCTATTTTCATCTTATTTTTCGTCTACCAATATAAGAAATAACTACTTCATATTAATTTCTTGGAGGTCTTCAGGGCATTTCACACAAATTAATTATACATTTGTTGTTATTACGACTTTTCTAGTACATTCTTTTTACTAACGTTGACGAAAAAATTTAGCAACAAAAATACTTCGACAATACAGTGAAAGTCTAAAAATCAGGGGTTTTTGAAAACTAAAACTTTTTAAAATTCGGAGTTTTTGTGAGTGAAAGCATGCACGCATAATCGTTACGGATGCAATAAAGACAACAAGAACGCCATTTTGAATTACTTTATACTCACCTTGGTAAATGACTCCTTTGTGCTTATTGGAAGAATAAGCCAACACAATTTTCTTGCCCACCTCTTTATAAGCTTATGCTTAAATTTTATTTAATATTAAAATTAATATTAAATAAAATTTAATAAAATATATAAAATATATAATAAAGTAATATTAAAATTAGACTTTAAAATTACCGATAGCGGGCTAAACATGGAAAATCCGAAAATCCAGACTGACCAAATGCTCAAGCAGTCTGAATTTTTGGGCTACTCCGTTAAAGACACTTCGCTTTTTAAAAATTTGTATATAAAATTCCGGAAAGCATCTTATTCCTTTCTAAACAAAAACGTTAAGATTATAACTTTTCTAATGACTGTAGAATATTTCCCCATTTCTTGCCATAAAAGAGCCCCGTCATATTTTTAACAGAATGAAATATAAAATATATTATAGATAGTTCACAACTGATTCGCTTCCCCATTTTGTTTATATTTGCTAATAGACAAGCTCCATTTATTCCTATGTGCATACACTTTTTGGCTTAACTGGAGCTCTTTTAAATCAAAATAGTCTGAGGAAAGGAATAACCATGCCCCAAGCTAGTCTCTGTATAACGAACGTTGGGTTATCCTCCAGATGCTCTGCTCACTAAGCTACCGATACCAGCCGTGCATGATTTTATTAACGTGACAGTGAAAATGCAACACCAAGAAGGAGTGGGCAGAAAAAAATGCAAATTGCAGGGTAGACGTAGCTCACCGAGATATGTAAATGATGAAAATGCGCAGCTGTCCCGTGCACGTTGAGTGCGATATAAGGGAAGGAACCTGCAGAATCGGCAATAGTTGTGCTGTTCTGTCTGCCAGGGAAATCATTTTGCAATTTGTTTTTATCTCAGAGGAAACGTGTAGTAGCAGAGAATGCCAGGCCGCCGCCAAAAGAGGCAGTTCTAGCAGCTAGGCTATTTTACGAGGGGAGTGGTGATCGGATTCAGAAGGGCAGGTTGGTCTATACATCCAATCGTAGCAAGCAGCCATCTACACGCATCCACGGTGCACTGGCTATGGCGAAGATAGTTGGAACAAGGGAATGTGGCACGTTTCAGGGGTGCTGGTGCAGCCAGAGAGACGTCAGCATGCATGGACTGAAGCATCCGTCAGCAAGCATTAGTGGCTCTGCAGGCCACTTCCGTCGCCCTTTTGTAACATGTGCGGGACACATTGATGCTCCCATATCAACCAGGACCATTAGCCACCGATTGGTCGCCGACGGCTTGCACCCATGGCACCCGTTAAGAAAGCTGCCTTTAACCCAACAGCCTAGACGCTTCCATTTGCCATGGTGTCGGGATAGAGCCGCGTGGACGGCGGAATGGCACAGGGTTGTGTTCTCAGACAAGTCACACTTCTGTTTTAGCAATGACAGTCGCCGTGTATAAATCTAGTGCCGATGTGGTCAGAGGTCCTATACTGCCGCATCTGTGGAGGGGCACACTGCGCGACAATGTGGTATCATTCTTTGGGACGCCATCGCCTACGATAGCAGGTCACCTCTGGTCCATATTGAGGACACTATGACGGCCCAAACATACACGGATGATCTGCTGCGGACGTGGCCTTACTTTTTTTCAGAAAGTGCCCAATGCCATTTACTAACAGGATAACGCCCTAACGTACACAGAACGCATCAGCCAACATGTTTTGCAAGGTACCCAGGTGCTTCCCTGGCCACCAATCTGCCTGATATCTCACCAATCGAACACGTCTGGAAAATGATTTGACGTCGCTTGCTCGCTCTGCCACTGCCGCGTTTAGAAAACCAACTCTGACAAATGGTTGGCAGGGAATAGGCAGCCATCTCTCAGGACACCATCCGCACGCTCGTTGAATCTGTACCTAGACGTGTTGCTGCCTGTATCGTCACCCGCATTGGTCCTACAACGTAATGATCAGACGGTGTTGTCGCTTAGTGTATAGGTGTATCATGTTGCAATAAACATCATTTATTGTTCGTTGCTATCTCTCTCTCTGCAGATTTTCATCACTTTCTGCCCACTCCTTCTTAGTATTGCATTTTCACTGTCACGCAGTGTGTGATGCCATACCATAGCCTTCCATTGTAAAGTTGAAAGTTGTCTGAATGATTAAACTGATGGGATTTATTTTAACGAGCCCACTTTTTTCAGCTTAAACTAAAGCTCTTCTTTGGTACACTTTGAGTTTAGGAAAAAAAAAAAAGATCGACAAACGCACATAATTAAATCCTATCGATGTCATCCTCTCTCTCTCTCTCACAGCTTTGCACTTTCACATGAAAGATTACCATTTGACACCATAAATACAAAGGTAAGTCTATCCGCAACTAGCCTGGCAATTTGTTTATGTGTTATGGTGCAAGGACAAACAAGAATATACTGCGCTAGAACCTAGTTTCCGAGGAATCCGAACATCTGTTACCTAGGAACTCAGACACTAGACTACGGAACAGTAGAGAAAACGGGAAACGCTCAGATGTTAATGTTTTGTGTTTTACGACCCAAGGATAACTAAGGTTGTGCTGTTTCGGGAATTAGGGTTTCCCGAGGAACCCGAACCGTAGTTATTTAGAGGGATGACGTTTTGTGTCTTACGGCGCAAGGACAGCTGAGTTTGGGCTGCGCCGGAAAATAGAGGTCTCTAGAACCCGAGCCTACGTTCATTAGCAGGAAACTAACTCCGGTTGGGTTGGCGCTGAGGATGTATTTTATTCACTATATGCTTGTTACCTACATAGTGTAATGTACTGGACCTGGGTGCGACGCATGCGCACTGTGCCTTGCAACATGCGACTAGAAACCTGTTCTCCGGTGTCGCTCACTTGCTTGTAAATTGCCGGGTTGAGAGGATTCTCCCTCCCCTCCTGTACTATACATACGTGTTTATGAAATGTGGACGACCTAGCTAGTAGAGCTAATTCTGTATCACGATCACGCTATGTCCATAAAGCTTTATGTTTCTCATCCTCAATCTGTATGGACTTCTACTGAACCTAATAGGTTATGTACTAACCACGATTCAACTACGCGGAATGAGGATTAAAAGATTGGAAATTGAACGCAAGGCGACAGAAAATGGCGTCCCATGGAATAATGTGGATCAAAAGATTGGACAAAGAAAACTACGAAACATGGCGCATCCAAATGAAGGCAATTTTCTTCAAGAATGATTTGTGGGAATATATTGAAAATGGATGGAAACCCGAACCCGTGGATGGAGATGAAAATTCGATTGAAAATCCACGTAAGTGTAAAAAGTTGGACGGGAAAGCGAAGGCCGGGATTGTATTATGCATTTTCCCATCGGAGTTGAAGCAAGTAAAGAATTGTACAGCGTCCACGATATTTGGAAGAAATTAGAAGAGACATATCAGTCGAAAGGACCAGCTCGAAAAGCCACGCTGTTGAAGGCGCTGATATATCACAAAATGGCGGACCCTTCTAATGGCAGTATACGTTACCACGTGCGAGAATTTTTCGATATTGTGGATGAGCTGTCTGACATGGACATCTGAATAGACGAAGACCTACTGCCTGTGATGCTTCTATACAGCCTTCCAGCGAAGTTTGAGAACTTTAGGTGTGCGATAGAATCGCGAGACATGTTTCCGACGCCGGATGCACTCAAAATCAAGATCATCGAAGAGAGTAACGCACAACGCCATGACAGTGAGCACGCGTCGGGTGCTTTTGCCGCCAGCCAGTTTCGACAAAAGAAAGGGTGGAATAAAACTGTGAAGTTCCCGAAAGATAGCGGTGATAATTCGAGTATCAAATGTTAAAATGTTACAAGTGCCAATCGATGGGACATAGATCCTTTCAGTGTGACAATCGACGAAAAAACAACTGGAACCGTAATAAGACAGTTGGACTATTAACGAGCGAAAGAATGAAGGAAGATGATATGCTTTTCACGAACCACGCGGATATCCGAAACCTATGGTGCATGGATAGTGGATGCACGAGGCATCTTTGCCATAACGACTCATATTTTAATGTGCTACAAAACACCGATATCGCAACAGTGAACCTAGCCAACATGCCATGCGGTGGCGCAGTATGGTAACGCGTTCGCCTAGTACGCCGCTAATCCGGGTTCGACTCCCAGCAGTGCAAAAAGAACGCTTACTCAGAGATCTCATAAAAGATCGCACTGCTCACTGTAGTCCGGGGTTTGGTTCCCTAGGCCATAAGAGGTTCGGATTCCTCGGAAAACAGTAGGTCCCGGCGCAGCATGACCATTGTAGTCTTTGAGCCGTAAAACCAAAAAGAAAGCGAAATACGAACCTAGCCAACGATGGAACGACCGAAGTCAAGGGATCCGGAAAAGCAACCATGAATGCCGAAGTAAATCGAAGAATTCAAGAAGTGGATGTAGACTTTTGTAGGATTCAAGGGGAGTTTTTGTAGGATTCAACATGTGGACTCGTACCGGCATTACGAACAAATTTACTTTCGGTGGCAAAGATGTGTGATCGATTATTCACAGTGACGTTCGAGAGTGACAAGGCAACGATAAAGGACCGGAAGGTCGACTTGGAACTGGTAGCGGATAGGAGAGACAATTTGTACTACTTGCGCGGCGAAAATACTAATTTAGGGTATGAGGCTTTACATTCGAGCGAATCCATGGATAGTTCGAGTAAGGCGGCCAACTTGAAAAGTGGCATTTTAGGATGGGTCACCTAAATGTAGAGGACCTCTTAGAATCGTTGGGGAAGGGAAACATTAGGGGTATAAAAATTGATAAATCATTGAAAGATTTCAATTGTGAAGTGTGCGTGAAAAACAAATTAACGCGTGCCCCATTTCCGAAAAGATCGGAAAGAGTTACAAAATTGTTAGATATTGTGCATACTGATCTCTGTGGACCCATGAGAGTGCCATAGATCAGTAAGTCAGTGTACTTTATTACCTTTATAGACGGTTACTCTAGATATTGTATTGTAAAATTTCTAAGACATAAAAACGAGGCTTTGAATATGTTCAAAGAAATTAAGTCCCTGTGGGAAAATCAAAAGGGTTCTAAAATTAAGGCACTCACGAGCGATAATGGGGGAGTTCCTGAATAGAGAGTTTGAGGATTTCCTAAAGATAAACGAAATTGAAAGAAGGGTAACAGCCCCCTACTTTTCAGAACAATGCGGGGTAGCTGAACGCAAAAATAGACCATTAGCCGAGATGGGGCGTTATACGTTAAGCTAATCAGGCCTACCGCTAAACTTGTGGACAGAGGCTATAAACACAGCTAATCATGTCAGAAACAGATGTCCCTCCAAAGCCATAGGTGGAAAAACGGCTTATGAATTACGGTACAAAATGACACCAAACATGTCCTATTTCTAAACGTTTGGATGTATAGCTTATTGTTTAAATAATCGACCTAAGCACAAGTTTTCTGCGAGAGCCGATAAGGGAATTTTTGTAGGGTACTCCGAAACGACCCAAGCTTTTGGAATTTATTTCCCGGAAAAACGCATTTTTTTCTGTTTCTAGAAGTGTAAAGTTCTTTGAGGGGAATGCATTGCAATTTAGTGTGGAAGTTGAGTTATTGTTGGAAAGTGAACCCATTCAGAGAGCGTTAGATGACCCTTTGGAGTGCGGAACCGAGATAACCACATATGACGTGAGCGGGAAGACAGGAGTGGAAAATGACCCCATTGACTATGGAGGCGGACCTGTAGGTGAACGAGAGTAGTTAGATTTAAAAACCCTGTCTGTTGTGATAGAAATGCTATTTCGCTACGAAGCACAAGAGTAGACAGAAACATCACAAGTCATGCTATGTAAATGTTGATTGCTTCATAGCCGAGATACCCATTCAGAGTGCGCTGAAAAGCCCCGAGTCTTCAGAATGGCATATGGCGCTAGTCAGTTAAGTGAATAGTGTTTTAAACAATAACACCTTTGTGTTAGTTGATAGGTCCCGTTCTAGAAAATGATTAGGGAGTCGATTCATATTGACAAAAAAGTTTAATCCGGACGGATCTCTCTGCAAACGTAAGGCGAGATTCGTCGCAAAGGGGTTTAACCAAAAACTGGGTATTGATTTTAGTGAAACTTTTGCCCCAGTAGCACGACAGATATCCATTCGACTAATGGGGGCCCTGGCGGTGAAGCTGGGAATTAAAATCCACCAGTTCGATGTAACGACGGCATATTTGAATGAAGATCTCGAAGAGGAGATATTCATGGAATCAGCCATGCAAAAACCCGGTCGTCCGCTCTCCCGGGGCGACCAAATTGAAAGTACGGGCGAGTAAAAATTGAAAAAGGAAACTAATAAATGTGAAATAAAAAAACCAATAAATGTGAAATAAAACAGCAAAATTTGAATCTTTTGTCAAAAATAATAATTTGGAAAAATTTCCAGTTTTGTTACAAAATTTAGAAATTTCACGATTTTTGGTTCTAAAACACAGGTTTTCAACAAGAGTTTGGAGGTTTCGTAGCGACTACCGGAACTAATTCATACCACTCGACAGTCGGAGATGTATCGCGCAAACCGAAAAAGTGAGCGTGGCAGTTTCCAAGGAATAAAACCGGAGACCATTAGCTTTTGTTCCCTGGAGTTGGCAACAACGGAGCTTCACGTTTGCAAACTGGTGCACATGGAACTTCGAGTTCGCATTGAAATAATACAAATATTATTTGCAGGTTAGGTTACTTTTAAAACTTAAATTAATATTTGTGCAGCATGCCTCAGCAGATGAATACTGAATCATTTTTTTTTTGAGTTGCCAGAAAACGTAAAATAAACCTGTACAAGTTCTAAACAATGACATTAGGCCTAAAGAAGAAACAAGGTTCAACAGTACGAAAGAAACGTCATTAAACATGAATACGGAAGAAAGAACGTTCAATGTAAACGTGCATCCCACTGATGGCGGAAGTATAAACAGAACAAAGTCGTCTAAAAAGTTTCAAAATGCGAAAAATTTTCGACCACGTCTATTTTAGAAAGGTTGTTTGGAAATAGTTAATGACTGTGTTCTTTATTGTACCTTCTGTAAGAAGCACCCGAATTTACAAGACTCTTCTTATTCTTCTAAGTTAGTGTCAGGTTATGATGATCACTTCAATATTGAAACCTTAAAAGCACAGGAAAGAAGTAATAGCCTCAAGTCGTGTTGCAGCAGCGTCCGTAAAAGAATCTCCATCTACAGCTCCCTTAAATCGCTGCTTCCTGAAAGCATCAAAAATCCAACGCCAGCAGATGTGCGTATTGTTTAACACTGCATATTTTATTGCTTATAATTCGAAGCCACTTGACAATTTCTTTAAGCATATGGAACTTCTCACTAAGCTTGGGGTTTCGGTTGGTGGTAAGTACAAGAATAGAACACAATGAACAGATTTCATTGATTCCATTGCATCAGTAATTGAAAAGAATCTCATATGAGATATCTGTAAGTCTCCTTGCATTGCGCTTTTAATTGATGGCTCAACTGACTTTGCCAATCAGTCTTGTGCAGTTCTTCATATTCGCTATGTTAAGAATTCTTTGATTACTGAAATATTCTTCTCTCTCTTTCTCGAGCCGTTTCAAAATGAAACATCACAAGGATACTTTGATACTGTAATTGAAGCTGTCACAAGAATGGACATTCCAATAAGAAAACCAGCGTGGTTAGTAGGATTGGGAACTGGTAGTGCTGCAAATATGTGTGGGAAACGAAATGGATTAGGTGAAAAATTAAAAAAAAATAAATCTCAATCTTGTACACATTCACTGTATTGCACATCGGCTTCAATTAGCTGTTTTAGATGCATGCTCAACAGTGAAGTTCATTGCTGAATGTGAGATAACACGTGAGACACATGTGAGAAAACATGTACGAGCTCTTTTTAAGTATTATCACGTCTCCTAAGAAATTATATGAATTAGCCAGAACTGCAAACATTTTAGAAGCGAAGTTGCTAAAGTTGAAAGATATCAACAGTATACGTTGGGTTATAAGCACAATACCCTTGAAGCACTGTTAATAAGCTGGTTTCCTCTCGTTTCTCATCTTGAAAATGAAGCCTCTGGAGAAGAAGGGCAGGAAGCAAAAGGTCTTTTAAACATAATGAAAAGCTCCAGATTTCCGTGAAAATATTTAACGTAACAATAAGCAATATATATGAGAGACAAAAAACGTTTTAAAAGCATATTTATGGCAAGATTGAATCTACGCGTTTCGGGCCATAAAAGTCCGCTCTTTTTCGGAAGTGAACACCGTGGAATATTTTCAACAAACTCATTTGTTGCGAAACGTGTGTTGAGGTATGTGAAGAAAACCATTAACTTTGGGCTAGTTTTCAGGTACACCGACGCACCATTATTTAGATTTACCGATTCTGACTAGGCAAATCATGTCGATAATCGGAAATCGTATACATGGTATCGTTACATACTAAGCGGTAGTCCCATAAGCTGGGATAGCTATAAACAATGCACTATGGCACTCTCATCTACCGAGACGAAATACATAGCATTATCCGATGGTACGAAAGAGGGCATTTACCTCTCGGGACTAATTCATGAGTTATGTAATAGCATTTATCGAAATGTATATGTATTTGTTGATAACATTGGATCTATAAAATTGGCAGAAAACCCCATCTATCATAAAAGAACAAAATATATATATATCACCATTTTGTGAGAGAAGCTCTAATTAAAGGTCAAGTCGAGCTTAACTATGTACCCACTGAGAGCATGGGAGCGGATCTCTTAACCAAGGCATTGTCTTCTCCTAAGCATAATAATTGTTTAAAGGCAATTGGTGTCGAAGATACTGATTTGTATTTTGGGTAACTATGTATATAGTGTGTGTGGGGGTGGGTGAGTTTTATGATGTATTTTATTCACTATATACTTGTTACCTACATAGTGTAATGCACTGGACGGGCGCGACGCATGGGCGCTGCGCCTTGTAACATGCGACTAGAAACCTGTTCTCCGGTGTCGCTCATTTGCTTGTAAATCGCCAGGCTGAGAGGACTCTCCTGACTCCTTTTGTACTGTACGTATGTATGTATGGAATGTGGACGACCTAACTCATGGAGTTGATGCTGTATCAGGATCACGCTATGCCAATAAAGCGTTATGTTTCTCATCCTCAATCTGTATGGACTTCTGCTGAACCTATCACGAACTAAGGTAAAACTAAAAAAAAAAAAGGCAGGCATTTTATGGTTACTAACAGAATCGACTTATACTATACGAATCAAACCCTGGTTCAGGGTACGGTAGACGAACGCGTTACTTCTACCCCATAGTACAATGCGAGGCATTCAATATCATTTGGACTCAAATCCGGTTTTTATGAAAGGTAGGCAAACGCGTTACCATTACATCACCGTAGAATCTTTCTGCGGTGAAAACATGCTTTCCAATCTTACGGAGACGCGGGAAAGGATATGAGGCGTATAACTTGGGTGCACTGCAAATAATGGCGCGTTCTCAAGTATGTAGCCTCGGTAGCTTAGTTGGCAGAACGCTAGTTGGTGTTTAGTCTGAGGCATGGCAGTTTTACTTTTCAGACTTGTGAATCAAAAGAGCTTAGTCTCTGAGTTGAAAAGAGCTCGAACGCCCAGAAATAAATCTTATCGATCTAACCCTCCCCCCTCAACGGCCTTTCGCTTAAATATGGAAGGTTGCGATTTGACATATCCTTTAACAATACTGCATTCAATGTAAATCATTGATGCTCGACAGCGCAAAAGCCTTGTATTGTCTTCAACTCGTTCTACGTTAAAGACTTCCCCTCTCATTAAATCAGTGTCATTTGCGTGTATGTTTACAGGCTCAAGAACACGGAATGTTCTCCAATATCTGAGTGAAAACTAGAATAGAGGTCCAAACTACTCACCAGCTGAACTCACACAGTGGCTACCGGGCTATTTAGGATTTTTTATCTGCAAAATATTTGCTTGTTTTTCTGAAACGTTTAAACATATCCCGAAACGTGTGCCATAAAGAGTCAACGCCATTGCGTTTTACTGTAAAGAAAAATTTGATATCTGCTGGATAGAACCTCTACCCCTCCTTTTCTTCCTTAAGCTATCCTGTAGTTTGAACTTAAATCCTATAGTGTTTTAATCTGTAATATTTTCTTTATAATTGCATAATTTCATATCTATAGCTCTTAATAGTATGACTAAACTGTTTATCTCCAATATTATTTTATCAAAATTTCCGATTTCACAAATGCTATCCAGATGTGTTTCGCAATTTCCTTAAATGAGGTCTGTAAAATCCCATATAACATTAACATTTCTTATTCATTAATTCGCAAAAAAGGACGTTCAATCAGTTAAGATAATACAAAGTTTCTATATCTCTCCATTAAAGATATACAACAACACAACTCTTTAAAACAAGAAGAATTCAGAACCATAGAAAATGTTACATTTTTTCTTGTCAACGTCACCGTATTCTGGAAAAGAATCTCGTAACGAGATCCAGCTTTGTATTCTCTTACATTCCTAACCCAAAGCTTGAAATAATTTAATATCTGTTTTCCCTTACGTTGCTATAACATTTGTACTGCTCACGTTATGTATCACGAAATATGCATATCAGGTTGAATAAATTTATTATTATTATTAATTCTGTAAGGGTATAAAGTAGTTCACAGATATGTTTACATCTACCTTAATATTTTTTTGTTGCAATTTCTACCTAAAATGGTCAATCCAATTTTTAATTATGTAGACGCATTAAATATAAATTATCTATTTAAATATTGACATTTTCATCTCAATAGATTCTTAGTATAATTTGACAGTGGGTAAAAGTAAGCCAAGTTAGGCGCAAAAACGGGCATAATTCGCCAACACCTCCGGCTGTTTCATCGAAGGAGAGTATAATTACAAGATTACTCATTAGTAATTCTCTCATCAAAGCTCACGTAATTACTTAGGAATAATATCACTCTCTCTCAAAGATAGTGCGGGGCAAAGGAGGGGGGCGAGTTAAGAGCCGTATTTCATTTAACGCTCGAACGAACTAATCGAATCGCTGCAGATGGAGGTATGACAATCTTCGGATTCATCCTTGCCTTCCTACAGAAATTAACGCCGCTTTGTGTGTGTGTTATTCGACGATTTAATTACTGGTCACGATCAGACGGGGACCAATGTCAAATGTAAGTTTTCTCTATTCTACAATGCAAATTGTTTGCACAAAGCTGAATTGGGAAGCGTAGAATGGCAATTTCTGTCATATCTCGCATGATACGATTCAACAACAGTTTTGCTAACACGTTCATCACATAGCGTTCATCTACGTGTAAGTTTTTTGTAATCAAGGTTTTGTCAGAAGGATGACATTAAAAGTTCGTGAAAATGATCATCGAAGATACATTTCACTTCTCCGTTCTTTGAAATATCACGATTATCGAAGCTGATGTAAATGCATCCTCCACACAGACATTTTAATATAATTATTTAAAATAACGTAACGATTTATTTCAAAGATCAATTTCAGAAAATTCCAAAAAAACAATTTCAGTCAATTGCAAAAAAAGTTTCAAAAGAACCATTGCAGCCAGTTCCAAAAAACAATTTCAGAGATCAGTTTCAGAGATAAATTTCGGTGAAGTTTAAAAATCAAGTTTTGTTAATTTCACAAAACAAGTTCCGTCAATTTCAAGAAAAGGTTCCTTTAATTTCAAAAATCAAGTTCCATTGATTTCAATTTATCATTTATTTTCGTCAGGATTTCAAAACCATTACAGAATAACTATGATGTATTTTTGAGTCCATTTTTTAAAGTTCTTTTTGAACGGATTAACATGAAAATAAGTAGGTTGAAAATTATTATTTTCTTTCATTTATACATATTAGTCATATAGTCATATATAGATGTTGTATATCGAGTTGAATAAAAATTATTATTATATATATATGTGCTGCTCACAAGTGACATTGCGTAGCCATTTTAAAAAATGAACACGTTATTTATTTTATAACTAAAGATGTAATTTTTTAACAACGACTACAATCATCATCTTATTTCTACTGGAGATTAAGTGACGAGCCTAATTCTCTTTCTAAAGAAATGTATCAATTTCATAAAATACTATTCCTTGCTCAGCTCGATTTATGGTACAATTTTCTCACCCCATCACTTAGTTAATAAACGTGTATTATATAATGATAATTAAAAACAAATTAAATATGTTAAATAATGATAATTACTGCATACGGTAAAAACACAAATTTACGGTGTTGTGATAAAACAAATTACACGACAGATTGAATGTTCGTTTTTCCGGAGCTGGATATATCAGGAGTTAAACGAAGCCTTTATCGCTTAATGTGGAGCACAAATCGCGAGAGAAAACTTATCACTAATTATACAATTCCCCAATTTGAACTTCAAATCCAGAAAACCGTTTTAAATTAGGCCGTGTTTCCATACAAATCATACACAAAAAACGATACATCAAATGATATATCCTATACTATGTACATATTTAGAAAATTAGTTATCTATTTTTGAACATGATATTCTTATCCCAGAGCATCTGCCCTTCATTCCTATGTAAGATCTTTACAATTTTGGGAAAAAATCTTGCAACAAGCTCCGGCTTCATATTCTCTTTCAATTTCGGAGCATAAAAGCTAATATATTCTTTTGTATTTGTCTCTTATGTAACTTACAATAAGTATAATATATCTTTCAAATTGCTTGAATAATTATTATTGTCCAATTTGAAGGACACCAGTGATTCCATGACCACAGCCATTGAGCTTAGTGGGCAAATTTTGAATCGCGGCAAGGTTGGACGTACTGTGGTACGTGCTTATGGTTGTTACTTTAAGTCATCTCTCCCATTTCTTTGTGTAGTCTTGAAACGTACATAAAATTACAAACAAACGATAGACAAAGTGTAGACCATTGAAACAAGATATTTTCTTGACAGAATAAGGTACATAAAAGTGTTCCCAAAATCTCGTTGCAAAATCATCTTTATTTTATTTCTCCCGACGTCGTCATATTAAACCAATTTTAAATGAGTGCTCCTACCCTAAATCATTGCAGTCTTCTCATTTTGAAAGAGAAACACATCGCGAATGATAATTATTCATCCGTTGCATTAATCAATGGCGGTAATTAATATTTTATGCAAATTTACACGAATAATCATTGCGTTCAATGCCCATTATGATGACCGTGTTTCCAGCCAAGATTGTTGGAAAATTAGCATAAATTGAGACGCCATTACCAACGGAGTTATTCGTTTGTTGGCTATTGATGCAAATATTAGATAATTTCTGGAGGAATTTTCGGAATGAATTCTTCCTGAAATGTTTTCGAGATAGCGGAAGTAATGTAGAGTTATTAAATAAAGAGCGTTTCTATTTCCTATTGGTGACGAGGAAAACTCTCTCTATACCTTTCATTCCTCTTAATTTTATAAATTCCACTATCCGGGATAGTGAACCATCGACTACTCTAATCATAGATCATAACATAAAGATGCGGAAACGAGCCATTGACACTTTCTTTAAAAAAAAAGAAAATAAATAATATATATATAAACAGGGGCGGACTGGGTCCTCTCAAAGAGCGCATACCTTGGGTTATCGGAGGTCGCGAATCTTATCGCTCGTGAGGGCTCACCGGCCCTGGGGCCGGCGGCCCAGTCCGCCCCTGTATATAAAGGCATAAGCTCACACCATAAGTAGTAAAAAAATACTAATAATAATCGTTAAACGTATGGATATACAAGTGATTTATTGTTATTATAATTTTAAAGGTGTTTCCAAAGCTTTTTCGCATTTCTTTAGAGTTCAATATTATCACGTTGCCTTTTTGAGAACTAACAGCAGTGCCTAGAAGAATTATTAAATGTGCAAATTGAATTTATTTGTTTAGATGTGATAACTGATTTTTTTAAAATCTTTCTTTTTTTATTTTACGACATAGTTAAGATTATGCTGTGCTTAGTAGTCGTTTGATTCGGCCCTGCGGTGGCGCAGTGTGGTAACGCGTTCTCCTAGTGCGCCGCTAATCCGGGTTCGACTCCCAGCAGTGCAAAAAGAACGCTTACTCAGAGATCTCATAAAGATCGCACTGCTCACTGTAGTCCGGGGTTTGGTTCCCTAGGCCTTAAGAGGTTCGGATTCCTCGGAAAACAGTAGGTCCCGGCGCAGCATGACCACTGTAGTCTTTGAGCCGTAAAACCAAAAAGAAAGCGAAGTAGTCGTTTTATTCATCTCTAGGCAATACTGGATATTTATTTCTATGTTATATTATCCAGATAAAATTCACTATTTACTTTGTTATATTGGATAAGATTCCTTTCTAAATTAGACTGGATATATTTTACCGACAGTTAATTCTACACTGCCGCAGCTGGGAGATGCTCGGTCCTCTATGTTTCTTTCGGCAGTTGCAGCATGGTGTGACAGGCGACACTATAGCTAATCTTGATATTCCAGGGCGGCTTAGTCACATCCGTTGGCCAATAGATTGCATTTCAAAGCTATACCGGTGGAAACCATTTGAAAGTTTCAACACGCCTGGTGAAACCAAAGAACAGATCTTGGAATACTGTGCGTATTACACATCGCACTATTTGTAACTAAAGCTCCTAAAAAAGGGAGCGGGCGCGTATCCGCCATTTTGTTGCCATTGTATCACGTGATCGTGGTTGCAAATTGTATTTATTGGCGACATCTTAAAAGTTGCGCCAATGTTTACAATAGTCGGATAATGGCGGAGTGTTGATTATTTCTATGCCAAAATAGCGATCATTGCTCCAAAACTGAAAACCTTTATCGCCAAGGTAAATGAAACCGGAATTGTACAACAAAATGGCGGCTGATGTGTCGGCCTGGAATGCTAGAGGCTCTACTTGTAACTATGCTTCGGAGAGTCATGATTACTCAGATAAAATTAAAATCGTAACGTTTACTATTTAGAAATAACATACATCTGTAAGGTTAACATATAATTCTAAATAAGAAAATAAACAAAGCTGGTTGCGTACCTTGGAACATCCGGTTGTGATTCCCGTATCTGGGGGGCATTTAGAGACCGCCCCCCCCGAAACTAAATTTTTAATGGGACTTGGCTACGGCCTTGCATGCTGTGATTGTATCGATACATGGTATAAAATTTTTTGAACCCCCACGAAATTAAATCCTCGCTACGGTCTTGCGGTTGCGTGCGTGCCTCATAACGTAATAAGAGTAAATATTAATAAAAGTCCAATGGTTATGATTTTTTCCTCATTAGTACTGAAGATAGTAATTTTCCGACAACCACGCTGAGCTTAAATTAGAGCTGTTTATTTATAGGAGAAAAAGAGACAGCGCCCTGGCCTAGTGTCGAATTAGGGTCTCTCCGTTAGATTCGAAGCGCCTTAACCGCTAGGCCACGAAGGCACAGGAACGATGCTCCCCCTCTCCGTATATAAGGTGGTTGTTAGATATTATTACCCTTCTCAGGAAACACATACTCACATAATTACCAAATGGTCGACACACAAAGCCACTTGGGTAGGTTCTTTGTAATTTTTTGTGAGTAATTTTTCAGATAGTAATTTTTCATTCACACTGATCTCAAAGTAGAGCTTTTTACGTATAGGAGAAAAAATGTTTTGAAGTTGATATTGGTTTAGGAGGACGTAAGTTTAGGAATAAATAAAAGATATATAAAATAATAGGATTTATAATAACTATCAATACAGTACATATTTATTTCGGTGGAATTATGTTACATTATGGTGTTTTTACACATGTTTTTTTAACATAGCTATAAATTTTGCATATTACAGATTGATATGAGGCTGGGCAGCATTGGGTAAAGACTGTCGATCCTGACAGAGTTCATGTCCTGCATCAGACTTGGGAACGATTACAATCGGTTTACATGATTACGATTACCATAGTAGGATTATGATTAGGATTACAATTATCTAAGTATCAAAATTTGGATCATTATTTTGATTACGATTACAGGCAATTTTCATTTTTCGATTACGGCTACAAATTGTATACACATAACAGAATTATTACAATTACAGACTATAATCATGATTATTTGCATGCAATCAGAAATAATCAGTTCGATTACGATTATAATCATAACAATTACGATTATAATAATGACAATTACGATTATAATCATGCCAATTACGATTATAATCATAGAGATTGTGATTACTATTACCCAAGAACTTTAAAAAATGCTTACGATTAGGATTATGATTAAATGAAATTTAAAAATGTGATTATGATTATATTGCAGATTACAGCTACTTCAAAACATTCGATTACAATTACAGATGTGATTACAAGAAATGTAATCATTACAATAGATTTAATAAAGTGATTATATTATACATAATCACTTGATTGCAATTTCTCGGAATCTTCTCTGCATCATCTTCTAATTAATTAAAATAAAGAAAAAGTCGTTTAAATGATTAAAATAATTTACTGCAACAGCTGTTGAAAGGCTCGATCGTAATTGGATGATAGGATAATTAACTAAAATTAAGTAATTAAGGTATTATCTTTTCCTCAACAAATACCTACTATTTAATTTCTTAAGTTTGTTATTTGAATATTCATCAGTTTTTCGCTCCATATTCGTATTAAACAAATTAGTTCTTTATTTACTATAACGTAAACTTGCATTTGAGCAGTGTGTATAGTTGCAATCAGTACTTTTCGATATGATTAAATATGCATTTCTTGATCCATGCGTACAAGTTTATTAGATAATGAAGCTTACAAACTAACCCAAGCATATAAAAATGTTTTCGTTTCTTTGATATGTCTGGGGATGTATAAGTTACGAATATGCAAATAGTGCATGTATACTTTGGGCTCCTTTTATCTGTTTATTTTTATATTCAAGGGATTGTATTAAAAAATGCCCTTAAGGGAAGATTCACGAAATCTCCCTAAAAGGAAAATTCATGAACTCTCCCTGAAGGAAATTTTTGTCTCTCTCTCTACTTCGATAACAATAAAACAAAACATACATTACAGGAATTAATAAGTAAAGAATGAATATGAATGTGTAGAAGTCTCTCTGGCGAAAGGATGTAAAAATAGAGAAATAGTCCATGTATGAAATTACGAAGAACCCATTAGGCAGTTTTCCATAGCTAGTCATATTAGTTATGCTGTGATGTAGTAGTAGTGAATGTAGCTACCATACGCTTAATCTGGTTTTGATCTCAGCAGGTACTTAGCGCTTGCTATATTTTTACAGGTCCGTAGTCTGGGGTATGATTATCTGAAGAAAAGTGGTTCGGATTCCACCGAAAACTTTAGGTTCTGGCGCAGCATAGCGTCAGAAAATACAAACGAACAAACAATTATGCATAGAACAAACAAACGATTACATATAGGACAAACGAACAAAACAAACTATTCGATCGAAAATGACGGAACAAGCAAACAAGACGAACTGTTCGATTGAAAATGATGGAACAAATAACAATCCACAAAGAAATAAAATTAAAACTCTTCACACTGATTGAAAAGAGAAAAGTTTCTAAATTCAAAATCGGTAAAAAGGTCTGAAGGTTAGTTAAATTATAAGCAGGAAGTTTTTTTTTTTGCCAAAATTAAATTTACTTGTTTTAAACCAACCTCAGTAATTTGGCTTTGGAGAAGAATTTGCATGCATGAGTAGCCATATCTTGTCGCAGTCATTAATGATGTGGAAAAATAAGGACGAAAATTTTTAACGCTCCCTAGAACATATTTTACGTGTGAAGAATTTCGCGAACATTTGATAAAATTGTAATTTTACGATTTCAAGATGGAGGGCTGGAAGTAATTTTAAGGTATAATTTGGGAGTCTCTAATTTATTGAGCATAGAAATGTAGTTCTCTTTCAAAATACACGCATTCGAAACTTCGAGAGATTAAAATATTTGTTAGATATATGAGCGTTGCTGAAAAAAGGTATAACATTATATTATTGTAATAATACGTATTTTATCCATCTTATAGTATTTGTAAGATATTATTACCCTTCACAGGGATAACACAATTGCCAAATAATGGTCAACACACAAAGCCACCAGGGCGAGATTTCGTATGGGAATTTATTTTTCACAATAATTTTCAACACCCACGTATAAATTAGCTCAAACTAGAGCTTATTTGTTTTGGAGAAAAAGAGACGCTTTCCCCATCCTGGATTCGAACCAGGGTCCCTCCGTTTAGCCCGGAGTGTCTTGGACCGCTAGACGAATGAGGACAGGAAACAACGCTCTCTTTCTCCGTATGTAAAGGTGTAAGGTATTATTACCCTCCGCAGGGATAACACAATTGCCAAATAATGGTCAACACAGAAAAGCCTCCGGGGCGAGATTTTTGTGAGTTTTCGGGGGGGGGATTTATTTTTTACAATATTTTTAAACACCCACGTATATATACGCTCCAACCAGAGCTACTTCTTTAGGAGAAAAGACACTCCGGGCTAAACGGAGGGACCCTGGTTCGAATCCAGGATGAGGACGGTGTTTCTTTTTCTCCTAAACAAAAATAGCTCTAGTTTGAGCGTATTTATACGTGAGTGTTGAAAATTATTGCAAAAAATATGTAGTACCTGTTTGTATACTGGATCTTCTGGGAGCGTGGAAAGAGCTTTCTGGAAAATACATGGGACAGTTAATGAAAACGAGGAATGGAGAATTAGAAATAAACAGTAAGATACCTGCAGATAACAGCAGAATACCCGCATGAAGAATTAAAGCTGGTGACAGAAAAAAAGGAAACGAAGGCTCTTGGGTGGTTTGGACATGTAGAAAGAATGAGAGAAGATGGGATGATCAAGAAGATTATAAGAACCAACCCCCCAAAAGGAAGATAAAAAGCGGGACGCTCTAGGGAAAAGTTGTTGAATAGAGTGGAGGAAAACCTCAGAAGAGCGGGAGTAAGAAAATTACGAAGGAAAGCTTTAGATAGAGGAGAGTGGGCGACGCTCGTGAAAAAGGTCTAGGTACTTCAGGAACTATAGTGTCAAAACAAGAAGAATGTAATATTTGTGGCGTAAAATATCCGTTGAAATGAAAGATCTAGGATCTATTGTGAAAAAGTTTATTTTTAATGCTAAAAACATTTTACATTGTGTGAATCTATAAAATGCGTCACGAAAATTCGAAATACTTTTTCCGTAACACT
Source organism: Dysdera silvatica (assembly GCA_006491805.2). Classification (NCBI taxonomy): domain Eukaryota; kingdom Metazoa; phylum Arthropoda; class Arachnida; order Araneae; family Dysderidae; genus Dysdera; species Dysdera silvatica. The sequence continues at coordinate 292,876,412 of QLNU02015360.1, forward strand.
TTTTCGTCACATTTTTTGTGCCAATTTCTTGTCGGATAAAGTATCGTTTTCAACGTCAATTAATTTTAAATTTTATTAAACATATCTCACTTATTTTGTATTTATTTTTTTCTCATCACTTCGGTAAGTAGAACTTGCTTGCAAATTTTCTACTAGACTAGATCTTTACAAATATTTGATATAAATTGAGATTTTGATAAATAAATTAGTTGATCTTGCAGATGGATGACAAATATACATATTAGTTTCTAAAATAAAATGTACACTAGCTCTATTTTAAGGGTGTAGTTTGAAAATCAAATATGGGTGGGTGGAACATACTATCACAGCTATTTTAATGCACTTAAACATCAGTAATATTTCGTGCAGTGACTTTTCGATACAGTAATTAATGTGTTTGTTCACACCTTTGTAATAAAATCGAGTATTCGTAGCTGACTTTATTTGTCCCGGAACAAATGTTCAAAGGTCTAAATGCACATTTTCGCACTAGAACACGGCGTCTTCATTTGTAGAGTTACTAAGGTGTAAATGCATCTCAGTTGTCTAAACGCCAGTAATATGCATAAAGCGTTCATGATATTCTGAAGAAAGATTGATTCAATTGTGTTTGCTCTGAATCTTCAGGGATGGATAATCTATAAATATATATATTTTATGAAAATATAGTCCTTATTTTTTATACATTATACTTACTTTTGTTAGCGCGATTATCTCTAAATAATGTAGCAACCATTCCTACCCTCGGAGAGCATGAAATTCGTCAGACTCGAGAGCCTTTGCCCATAACTGCACAGTCAGATAAATTTAAATATTTAAATCTCTAATAAAATTATATTCATTATTTTAGATAATACATTTATACGTTATCAAGTCCTATATATCTTTTACTTCTTAATATAAATATACTTGAGCTTAATTTTTATTAGATCAGGAATACGCTATGAATCATGTAGTAATATCGTGGTGGTTCAAAATTTGTTTAACAGTTGATTAAGCTTATAACAGAATAAGTTGCTGAAGTGGGTTTAGCAAAGCAAACTTAACGTGTACTGAAAATTTCTAGCCATACATACTAACATTGTCATCACTATGTATACATTGATAGATTAAAGAAAAGGAGTATATGCAGTACACTGGGATATTTTGTTTATTCTATGTTCTAAGAGTAATACTTGGACTCAATAAACTTCTTAATAGTACGAAGAATTTATATTTAATGCAGAGCATTTTAAACACCATTAAAAGCTCTCTAATCAGACCTTAAAATATGTGGTAGTTCTGTAAATACCTTCAAAAAGTCTGAACGAGTGAAATTGACTTAACGTTATTTCCCAAAATTATACGGTTCATCTAGAATTTTTTTCGCAAGAAGTATTTATTGCTATTCTGAAAAAGTAAGCGCCGACTCAATTTTCTATCTTATCTTTAGCCATGAGAACATGGTGCGGATATTTTTAACAAATTAAATCTTATCGTTCTCTACAATTACCTTAGCGCTTAAAAAATAAATCTGCGTTAGAAGGCAATTGAGAGAGAAAGAGAGAGAGAGAGAAAGTTTTTGAGCAAAACAAGTGAACTAATAATCTCATTTCTTTCAGCAAATATATATTATTAGCTTTTTTTTCACAGATCAACCTTTTTTTCGGAAACAAACGCCATTTTGCACTCAAAAATTCGGATAGTGAAATGCGCATCGTTATTTTATTTATTTATATTTCGTAGATTGTTGTTCTTAAAACTAAATTTCTAAATTATGTATCTTTCAAAAAATAAATTTTGAACTCTCTTTTCAATTCTCGTATCAAAAATGCTTATATAGAATGCACGAGAAGAAAATCTATGCAAACTATTCATTTTAATTTTTAATTTATTATATTATTAAATTATTATTATATGTTATGCGTATATTACTATGTTATATGTCAGGGTTCTTGAACTTTTTTTTTAGTCTAAGGGCGAATTTTGCTTATTCCCGTAGGCCCGCGGGTCGCACTTCGGTATCAACAATATTAGGACTGAACAAAGGCGACTCAAGGGGTGGGCCCCACTGGATCAGCTTTTGTCGATATTTTTTCCTTATGTCTCTGTATTAGTTTTGCGCGCCCACCCAAACATATTTCCAAGATTCGCCATAAGTTGCCGTAAGTTCTGTCCCTCACAATAAAGCGCCTATCATAAAAGAATATTCTAACAATTTAGAATATTTATATTGATTTTACTTCTAAGTCATAATAGATTACATTAAAAAGCAAAAACTACTCAAAATGTCCAACCTTTGCTTTCACGCACCTCTTTAAACGGTCAGGCCATTGATCTATCGCAGCACGCACCACATCGATGGATATCGAAGCCGCTATCTTGCTTAGTTTCATTTTCAGAGACTCAATATTTATATGAGGCTTAAAACAAGCCCTCCCTTCCAAAAATTTCCAGAGCCGATAGTTCATTGGGTTGAGATCGGGGCTTCCAGAAGGCCAATCTCAGCAGCAATAAACTCCTGTAAATTCATATGCAGCCAACGTTGTGCGGTCTTCGCTTTGTGTGCAGGCGCTGAATCCTGCTGGAAAACGTAGTGTTGTCTAATAAACAGAGAATGATTCAGTGGTTTTACTACCTTCTCTAAGGCGTCATTTTGGTAATTGACTGCATTAGTTTTGATGCCTTTCTCGCAAAAATGCAGTTTTGCGACTTCGTCGTAGCAGACTCCCCACCAAACCATGACTGAGGTTGGATGGTGACCTCTTCCCACCTTAAGGATTTCCTCAGAGGCTTCTCAAAAGCTGTGTGCGTAGACTCGGTTATTTTCGTGGTTGAACTTTTCTTCAATCGTAAAATTGTTTTCGTCTATAAACAAAATTTTACGGTGTCCATTGTTGGCGTGCTTCTGTAACAACCGCTTTGCTCTCGTTGCCTTGGTGTTCCGTAAAACCTCTGCAAGACGCTGTCCTATACTTCTATGGTAAACACAAAGCCCCAAGCCTTCTTTAATAATGTGTGACATGGTTCTGGTTGGAATTTTCATCTTCCTTGCCATGATTTTCTGTTTGTGGAGAGGATTTCGAAAAATTTTCTGGGCAACTGCCTTAACGACCAGAGCTGGGCAAAATACTTAGAAATATACATTTTCGATACAAAATACATAGAAATATGTATTTTCGATACAAAATGCAAAATGTATTTTAAAATACTTTTCGAAAATACAAATTACATTTGCCAAAGTTTTTACCTGACTTAGTGCACTTAATTAACCTAAATTAAGCTTAATAATTTCATTATCTTAATCATATCGTTATAATTTATAGTAATAATTAAGGCCTGGATTTTCATGCATAAAATTTAGCCCAAATAATATGCAAATATGTCAAAATTATTAAAATGTGCACAATTTTCGTGCACATTTTTGCATATTTATGCAGAAATATGCAAGTGCATAGAAATTTGGACCCTACTCATAAGCGATGTTTCGAAATGTATAAAATGACAATTTATTGAAACAGTGCAAATGTTCTTGAAATTATTGCATAATATGTACTGAAATGCATAAAAAATATCACTTTGTTACGTCCTCGAATATGAGTATGCACAAAATTAACACAAAATACACACCACAATGTATGAAATACGTACGGAGATACGTTTGAAAATATGGCATCATAAGCATTGGCTTTGGCCCAAGGACGATCAGGGTGAAATAGAGGGGGGCAAAGGCCTTAAAAATGAAAATTTTCTACCTCACCTTTTTAATTTTACTTTTTTCAAAGAAAATGAAATATGTGGCAATAGCCCTCCCTTGCCTATACCTGCCGGCGCCCATGGCTTGGGGTGGAAAATATTACACTTGGTCTTGACTTGGAAAGTATTATGCATATTGAGAAACATCGCCACAGAAACGTGAAAACATAAATTTATTTGTTTTTTCTAACTTTAATATTTAATTTCATCATTTACACTTGAAACATATTCTGTACCATTTTTTTTATTCTTATTTAAAAAAAATTTTGAAATTTAAAAAAAAAAAAAAAATGCACAAACATATATGAATTATGTAATGTAATTGAATACAAGCACGTGAAAATACGCTAGAATTGAAATAAATTTATTTTCAAAAATAAAAAAAAAAACTGAGCAAATGAGAATAAAATCAAAAAGAGGAAAAAATTAAACATTGAATTTTTAAAGCATATGGACAATTACCTAATAAATCTTTACTTTGACAAATGTAAAATTTTTTTATGTTTTATTGTTTAATTTTGCACACAAGTTTTTTTATTAATACATTTGCCTTTAGCCTGATTAAACGTTGTGTTTTAATATTTTCTCCTCAATATCTCAGTTTTCAAAAATATAAAATATTGAAATTAAACAATTATAACATGTAGCAATTGTTTTACTATTCACAATACCCTAACGTTACAAAATAACTAATATAAGTTTAAAATATAAATATAATTAACGGGTTTAATGATTAAAAGTATAATAGAAGATTTACATTGTTGAACCGCTGGATGTTGGTGGTGGTAGAGAGGGAGATCTAGTCGAAAGAGTGATGATAGTAAAAGGGTGGGGCGGCATTTTTCAATTCTTGCCTAGGGCGGCAAAACACCTAGAAACGCCCTGCATATGACATGTATCTGGTGACAAATCTAAGGTTATGAGCACTTTGAGAAGAGAGACACCAACAGCGGGGCGATTTCAGTTTTAAAGGGGAGGGGAAGGAGAGCAGAGAGACCTTGATCTAACAAGGATATAAAAGCAAAAAGACTAAGTTTTTGTCTTTGGTTATAATAATAATAAAAAAATTTGATTATTTAAAAAGAATGATCATTTAAAAAAAGATTGAAAAATCCAGCAAAATATCGAATGAAGTGTAACGAAAATCAAAAGAAACATTCATGTCGAATTTAGCACTGTGATGACTCAGAAAAATTCTGTATTATACATAAATATATTTAAAACAAACGTACAAGACGACAAGGAAGTGAACATTTTATGCGAAATGTGTACCATATTTCAGGAAACATAATATAAGAAATATAAATTTTAATTTATTTTTTCAAAGTTCTACTTCGATTTAATTTTGGGTTATATTTTACAAATACATATTAAATTTGAAGATAACAGGAAGGGGCAAATTAACCCTACGGCGCATACATGGAAATCCAAGAAAAACGATTAAACGATAACTAAAAGTATTCAGTATGATTGTGTCTAAAAAAACTATTCAGAGAGAATGTTATTGGCTTTCACTAAAACCAATTGTTCGAAACTGGTATTGGATAAAGCATTCCTTTTTGGAGTATTTACTATAGTGGCAAAAGAAAATAATAGTTCCACCGGGGCATTTGACGGCAAATTTGTGTTGTAGTGAATGAACATTTCTTTCACTGTAGGATACGTTCCCAAAACTTCTAGGTAGGTCGTCTTAAAGAAGAATCCAAAAATTGAAGAAAAATAATACAGTTAATCACACTTGTAAATGTGACAAAACTGATGTTTTAAGCAGGGTGACTTTATATGTGGAATTAGAGAGAATTCAACATCGTTTACTTTAGATCTATAGTGTTTTAGGATATTTATTACGAAATGTGAAATGACAATAGAATAAAATATATGGATTTCAGACTCAGAGGGAGCAAGGATGTTATTTTTGGGTGAAACAATTTGTAATTTTTCGTGAGCCGGCTGGCTCATTAAACATGTCGAAGGGCCGCGGGTTGAAGACATCTGTTATATGTTATTGAATTATTATTATTGAATGTAAAAAATGACAAGAATGTACCCGCAATATTGATTACTATATATTTTAACCTCGTTGTACGCAAAACCTTTCATCCTGTGAGTTGCAAGTTCTGTGCTTCAGTTTCGTTCAAAACAAATAGCGCTATTTTCACAATATCAGCAACTGACTGCAAACAGCAGTTTTATTGGTAGAAATTATATATGTTTACAGAGCTAAACAAATCGCGGCGAAGGTAAATCGTACTCGTACTCACCTGTCTCAATAAGAAAACCTAAGAACCCAGTAGAGAAAGACGATTTTTCCTACTCGCCAATTGCTAAATCTAGTCGTCGATGGCGTCTTAGCGACAGTGAGACCGGATTTGTTAAACCCTGTATATATGAATATTTATTTTGATGGAAAGGAATGACTTAAGGAGTTGTTTTAAGTCAAGAAGCTCCCGGTTCCTAAATATATATAAATATTAAAAGAGATAATAGAAATTTAAAAATTACTATAATAGTATGTCTTCCAATAAAAATTCAACCAAACTGGTGATAGGTTTTCACAACAGCAGACTTCACACATATAATGGTTTATTGCTCTGTAAAGATGACACTATAGGAAAAAAAAAAAACCACGGTAGAATCCTGTTTATCTAAAATGAAGGGGGCAGGTGCAATTTTGAATAATTTGGAAATTCAATTTTCAGTATGAAAGTGCAAGGAAACCGCAATATTTATCCAAAAATATGTTTAATTGCATGTTACTAAACTACCATAATCACTGTGAAAAAATCACAAAGTATATGTGTATATTAATTAAAATATTAACTTCTTTGGAAACTGTGATATCTCTGTGCATATATATATGTGTGTACACACACACACACACACACACAACGGATATTATATATACACATCTTTGTATATGTTTAATATTCACTAATTTTGCTGGTTTCTTTTTAAGGTCGGGATAAACTAAGAAAATAATAACAAATATATCCATTTTTGATAAAAGCACAGAACGAGTGTCTACTAAAAAAATACAACAAAAATAAATGCAGGAAGTCATTTCAGTTCAGCGAAATTCGGATAATAAGAGTTATACTGTATCCTTCACAGTTACAGCTTTCATGCCAGATTATAATATATTAATAACTATACAATAATTAAAAAATTTGTCATTATTTTCGAATCTATATTGATTACAAAATAGCAAATGCACTGCAATGGCTGATTTTAAAGAAAATAATTTATTATTAAACAATATTAATTATTAGTTGTATTAAATCAACTATCTTCAATGATATCTCTTCGGCCTTGAGACGAATATAACCTTTCAAATAATATTAGTTTTCTCGAATAAATTGTAATTAATTAAACGTGGCGCCCCAAGAATCCCATCACCTCTTCGAACATTTCACAAGTATAATGCTATGAGGTTGTGAAGGATCTCACAAGTTAATTAAAGTTATTTAAAACTTGGCTAAATTCCTCAATTAAATCAACTGCCAACTAATTTCTAGCCATGTTTACAACAAGTTCTGGTACGTAGTTTTCGAAAGCAATTTTATTGACTCTTTATTTTATTATTGTTTTATACGTTTTAGGATTTGAAGATTCGTTAGATTTAGAATTCATTGTTTCTTTTTCAAACACAGATTTTGTAACTGTTTTTTTTTTCTGAGTTCTTATTTCTAAACGATTCTGTTAAACAGTTTTACAAACAATGCATTAGGCATAAATCTGACACAGTTACATAACTTATAGAGTTGTTCACAATTGTCTCGGCAGAATCATCTCTGCCTTCTTCAGGATAAATACGTGAATGGAAAAGTCAACGTGGAGTGGAGTTTCGCGACCTTTCGATAGGCACCCTTACATATCCGTTGACATCAAAAAGGAGACAATATAAAATTATATAGAAGTTTCTGAAAACAGGTTTTGTAATTTTTAAAGAGGGGAGAACACATTTTAATAATGATCATCGACAGCGCTTTTGTCTTCGAAGAAAGTAGGGAACGCTTAAAAAATTAATTCTGCGATTGAGTTGACCGTTTCGATGAGAGATATTGCATTTTCTAATAGTTGACAGAACTTACCGTTTTGAGTGTTAATTGCACTTGCGTTTTTTTAATGGTTTCATTAAGAAATAAATGTACAGGTCGAAAGCATTAGCACTAAAAAATTATGCATATATCTATTTTCTTCAGATATTAAACATTTATCAATAGTGATATTGTGAATAATGTGAAGAGGCATACTAAACTTGTGTAGAATGCTCTTGTTAAGACTAGTTCTCCTTGAAAAGAACTCTTATATTGAACTTGAAGAGTAAAGATTTGATTTTATGGTTTTACTAGCATTCGTGGCAGTCACCCATGAATTAGAAACATAGAAACACTCGATTAAAAAGAAAAAGAACTTGTAAACAAGTCAGACAAATATAGAAAGAAGATTATGCTTAGACTAAAAAGAATAAGAATGGAAATATTTGGAGATGAAAACAGAAGAGAATATATAAAGTCAGAGATAGAATTCTGAATGGTCGACTAGCTGCTCGTATTGTAAGAATAAATTAATAATGAACTACCGAAATTCTTTATTCTTGAATATACGGAGATCAAAGGTGGCGATAAAAGAAGAGAAAGAAATGAGAGAGAGAGAGGGAGAGATAGAGAGGGGAGGAATACCACGATGAATATAAATGGATGAAATCAGAAAAGTACTGAGAAATTTTCAGAAATACTACATCAGCAGCGCACGATGCTGATGCATGTATAACAAGATATTGGGACCTTCCCAAAATTATACATTTGCCTCATCACTATAAAATTTGGGCTAATTTGAATGCGCCTTTAAAGAGTTATTCTCGGAAAAACAATTATTTATTGTGTCCGACGTTTCTGTACGTCTAATGGCACTAATTTGGTTGCATATCTCGCAATCACGAAGCAATTAAATAAACGCTATCTCCAACTTTTATCTAAATGTTTTAATGGAGATGTGATTATCGGCGTTAATTATTTTGTAATTGAATTGATGAGCTTTGAATACTAAAATCAATCGAGAGTATTATATTTGATATTGCAAAAATGTATATATCTGTCTTATCACGTTAAAATGTTTTATTTTTATATATATAATAATTAGCACCGACACCTTTGTTTTACTAAAAATATTTAAGCTTGTGTAAATGACCGCATACAACGAAATTTGAGCTATTTTCTATTCTCATTTTTCGCTTAAGTTTGCTGTTTCTATAATCACATGCATTTTTAGAAAATCTATTTAGTTATATCTATGGAATTTAAATTAGCGGATATTTTTCCTCCTCTACATAGAGTGTTAAAAAAACACCGCCCTAACTGCATATTTTCGTAATCTTTACGCCATATAGAGCAAATTTTCAAATCATTACCATGGTCGGATATCAATATTTAATAAGATATTTCAAATAATATGTTGCGCTCTTTTGCCTAGTATTTATAAAGAGCCGCTCTGAAAAAGCCAATGAAAAAGAAGGTGTTCCGATTTTGAAACGAAAGGCCGAACTTTTTATTTCATCACCTGTCTAAAGTTGACGTCCAGCTGGAAATTCAAGAATTTGTTTTTAAAGAAAACAACCTCATTTTTTCCATATGTGTGACGCAATAAATCCGCCAATATTTTTTTAAAATCAAAGATCACATACTCTGTATAAAAAAAAATCCGCTGAAATATTTTTCAGAAAAAATTTATTCACAACTTATAAAAACGTAATTATTAATTGAAAGTTAAGTATGAATATTAGATTGCTATCGATTTCGCCTGGTGTATAAAGGAAGCCAAATATCACTTAACTTTCTTGCTTTGGCATCATTTGAGGTTCTTAAAAACTTGTATGATAATCCACCTGCAACACAGCTGCTGAAATCTAAATAGATAAGAGTTGTAGATACCGAATTCGTTAAAGTTGCATCTGTTCAATCCTAAAACCCATTAGCTTAAGCTAAACGATATATCGTTTTAGGGCTACTTCTGTTGATAGTCAGATGGAAGCAGTACTTGATTGCTTTTAAAGATAAGATCTTTAACTCTTCGGTTAACCCCTACGATATTCAATTTTAAACGGAAATGCTTCTATTTTGCAGGAGGTTGTTATTTTAAAACTATTGCAAACTATGGTCATAAAGTACAGCTACAGGGAAAAAAGATGCCTTTAGTTATTACGGTACATCTGCCAATACCCTCAACTACATTCGGAAATTAGGAACTAGCCTTAAATGGTTAGCGTTGTACTTCTTGGTATAGTGGAGGCAACTAGGGTCCTTTCTTCCGCCTTTTTGCCGAGTGGCCAATTAGTATAACGTGACCTTTAATTTTAGCCAATCAGAAGTGGAGTTAAAAAAATTAGGGGAAATTCATATGAGAGAGAGGAGATGAAAAAAAAGTAGGCATTCGGTTTTTAGTTCGAGAAGCGAGCGCTTCTGGTTTTGTGTTTCGAAAGGAGATGAAAGAGAGATTGTGAGAATTTGATGGACGAAGAACTGGATGTGTGGGCAAGACCTCATATAAGGTATGATTTTGCTTAATTCTCTGTTGCTCCCCTGATCAATAAATTCATTTTTGCAGTTAGTTGTTGTCCCCTTCACGGTTACTAAAACTTTAACGGTTCATTAATAGTAAATTTGAAAATTTATGTATATCTTGTGTAGTTATTTTTATTATGGATGTGATGTATTACGTTTAATTAAGGAAAATGTGTTTATTAATAAGCTGTCAAATATGGTTATAGAGTTTTTGTCTTGCGTTAATAATTATGTGTACATTTTAGTGATTTTTGAAATAAATGTTATTTTGTTATCTGTCATTACTCCTACCTTAACTCATGTCACTAATTTGTGATCACTAATTTGTGTGTTAATGTCACTAATTTGTGAGCGAAGAACTGTGGGTACATACCGCTATACGATTTTGGCCAAATATAGAAGTAGTTGGGGTAAAGAAAAGAGAATTAACTCAATTGTTTTCTTGCTGTCTTGTTGTCTTGTGACACTTGATTTTAATTATTATTGATAAAATTATTTTTCCAATTATAATATCTTCGTTCGACATGAAGCTTATTTATATCTAAAATTGTTCGCAAATACATTGCGCGTTATGTAATTTGGGATAAGATCGATGGCATAATAGGACCTCCAAATAAATTACGCTTACACGAAAGTCTTAATAACGGAATCGATAATATTTATTATTGTAATTTTTTTCTATCCCTTGCAGTTATTTTGAAATTCAAAAATAATAAAATTAATCAAAATGTTCTACAGCTACTAAGATTCACTTTAGTGACAGTATGGAAACCATTCCCTAAAAAATTTACTTCTTTTTAACCACATGCTCCCCCACCTTATTCCTCAAAATTTCTTCTCCTCTTCATGTTACTTGTCAAACTCCTTTCCAATTCGTAGGCCATAAATTTAACCTAATGTTTATTGCAGAGACATAATATTTTAGTAATTCCCTGCTTTCTTTTAAACAGAGAAATTTACACTATTTGAAATTGTTACTAGTAAAGTTATTTTTATTTAAAAATATTTATATTTTTGCCTCAAATTTTAGAAAATCAATGCAACTAATGAAGAATTGCGATAGGCCCTGGGCGTTCGCCTGACATACCTTACCCTAATGCCGCATCTGTCTGCAGGCCGCCACATCGCTACCTTTCAGAAAAACTCGAAAGAACTTTTCGGATAACCCAAGAGCTATACCGAGTGTCCTATTTAACTAGACAAACCGCAATACCTCGAAAACTACATACCGGGTCAAAAAAAGTATAAATTAAATTTATTCAACTTGAAGGAGGCTATCTAATGATGTCAAAATTGATTTTCCTCCTCACCCGGCGTGGTGGAGTGAAGGCAACTTGTAAATTTCAAACATGCTACATAGTCTTTGAAAGCTTTTCAACACTCTAAATTGTAGCTGCCCCCCCCACTTTCCTTTTCAGTGGATAAATTAATTATTTTTGCATGTAAATCATTCATTTGGGCATGGTCACTTTACTTACCTATACCTAACTATTATAGTTTTACAAGCCTTCGTTCAAAAGTTATTTGGGTAAATCGATACTTCATTTATTGGTATATACTGTATAATGTGTATGATTAATAAATCATTTTATTAACCACATACATTATGCATATAGGAGTCTCAGCACTGGAAAGGTAAAACATCTAGGGGTAGGGTATACCTAAACGAACAATATTTGTCATAGAACCTATGGTTGCAAACCACTCACAGCGTCAGTTCTAAAACCGTCCAGCATGCACAAATAGTGACAACCAGTGCATGAGAAGCGCAAAATGCGATGTCCTAATCATCTATGCACTTGAGCAGCTGACCTGAGTTTTATCTGGCGCTTTTCACGCACTGATTGTCACAATTTGTGCATGCTGGACGGTTTTAGAACTAGCGCTGTGAGTGGTTTGCGACCCTAGGTTCTATGACAAATATTGTTCGTCTAGGTGTACCCTACCCCTCCTAGATATTTGCAACCCTGATGCTGAGACACCCTGTATATATATACATATACACACGTATATTAATATGCAATATAAATAAAAGATGTAGATCTTTTATCAGATCGGAATACTAATTGGTATTGGGATTGGACCCTCATACCCTATGTGCAATGTTATGGAAACGTAAATAAAATACGTTACACATAAGTAATGTACACAACGTTGCAACTACGTTGCTTTTCTGTAAAAGTCCGTCTTGCAACCTTCACGACCATTGGACAACGTTTCTGAAACGTCTAGTGTTACGTGGGTACTCTCTCATTTTTTACGATATAACGTTGTTGCACATGATCGTTTCTTGTAGGCTTGGACATGAGTTAAATTCTCCGATCCATTCGAAATCTTTGAAAAATCGGCTATTTAGAGAATGTTCATGGCGGCAATCGAAACAGAGTCGCTTCATCGTCCCCAGACGGCGGAACAGCCACCAAGCCAGGGATTTATAAAATTGGTGGTTCGTGGACCCCTTGGGTGTCCGCATAAAATATCCAGGGGGGGTGGTCCGCTGTATCATTTAAATGATAAACAAAACTTTTTTTCTTTGCAGTTCAAGACAGCAATAGATATAAAATTAATCCCACCACATTTTGGTTGAGAAACTGTAAGATATGTAAAGACATAAAGACGTACGAGTATATTGTTCACGTGTATTAGAATTTAGTAAAATTACACGTGTCTGTCCCTCTCACCCCTCCTAACTAAAACAAATCCATTTTTATATGATAAAATCACATTGTACTCGTAAGTATATAAGTTTTCAGATTCTCATTGCAAACAAATATTTTCAACATTATATTCATGACGAGCAGGTAATTTTAACAACTGCGTCACAGCACACATTAATTTGTCTACTGCGAAGGGGTCAGAGGTGCATCTAAGGGTATGAGGGTAATTGGAAAGATACGAACAAAAATTCTGGAAGAACAGGATTGATTAAAGGATGGTCGAATTTATTCTGTTTTCGACATATAAAATAGGTATTTTTGACCATTTCAGGACCGTCAAATATACCCTTTCCTAGTTTAATAGCGACACACTGCACTAATCAATAGAAATAAATGCAAAACAATTTTTATGGTGCAGTTCGATAAAATCATTAACACGATAACACTGCTGATAGCTATTTCGATAGCGTTAACCAGCTACCGTCGTCAGAGCGAATGGCGGCTTCTGTTTATGTCCGTGCTGTTGGTCGGTGTTGCCATCACGTCGGTTGGAAACTTGATTGGGCGGAGGAGTAAAGCGTATTTGTGGAGACGTCTTCAGCCGTGAGACCCAAAAGGTTTTTCCAAGTGGATGATATAGAGTTACTAAGGAGTTGATCATTAACTGCAACATTGATGTTTGCTAGAATGTGAAATGCCTCAAAGAAACTGAGATCAAGTGTTGAGTTGACTTTTTTAATAATATGTGCATTAGAGAATAAGAACTTGTGTTCGAATTCCCATGAGTGTTTTGCCAGAGCCGATTTATGAAATTCTTGCTTTCTGACATAAGCTTCGTGTTCATTTAGTCTGAGGCGCAGTGCTATTCGTGTTTGACCGATATAAATTTGGCCACACTGGCACGGAATGGAATATATGCCGCAGCTGTCAGAATCCGGGATGTTATCCTTAAGATGAGAAAAGCCTATTTTGTTGATCGGAGTGAAGGTAACGCGAAAGTTGAATTTGTGCAGGACAGCAGCGATCCTAGTAGAAATTTTCGGAACATAAGGAATGCAGACAATGTTCGTAGGAGCTGAAGAATCACTGGAGAGAGAAGAGGCCGGTTTAGGTTTAGTGAGTTCTTTAAAAATATGATCAATAATTGTTGGATTGTAGCCACGGTATGAGGCAATTTGTCGAATGTAGCTGATTTTCTTAGTCAATGCGTCACTTGTAGAAGAGAATTTGATGACATGAAACACCAACCAATAAAACGAGCTCATTTTCTGGCTTTGTGGATGAGCCGATAGAGCGTGAGGAAGAAGGCTAACGGAATTAAGTTTTCGGTAGACACTGATTTGGACGCTAGTAGGTGTTCTATGAACTAAAACGTCGAGGAAAGGCAGTGTACAGTCCTTTTCTTCTTCGAAAGTAAATTGGATGTTAAGATCAATGGTGTTTAGGAGGTTGATGATCTGTGAAGGATTCATATTGCTAGAAATTAGAGTGAAAGTATCATCCACATATCTTATCCAGAATTTGAATGGGATGAGCGACAGTATTTTATCTTCTATATAGTGCATGAATATATCACACAGGATTGGGGAAAGTGGATTTCCCATTGCAAGACCACTGGTTTGTTTGTATAAGTTATTTTCAAACAAGAAACAAGTTTGGTTGATACATAGTTTGGTAAGGAGAATCAGTTCGTTAATTTCATGATCTGTATAATGGAACTCCTTCAATCTCCGAGTAAGTGAATCAAGTGAGCTTTGGATGGGTACGTTTGTAAATAAACTCTTCACATCAAATGAGACCATTTTGAAGGAATTAGGATCGAGTAGCTTTAATTTTTCAATGAAATTGGAAGAGTTTTTAACTGTAAAAATATTATTTGTTAGTAGAGGTGAAAATTTCCGGACAAGATATTTGGACAGTGGATGGGTGGCTGTACCAATATTTGAAACAATTGGTCGGAATGGCATTCCCGGTTTATGGACCTTTGGCAGGGCATAAAGTCGGGCAACATTAGCAACTGACGGTACAATTAACTTTTAATCTTCTCATCTATGAAGAAACAGTCCCGAACCGTTTTCTTGACATTGGAAAGGTGAGCAGTGGAAGGGTTTTTCTTTACCATTGCATATGGGCCATCCTGGATAAGTTGGTTCACCCCATCCGAATATTGCTTCTTATCTACTACGACGACTTGACCACCTTTATCAGCCCTAGTTATAATGAGGTTTTCGTTCGTAAGTAAATTTTTCACTTCCCGAGCATCAGCAGAAGAAATATTAGGCAAAAGCTGATTATTATTCGAGGATAATGTTTCTGCAATGCAATGACGAAGAAATTCTTTTTGACCAAAATGCAATCTGCTAAATTTTAATGCTCTTTCGATAGGCGCTATGAAATTGGTATTATATATTGGCCGGGCTATTGCAAAATCGGGCTATTCCATAAATCGGCTCTGGCAAAACACTCGTGGGAATTCGGACATCAGTTTCTATTCTCCAAGGCACATATTATAAAAAAAGGCAACTCAACACTTGATCTCAGTTTCTTCGAAGCATTTCACATTCTAGCAAACATCAATGTTGCAGTTAATGATCAACTCCTTAGTAACTCTATATCATCCACTCGGAAAAACCTTTTGGGTCTCACGGCTGAAGACGTCTCCACAAATACGCTTTACTCCTCCGCCCAATCAAGTTTCCAACCGACGTGATGGCAACACCGACCAACAGTATGGACATAAACAGAAGCCGCCATTTGCTCTGACGACGATAGCTGTTTAACGCTATCGAAATAGCTATCAGCGATGTTATCGTTTTAACGATTCTAAATAACTACACCATAAAAATTGTTTTGCATTTATTTCTATACCCTTTCCTGTACGTACACACAAACGTCGAATCAACTTTTTTCACTGGATTTAAATTTGACGTAGAAATCTATCCAGGTTTTCGACGTAATCCATACGTCCTATAACCATACAGTACAGAACCTAACTACATTTGGATATTAGGTACCAAAATTCGAAGTCTAATGTTCGTAACGTCCTACATGGGTTAATTGAAAAAACAATGGGCGCGATAATTTCTTTTGTTAAAAGAATCATTGTCATTCGTACCATATACAACCTCCCCTAATCTTACTTTGTAAATCACCGATAGTACGTGTACCACCGGTAAAAAATAACTACTCGATCGGACTGATATTATTTATATTTAAAGGTTTATGAGAGTATGAAAAATTTAGGGCCATGTTCTCCTAATCAGTAGCTCACTTACTGAAGATGACTCAAGAAGGTATGGACTGCTACAGAAACCATTGTCATTGAAATAGGAGTGTCGCGCTATATTCAGTGATGGCGGTTTTTGTTATCAGCCACCTAATGTTCTCCGATTAGAGAAATGTGATTCTTTTCTATATGAAATGCGCCGCTAAATCAGCGGTTATCTTAATCATTCATTCGCTTTTTTTTTGTATTCAGCCTGACAGCAACCTTTTGGTAGTTCTTCAGAAGGAAAGGAACTTTATTTCCTACAATTCAGCCTCATGATCCAGGTATTATCTAATAAGTGAAAGCGCATTAGCCCGCTCGAAATAAGAACAATAATTATCGAAGCAACAGAAAAGAGATGGAAGAACTAAAGGTGAATGCACCAGCAAAGAATACAACTTTTTCGGACACTTGGCACCATTTAGCTATATCGTAGAAAAAAAGTGCATATCATAAATAGAATCCTAAATGGATTTAAAAAAATTATGATTTCTAAAAGAAACTGATCTTCTGATCTTCGTGATCAACAAGTGGAAATTCCTCATTGGTATGAACATGTGGTGACTATTATGTTGGGATGTGAATTAAGGAAGATATTATGGTGCGGCCTATGAATTAACTGAGAATGAAACTTGCAGCTCAATTACGACAAACAACAATACGGTAACAGTTCCGAAGAAAAGGAAATTGCACTTGAACAAACCGAAAGGTCTCCAATAAGTGCCCAAATGCGCTAGACATTTCAAAATTTTGCATCATGGTGTTCATCAGAAATCGGGAACTTTCACATGCAGTACGAATACGAAGAATTCAAGGATTTGCTTCGAAAAAATACAAACTGTTCTATGATGAATGGTTTTCTTTTGTAGTACGATACGTATTATTTCAATAACAACGCCAATAACAACGAAATTTGTAAATAAACGATTTTATTGGATATTACTATCATTCGTTTATGATTATCTCTTCTACAAAGTAGCAATGTGATCACATTAAAATTTACCCGATCACCGTATAAAATTTACATAAAGGAATATCAGCAAACTCTCTCTGAAAATTATGGTATTTTTGTTTCGTTTGATATTGATTACAAAATCCCGGATATGCCACGAAAACGTAATCTATGATTTCATTTCAAAGAACCACAAGAAAACATCTTTTTAAAAGAAACTTCTATTGTTTACACCAGGGGCATTCTTTGCCATCGATAATAATGATATAATAGGCCTAATATAGGTGAGAAACCGTATATGTGTGAAATGTGTAGATCAAGAAGTAGTCAGCAATTTCCGCATTTTTATTACTTGATCCAACCCTTAAATTTTCATTAGTCATGTTCTTTACTACCTTTTTGAGATTGGCTTGCGTCAAATTATTATTTGGTAAAAGAAGGAGCTAAAAGCAGGGAACAATGCAATGATTAACCGAAGAAAGTCGTTTAGAATTTTTGCACGAGGTTTAGGCTAGGTATGGAGAATTTTCTGAACTCTCTTTTTGCGTAATATTTCAGTGTTCTAAAAATTATATCGCCATATAATCAAAATTTGAGAAATATTCTGAATATTGTATGTATGTACACATTTGAAAGATCTATAAAGTGAATGGATTTTGAGATGAAATTTAAGCCGTGATAAACTGTACTCATTACTGAATCTTAAAAAAACAAACAAAAAAAAAAACCTTTCTATTTAGATTTTGTTGCGGAATATTCTTTGATAATTTGTGTCATTCTACTTGCTGGCGTTGAGAGCTCCATACGCCTTTGATCCTTGAGAAAAAAGGAGTGCATGTGTCCACATTAGTTTGTGCTTTCGTATTAGAAATTAACCGGTAATGAAATGTTTTTCATTATAGCATATTAATTTTACATTTGTTGTTGTGAATAAGTCAGATTCAATGCGTTTAGTTTTAATTTATGATGATATATAAATTTAATTAATAATATGAAATCTTATTAATTAATATTAATTTTATAATTTAATTAATATTAATTAATATTAATTTAATAAAATTCTTTCATTACCCAGCAATATATACAATTTGAACACTGTAAAAAATTTTGATAAGTCATCGAGCTATCGTAAAACAGTTTAATGAGAACCGGAATTTCGACTCTGTACCTTCAACTTTCGAATATCGTTCTTTCACTGTTAAATTAATAGCACCTAGTTAATGTTGCTGTAGACCAGGGGTCTTCAACCCACGGCCTGCGGGCCACATGCGACCCGCCGACATATTTCATGTGGCCCCCCAGCTCACGAAAAAATACAAATTATTTCACACAAAAATAACGTCCCTGCTCCCTTGGAGTCTGAGGTCTATATATTTTATTCTGTTGTCATTTTCACATTTCGTAATAAATATCTTAAAACACTATAGAACTAAATTAACTCGAGGTTTCCCCTCGATCGTGTTTTACTTTAGTTTTCTAGCTTTTTCTAGCTGTTTACTTTAGTTTTCTAGCAGTTTTGAATCTGGTGTAGTTTCACTGTGTGTTGTTAGGTGTAGGTGTAGTTTCTAGGTGTAGTTTACTAGGTTACTAGGTGTTAGTAACTAGGTGTAGTTTCACTGATTTGTAGTGCAACAGTGATTTAAAAAAAATTCATCTTAGGACTCATCAAATTCTATTCTAAATATGCTGATAAGAAATATCTTCCCAACTACCTGACAACGGAAGTGTTTTAAGTGCCAATTGCACCCAGATTGGAGACTTAGAAAATTGGAAAAATCTATATTTTTGATAAATATATCCGTTGAAACCAGCGTGTAAAACACATTTTTTGATTTCTTATTCATTATTAAAAATATTTGAATTGGCGCATTTGCCAGTTTTCAGCCATGTTCATTTGCAGAACTGGCGCAAAAACGATGGACATGGTTGCCGCAATTCAAAGTTACTCCTTATTGGCGAAAACAGAAAAATCAATTTCTTTGTTACGATGGGAAAAAGTTTTGCTATCAATTCACACTTTTTCCACTCCTCTGTATATTTTCGCCATAAGAAACGTGTTAAAATGTGATCACCTTTGATATAAGTGTGAGTCGAAGCTCGATTCGTACTTATGTCATTTATTGCTTGCACGCATGTAATATATTGTATTCTGTTAAACATAATTACCATATATTATTTTTAATAACAAAAATAAGAACATTTTGACTTT
>QLNU02015360.1:292895892-292912183 GCA_006491805.2 Dysdera silvatica
TCGATCCGGTCCAGGAATCAATAGAACGTATAAAGGGGGACTTAAAAGTGGTTTGAAGAAGTTGGTAACCCATTCTTCCATAGTATCTTTTCCCATTTTTCCCTGATTTGGGGCATGTAATAAAAATTTTATTAGGGCGACGTAATGTTTTTTGAACTGATGGATTACATTTTCCGACTGTTGACGTAAAAAGTAATTTCCCTTTCAGATTGCGGTCATAAACAAAAATGTCATTATCGTATATGTATGTGTGGTTGAAAATTTGGGTTCAACAATTGCCACTGTACACTTTTTCCCCTTAATAGAAAGCGTTCTGTCGCTTGGGATAAAGTACTGAAAACCACTCTGATCTACATTAAGCGCTTGCTCAGTATTACAGCCTGAAATAAAATTTCTTGTTTCTAAAACAAATTCAATAGCTTTGTTTTCATTAGTTTCAACATCATGAAGTGATCGGACAGTAGTATATTTCCTTACTTTTTGTGAAACGATTCGATTGGCTAATTTTAATTTATTGATAAAACTACTAGATATTTTAGATTTCATATTTAAATCTTTTGCAATGTTAGTGGCCCATATTTTTAAATTACTATCACGAACTGGTAAACTATGACTTTGAATACGATGAAATTTCGATTGTAACATTTCCTTTAGAGTTTTAAATTTATCTTTGCGTGTATCACATTTTGACATATAATTTTTTAAATGGAAAACATGTTTCTGATCGAGGATACATTTATAACGCTGCTTTGTTTGTCAAAATGTATTGCTTTTACACGATTCATAAAAATCAATTACAACCTTCATTTGGGGTAAAGTAAAATTTTCTGTCTCGCATTTCTTATCAAACTCCATCGCAGGATTTATTTCATCATCAATATTACAATAGTCATTTTCGTTTTTGAAATGCAATGTCACTTCCTCTTCAAATGCCGAGTTATTTAAAATAATTTCCTCAAATTTTGGCATGAAAATTTTACTTTGTACGTACCAGTTCTCATTAATTGTCATAGGATTAAGTTAATATTTCTCGATTGCCAAATTTAAAAGCGATTGAGAATTATTAATAACGTCTTGGATTTTTCTTATATGTAAATAATGTTTTCAAATCATGGTATAATATATGTGAAGAGTATTGCTTTCCAGTACGAAAAAAAAAATTACACCTTCATTAAATGCGATGCCTAATCTGAATGAAAAGGGAAAATATCTTCCACATTAATTAATACTGCAACTTCGTTGCTTGAAAGCGCCGAGTTAGTCTGCCAAAATGAAGGGCTACAACTCCCATTCATTAGCGCCAAACATTCGCCTACATCAGTAAATGCGCCAATCCAAATATTTTTAATAAGGAATAAAAAAAAATCGAAAAATGCGTTTTACACGCTGGTTCCAACGGATTTATTTATCAAGAATATAGATCTTTCCAATTTACTAAGTCTCAAATCTGGGTGCAATTGGTACTTAAAATACATCTATTATGAGTGCGTGCTCTAAAAATGTTACTGTTATGGAGTACCAACATTCAGCATAGGCTGCGTAGAAAGTTCATGGGCGGGAGTTTACAATGGGGGGTTTACAGAGCTACAACTTCATATGTTCATATACATATGCACAATATTCGTTGCAGTGAGAATTACAACCCCCTATGCGTACACTAATGCATCTGTAAACAACTGTTTCCAAAAATGAAGTTGATAAAATGAAAAGTTAGGACCAGAATAACTGACGTCCACCTTGTAAGCATTCTTAGGATTGCAATATCAAAAATAAGACCGGATATTGACAGGATTGTTAAAAATAAGCAGTGACAAAAATCTCGCTAAAAGGATTGATTTCGCTTTACATATTAATAACTAAAAGTATTGTAAATGTGTTTTGCTTCCATGAGTAATTTTACATTGTAATATATATATATATTGAGTCCCAGAGGCGGATACAGAAAATATTTTTGGGTGGGCACGCAAAACTTATTTAGAGACGAGAAAAAAAAAGAAAGAGTAAGAAAAAAATGAAAAAAGGCTGATACGGGGGGGGCAGAGGTTCGCACTCCTCAAGTCGTCTTTGTTCAGTCCTAATATTGCTGATACAGTAGTGCGGCCCGCGGGCCTACAAGAATAAGCAAAATTGGCACTTCGACTGAAAAAAAGGTTGGAAGACCCTGCTGCAGAAATATTTTGTACTAACAAATAAACTCACCATTTGTTGTTTTTCTGAAGCACCCATATTGCATTTGAAGTTTGCAAATCAGGGGCGGCTTAAGGGTGGGCAACCCGGGCGGCTGCCCGGATTTTTGCTCTCGATGAGGGTGCCAAACTTACGAGTTTAAATTTTTAATTGACCCATTAGTAGAAAACCTCTCTAAAAAAAGACAAGTTTAAAGAAATTTTTAGAGACATCTTTAGAGAATTTCTTTCAGAGACTGTTGGCCACTTTTATCGCGTAGGCTATATGGCTCACTGTGCATCTGTGAAAATCTCCTGTTTCCGTTGGAGGGGGCGCCAAACAGCCATCAGGGCCAGGCGGTCCGGGATCAAAATCAACCTCGAACCGCCCCTGTTTGCAATAGTATAGACTCTTTATTATGGTGAGGTACTTAGCCTCACATCCAGTGCATCCATGATTTTATAAGGATTTATAACCACGGGAATTGGACTTGGTGGCACCAGGCTTAAGAAAAACCACCAGAACTTTTAAGAAATCAAACACTCACAGCGCAAAAATGCTTTAAACCTGCACCACCCTACAAAGACTCATTTCTTACAAAGCACATTGAAATTTAATAACTATATGTCAAATGAAGATGATGCTTGTGTGTGCGATATATGAAGTAGGGTAAGAGAGAGAGAGAGAGAGACTATTTTTCAAAAGAATGAAGCGTAACTACAAATTTCACATAAAAACAGATCTAATTATGCGAAAATAAAATCATTGAAACATGGACCTCTGATTTAATATCATGATGTCCTGTTCAACGTGTAATCCTCATTATGTTGTTCGCAATCGGTAGTATACTATTCTTTATGGATTGAGTGCATGTTTTAATTAACTGTGCCCATTATTTTTACATATCCGCATAGCGTGGGTCCTTTGTCTCTCCCTCCTTCTCTTTTGGTAATATATTTAACACCAATTTTCTTACATTTCAACCCCTATTTACTGCTGATGCGTGAAAGAAAATCTATTATTTGTTGCTACCATTTTTGAAACGAAATTTTGCGTAGCATTCAATTTCATTAGCCCCCGATGCATCTCTCTCTCATTAAATAAAAGCGGAAAGAGGCACGGGAAATGGCGAAAAGCTTGGATTAAAATTTATTTAGTAATAATGATAATAAACTTTTATTGAATATACAATCAAAGGCATTTGTAACTAGTTTAAATTGCAATCTCTATCTTTAGTCTAAAATGTAAAAGGCATTGGCTCTTTTAAAATGAAGGAAGGAAATGAAAATAAAAAGCAAATAAAAAGGAATTTCATTCAATTTTAAGATTCAGGCGTCCCGTAACCATGGTAATACTGCCAAAGGTTGTCAAAAGAGAAACAAACATGACGTATTTAAAAGCTTTTGCACTCAAGGGAACGTGCTCAAATTACGCTGGTTGTGTTTTGTCAGTTTCGAGCCCGGGATGAATTAGACAAAAAAAAAAATTTTGGCTACGGTTGTTAGCACTGAAACTGTTGCTTCACTATTTAGCAATGTATTCGGAATGTCATTAACTTTTATGTAATTTTTCAATTAAAATTTAACTGAAATTAATTTATGAATTAGGAAATGATATCTGTATTCATTAACGAAGAAAATTAGTTTTAGATACTTTATATAAGTATTTAAAAAAATATGGCAAAGTATTTTTTATGCACTAGGCGATATCATAGGTATACTAAATTTGTTTGAAGAGGTAATGAAGCATGTCGAAAAAAATCGAACGCTCTGAAATAATTTAAATAATTATACTACTAGATGCAGTACAGTGGATATAAAAAAAAGAGAAAAATGGCATTTTGCATCCGGTCCCTCGGCTTTTGCAATCTTTCTAAATGCATGTTTATGGGGAAGATAAAGTAACAAAATCAGAGATTCTTTTCGATAGCATTGTTAAAATTTAGCCGTCGTTATAGGGATTTATTGAAGACCGGGTATTTTTATTGAAAATACAAACAAAAATATTTGATAAAGGTAAACATAAAAGACGAGAAAATAGATGATGCTCAGGTTATCTCAGCTGAAATATAGACCCTGCATTTTCTCACTACAATAGAAATGAGGTCAATTTCATGTCTATTGTAGAAAGCTGTGAAATGTTTCAAATTAGGACGGAAAAAACAACTATGTAAGTTAGGAATATATGTTGAAATGTATAAGCTTGAACCCGTAGGTTTTCGAGGCTAACCTACATTCCAAAGCATGTCAGTTTAAATTTCTCTCCACAAAAGTGTCCTGCTGTGAAAGAAATAACTTTATTTCACGCGCAAAATACAAAAATGCAAATGTGATTTCGATTGTGGTTTAAAAAATAAGAAAAAACATTAATTTTGAATCGAAAAATTTGTTTTAAATTTACAAAGAATTTACAACCTTGTTGAAATTTCTTATCCATAGCAAACTAACATTTATAGGAAAAATATTATTTTTCTTATATGTTAAAATATGGATGGAGGGTATTTTCATAATAAGTAACAAGAAACATTCGTCAATAATTG
This sequence comes from Dysdera silvatica, assembly GCA_006491805.2. Classification (NCBI taxonomy): domain Eukaryota; kingdom Metazoa; phylum Arthropoda; class Arachnida; order Araneae; family Dysderidae; genus Dysdera; species Dysdera silvatica. The sequence goes on from QLNU02015360.1 coordinate 292,900,598, forward strand.
TGTTTCATTTCAATACAGTATCCGCAGACATATACCTTGTCACTATTTTTAATTTTCTCCTATTTTCAGTTATGTAGGCGCAGTGATAAATTATTTTAATTTTATTTTAATTCGCCGTAAAGAAATTGGCTTTGGGTTATAACGTTTCATCGAATATTTAGTTATAATACCTGTATTTAAGCTCGCACGTACAATTATTAATCCTTCTTTCTATTGGCACATTTATAACATAATACTTTCTGCCTAAAATACGTTTATTTCCATTAAAAAAGCTGGTATTTCAGAATTGTCATTTTGTTAAAGGATTAACACTTAAAGCTTTTTAAAATTATTAATCATGTCATTTTCATGTCATCTCATTTACATGATCACTATTTTGTCCTTTGCTTGAAGCGTGTTCCAAAGAAAGTAAATTGCACACTTCTCTCAGCCTTTCTAGCTGGATTCAATATAGTAGCTCTAACCTAGACTATCACTAGAATATAGCGTCCATTTATTATAATCCATTTAATTCCAATTTGGCAACAGCAACCACCAATCAATGCTTAATATGCAATTCTAAGTACCTTCATAGCAACATGAGGTGAGTTCATAAGTGCCGATCTATGCCATTGTAGCGAGGATGAAGTAGCAAATCAACTGCTCGCAGTTATTCCAAACGCAATGAAAATATTCATTTCTTGGTGGGGTTGTGAATACGTAAATTGTATTAACATTTACCAGCACCCGGATATGAATGTAAAAATTAGTGACGCATATACAAAATGCAGGTCCAATATTATTTCTCAGTTTCTATTCTGTGTCGTATTCAATAATAAACTTAGAAAGAAAACATATTTTGGATTGTATAGAAATAAAATACAGGGTACCAGGGAGGAAATTACATAAAAAGGTTAAACACTGGTAAAATAGCAATGAAAAAGATCACTCAAGCTTTCGGACGCATCAGCAGCAGTCCTTCATCAGGAGTAATGACGATGTTATGTTTCTGTCTCTTTTTTATACTTGAAATTTCTGGAAAACCCTTCATCAGAGTAGTCCCGCAGAATGGGAAAACCCAATGAGAACCAATGGGAGGCCTCCAATAGAATCATGGAAGAACCCCAATAGGGACCAATGAGAAACCCACACTGCGGGTTACCTAATGTTGGGGATGTCTCATACATTTCAGAGTAAGAGTTGTTTATAAGTTTCTGGAAGTGGTTGTGATGTATTAATGGCTTTCCCGTGTAGTTTGTAAGTTTCCCAAGATTCTAAGAAGAGTCTACTATTCTTGTTTGTGATGTGACGGTGTAGTATTTTTGTTGAGTCCCAGTCGGGTTCGTGTCCGTGTTGTAAAGCGTGTTCTGCCAGACGTGAGGCTATGTCTCCTTTCGCGAGTGCTTGTTTGTGTTCTTTTTTTCTTGTTTTGATCATTCTTTTTGTTTGTCCTATGTAATGTTTGTTGCAGTCTTTGCATGGTATTTGGTATATGGCGCCTGTGAGATCTTCTGGTGGAACTGGGTCTTTAACTTTTGTAAGTTGTTTGCGAAGTGTTGTGACAGGGGAATAGAATGTTTTGATATTTGCCTCTTTAAGGATGCGAGAGATTGTTTCGGAAATGCCGTGAATATATGGAATAGATATGCGGGTGTGAGATGTATTGTTTAAAGATGTACTATTGGGTCTACAGTTTCTGAGAATGAATCGTTTAGGGTATCCATTATTTTTAAGTGCCGTGTGTATGTGTTTTGTTTCTGTGTTTGAAAGTGTTTCATTACTGCAGTGAGAATTCGCTCTAAGACTTAATGTTTTAACAACGGAAGCTTTGTGGCATGTTGGATGATGCGATTTAAAATCGAGATATCTGTCTGTATGTGTGGGTTTACGGTAAACTGAGGTGAAGATTGAGTTATCGTGAGATCTGTGTACAAGAACGTCTAGGAAAGGGAGTTTATTGTTCTGTTCTGTTTCGTATGTGAATTTTATATGTGAGTTTAAGTTATTAAGGTAATGGAAGAAGCTTTGGAGTGTATTAGTTTTAAGTACAACAAACGTGTCGTCGACGTATCTTTTCCAGAATTTAATGTTAAAATTCGGTGAAGACAAAGCAGTTTCCTCAAATGACTCCATAACCAAGTTAGCTACAACACTTGAGACCGGAGATCCCATGGCAGTGCCAAAAACTTGTCTATAGATAGAACCATTTGAGGAGAACACAGCAGAGTCCAGACAAAATTTCAACAATGTGCAGATGTCGTGAGGTGTTAGTGAAGTGCGTTCATGTAGTGTTGTGTCATTTTGGAGGCGTGTAAGTGCGGTGTCGATTGCAAGTGATGTGGGAATGCAAGTGAAGAGAGAAATTACATCGAATGAGACCATGAGGTCGTCGTCGTCAAGTTGTAGGTTATTTAAAGAGGTGCAGAAGGATTGGCTAGTAGAAACAGTGTAGTCGTTATTACCGATTGTAGGAGAGAGTAGACGTGCAAGATATTTTGATAGGTTATATGTAGGAGAGCTGCAAAAACTAACTATAGTTTTAAGAGGAATATTTTGTTTATGAATTTTAGGTAATCCGTAGAAGGATGGTAAGCGGCCGGAAGTGCATTTTAAAGAGTCGTAGAGATTAAATGTAAGTTTTTTAGATTTATAGAGTTTTAGAAGGAGAGAGTTCATTTTGGATTGAATTGTTTGTGTAGGGTCTTTTGTGATGTGGGTGTATGTATTTGTATCAGATAAGAGTGTAGAGACTTTATGTAAATAGTCTGGACGATTTAAGACGACTGTAGTACGGCCTTTATCAGCTGGCAGTATGACAAGGTCCTTATCGTTCCGTAGCTCCCGGAGGGCAACCCTTTGCATAGGCGTTAGGTTGTCCCCAGGGAGTTTTGGACGCCGAAGGAGTCCTGCCACTCTGCAGCGGATATCAGCTGCAACACGTTCGTCAGTGTGAGTATTTTGTAGAGCATTTTCTATGGAAGCGAGAATCTGTGGTGTAGGAATTTTAAGTGGAGCAGGTGAGAAATTTAGGCCGAGTGATAGTACGAATTGCTGTTGTGGTGTGAGATTTTTATTTGAAAGATTTAGTATCCAGTTTTTTGTAAGAAGTTTTGACTGTTCTAGGTTCTAGGCTAGGGCCAGGAGAGCCATGGTCCCCCCCCCCAAATTAAAATCCGGATTTTAATATTCTGCCTATGTGCACGAGCATCACAGGAGACGCCAGTGCATATAGGCAGAAATTTGAACCCTCAAATAATTTTGCCTGGAATCGCCAATGGTTGTGCTTGAAAAGGGGAAATCATATCGAAGCCCAGTGAGATCCTTACTTTCTACTATAACAGGCAGGGCTTAAAGGTTTGTTTTGTAAATGGTTCTCGCCAAGAAAAGGGTGGCTAAATTTTGTTCTCATTGGCTAGCTTTAAAACCATCAATAACTCGAAAAATATGAATTTCTGAGCATTTTCGCACTAACATTTTTGTTTAGAATTTTGAAAGGAAATCGCGCTGTGCAGAGTTCATGCGGCTTGACGGGACACCCTGTATACAAAATTTCATCGCAATGGGGGTTGATTATGAACCTACATTTGCCAATGGTTAAGAATAATGCAACAAGCCGTTTTTCACCTTTGAGTAAAATTGTTTCGATAACACGTTTCAAGAATTAGTTGTCGACAGGTTTTAGGAGAATGATCTTTTTAATATTGAAATTGAAGGGTGCGGTAAATAAAGAATATTGGGCGTTTGAAAACCACAAATAATCATGCATGCTTATTTATAAAATTCTTTATAAGCTAGGTATAAGTTGCACGTTTTCAGAATCAAAGTCTATTTCTTTTTAAAAACGTATGTATATAAACGTGTGTAGTTGATAACATCGATAGAATTTCAAGCAATGTTGTTTAATCAACAAAGAATGTCTGAAAGAAAATTCAATATATTTAACTTAAATATGCATATAATAGGATTACATTTTGATACGGAATTCGAAGAATGAAAACGTTTTCAAAACTCTTGCATGGTATGGTACTTAGATCAATTAAAAAAAATTCATTTACGATTAAACGACGTTCCCTGGTAGTTCTAGCCTGTATTCAGTTAGCGTTTGATAAAAAATTATGATCCCACGTATACTCATTTAAAATTATTCCATGTATTTCATAAATTATTTAATAATTATTACACCGATTTACGATAAATATGTTTTTTTAGACGGTTGCAACCCTTTTTACTATTTTTCGCACGTTACGTGTTACATAGTACAGCTCATTTTTCTTCGTGTGAGTCGCCAACTCTGATATATTGCACGATCTCTTCAAAGGTCTTCAAACTACGGTACGAAGACTTGAATTGGGCGTTCCAAGCCATAAAATGCAATTGGGGGTGGAGCTAAACGTTCATGTTATTTGACTTATTTCCACGCATTCTATCTGCATAAAGTGGATCGATGCTTAAAGATGTTGTCGTCCATAAATTTTTCTTTACGGCTTCTCTTTTATCCTTTGTTTAAATCGCCGCTGTAAATTTCGTTCCATCCCGCTTGCTTAAGAACTTTAATATCTGCAAACGGAAGCGGCCCTAAAAGCTAACGAAGCGGGGCATTATTTTTTCTTTTTTTAATTTTACTTCGGAATAATGGCATATAATTGAAGAATCGTAACTTATTGGTCAATTTCGCTTCGCATTTTTAAACATCATCCAAAAAAACATTAAGTTAAAAGAAATATTGAAAAAGAAAGTGAAATTGACAAGCAGAACTGATGACATCTTCGAATTCAAAGTTTGAAAATGCGTTTTGGACATGATATAATAAGAAATATGTTTTACATATGAGGTGTTTGTGACAATGTAATGTTTATAGTCTCCACATTAATTCAGCTAAATTTTACATGCTTCCTTTTCCTGTTTTTTTTTTAATATTTTAGTGTACTTGTAGGCGTTGCATGGGTTACAAAATGGCTGCTTTATGATTACAAAACTCTGAATTTGACTGATCGCGAAAATTTTAGGCAATAGGCTAAATCGTGTAGAATATGTTATGGCAACATCTCTGGTATTCGAACATAGGGAGGTCTTACTTTAATTACATTATATCTCATGGCATAACATTTACATTACATGAATTACGTTTTCAGCTAGACTCTTTTTGTTTTCGAAATCTTTCACTGCGAGAGAATTGTTTTGAACTCATTCATGTAAGTTGCAATAACATGGTGACTGACATGATCTTGAAAATTATTTACAGGATTCCGGATACCGTGTCTGTCATACTACTTTTCTCTTCTTTTTTTCTTCTAAAGTCGTGTCTTTTTCCTTCTTTAAACTATGTCAACAAAAATACTTAAGTAAGGTTTTACGAAACGTAAGCCAGTCATAGTACTGGATCGTCTGCGATGCCAAGACATTTAAATATTTCTTTAACAAAAGCTTTAACCATGCGATAATTGGTTAAGGTTCGTATAACATATAAAGATTTAATTGTATCTTTAAAAATAAAAAAATCATTATAAGTAATCGTTTGTAGACAAAAACGTTTGTAGAGTTTTGAATGATGTATGCTCACTAAGAACTAAGTCCATGCAGTCGAATTTCGATTTTACGTTGCTATGAATGTATGTTATAAACGTAGAGGCCATTTTTCACCTTTCTTTCATTTTGCTGTTACCAAATATATATTTTCTCAGGTTCATAAATTTTGAACGAGGGCGAATCGAAAAGTCTTTCCCCCCTATTTTTTATTAGCCAAAATAAGGTACATACAGGTAATTACAAATATACGTACTATTCTACGTACCTTACACTATTTTTCCACATAGTCCCCACACCGGTTCAGACATTTGTCCCATCGCAGCACTAAATTTGAGATGCCCCTGTGGTAGAATTCGTCCGGCTGACTGTGGAACCACCGTCGGACTGCTGTCTTGGCTTCATCGTTGCACGTGAATCGCTGTCCTGCCAGGAACTTCTTCAGCGGACCGAAAACGTGGAAATCACTAGGGGGCGAGGTCCGGACTGTATGCAATCAGAACCGCCGACAAGCTCCGGTCATTTCACTGGGAGAGTCTGGACCACCCACCATACAGTCCGGACCTCGCCCCTAGTGATTTCCACGTTTTCGGTCCGCTGAAGAAGTTCCTGGCAGGACAGCGATTCACGTGCAACGATGAAGCCAAGACAGCAGGCAGTGGACGAATTCTACCACAGGGGCATCTCAAATTTAGTGCTGCGATGGGACAAATGTCTGAACCGGTGTGGGGACTATGTGGAAAAATAGTGTAAGGTACGTAGAATAGTACGTATATTTGTAATTACCTGTAGGTACCTTATTTTGGTTAATAAAAAATAGGAGCAAAGACTTTCTGATTCGCCCTCGTAATATGGCTTGCAAAATAACGTAAATTCGAATTATCCTCGTATAGTCGTTGTTAAAAATCGTGTTGTATCTAGAAAAAACTATTTCTTGCAGGTGCAACAATAATTTAGCAAAGCTTTCGGAAAAAAATTGTTGCATCAGCAATGAGTAATTGTACTGTAGCTGCACACTTGTTGAATAAAAAGTGCTGACTAGCTTATACAACATAAACGAATGAAACAAAACCAACTTAAATTAAAAGAACTTGAAGATAAAATGAAAAAAATAGATCAATGCATTTGAATACCAAAGTGTTTAAGCCTCATAAGAACATTCATGCCGTATCCGGATTCGGGCCCGGGATCCAAGGACATTAATTACTACGCTATTAAAATGGATACGGAACTGAATACTTGGTGTGTTTACTGCTTATAAACAATTAAAGACATACAGTGTACTCGATACATCGTTCTCGTTACCATTATTTTCCCACATATAACGTTCATCACATTTGGTGCCGGAATTTTTCCCATAAGAATAACACTAATATTTCCCTGTTCTATCATTCCCTGATTTATCGTTTTAATGCACCGATTGTTTGATAAATTGCGGTTCTGCCGGAATATTTTCCCACATTTATCTTTATTTTTCTTTTCCCTAGGAACGTCTGAGATTTCAGTGGTTAGTAAAGAATTTTAAGTGCCAGCACCCAGAAAGCATCTCCCATCCTAACAAACAATTCTGTTTCTCTAAACTGAGGACTAAGCAGAAACGGGGAGTAAAACTGAGGTAGAGCTATTGTGTTGTGTACAGGTGTGCCCGACTCACAAATCTGAGATAACACCAAGTTTGCGATTACTGTTAGTACAACATACTGTACTAGCTTACTTGATTACAGAGGATGCTGTGACATTTCAATGAATAGAAAATGCTTGTCATTGTTACGGTTGTGTTACTTTTGAATTTTACTTCATTGTAAGTGCCTACATGCATTCTTACATGCTTTCGTTTCCATCTGCTCTTGGTTTCATTAGCATGAGTGCATTTCATATTCCTGTTCGTTTATAACGTACAGTACCTGTATCATTTTATTATCCTTGTGTCATGTCCCAACGTAAAAAGCAAGTGAAAACTTTGCGTGAGAGATTAAAAATAGCAGAGGATGTAAAGAAGAAACTTGAACAGAAACTTGTCGATGTTGAGAAACGTCTGGGCTTAACTGTAAGCACGCTAAATTTGCTAATTGAAAACAAGGACGAACTATGAAAACAGGTCAAAAAAGGCGGTAATGCCAATAAGAAGAGGGAAAACGTAGGGAGTCGACATTTGTCGAGATGGAAAGTGTACTTTCTACGTGGTACCAGCAGGCATGGGCTTCTGATATTCCAGTTGATGGAACCATTCTTTGTGAAAAGGTAAAGACGACTCCCACGCAGCTGAACATAAAAAATTTCGCTGTGTCTAACGGCTGGATAACGAAATTCAAGGATTTGTATGGCCTAATATACAAGAATCTAGCCAGAGAAAATGCTGCAGTAGACAGCGAAAGCCCAGATGCGTGGCTGGAAAATTGTCATCTTTGTTAATTGGCTACGAATCAAGTGGTATTTACAACTCTTATGAAAGTCGACTTTTCTGTAATATGTTTCCTGATCGAACTTCTACTCTTGAAGGAGAGTCTTCAAAATCTTTATTTGTGGGAAATACTAGAAAGACAGAATCTGTGTTAAAATGTTCTAGATCTTGAAAACTCGTGTTTTGAATTAAACCGTAAAGCTTGCATGAAACAAACGTCAATCATAGACTTTTTCAGCTATAAGTAGTAGTAGTAAAACGTACTGTATTGTAACATATGTATATTTCAGTAAATAATAATTATTAAGTTGTTTTTCTCTGTAATTTTGAATAGTTTCCTAGAACTTTGGTTTTCCTGCATAGCCACAAGGCCACTGTCCCATAAGGCCTAGTGGTTAAGACACTCTGGGCTCAACGGAGAGACTCTCGTTCGACTCTAGGACGAGGACAATGTTTCACTTTTTCTCTTATATTACAAAAACTCTAGATTCAGCTTAAACGTGGGTGTCAAAACTATTTATCATGATAAAATCTCCAACGAAAACTCACAAAAAACTCGCCCCGAAGGCTTTGTGTGTTGACCATTATTTGGCAATTGTGTTATCCCTGAGAAGGGTAATAATATCTTACAAAATTAGCTTTCTACTTTATCTGTTCACACCTCCGGAATAAAGTCACACGTCAAACTATGATTTCTACTTTTTTCCAAACCAGCATAACAGTAATATTCTGTATTACTTCAATGTATATTTAATCTCATGACTGTTCATAATATATAACGATGTAAACTGGCATTATAGATTAAATACATATTATTATTATTAAAATGCAGTCTAACCCTTGACTTTTTTAAACTTTTAGAGATAAACTACTTTGCTTTTGTTTTGTAAAAAAAAAAATTAGAAGTTTTTTCATTCGCAAGAAATACGCTTTTAGTTAAAATTCTGTTACGTAAATATTTTTAATAAGAAATTCAAAAACTTAAATTAAGTTCTGTTTTGAAAGTTTTTCCAAAAACACAATTTTATATTCATAAATATAACTACAAATCTTAATATAATAAATATATAATTTTAGTGTTGCATTCAAATGTGTATGAACGTAGTTTGAATATTATTAACAAACATTTCAAAGTTAATCTGTATCAAAAGGTTAATTAAATGTCTAATTTGGCTCTTAATGACATAACGTTAGCGATGACTTCTTCCGTTTTAGGTATATTTCATTTTCACGTATATTTCATTATTAGTTAAACGATAAATTACAAATATGAGAAATTGACGTGAGAATGGCAACACAAAAATAAACATTATAATTATAATAAATTGCCAATTAAGGAGTGCCTTATCAATTAAGAATAGACAAGGTTCATCAGTGAACAAACGAAACTGATTAGCATTAAATAGTTTTTTATCATTTATTTAATCCTTTTCGAATATAACGAAATAGACACACCTAAAGAAAGTGGCATAGTCCATTCAACTTGGAAAAATGCTCGCGTGCGAAGAAACTGATTATATATGCATTAGTTTAATTTTCTTTATTTTTGCAGCTACGTTTCGTGGTCGCGTGTCGACTAAGATGCTGTCTAGCAATTCATTTAGTTGAACTATACAAAACTCCTTTAATATTTGTATGGCAAAACACCGTTTTGAATTCTTATATTTTTTAGTTTGCTGTGTGAAGTTGTTGACATAAAAATATTAGATATTTATTTAACGTGTTTCGCGAATATAAAGTCATTTTTATTTTCCTCTCAAATAAAAAGAATTTTATGAGTTCTGTTCAAGATTTTCCTGTTCTTATCTCATGGAAATGCTTTCGAAATTCTTCTTTTCGCTCTATTTTTGAGCTAATTTTTCTTCCCCAGGAAAAGGAAAAATCTCCCTATATGCAGAGGCATTGACAAGGGATCATAAAGATCAACAGGCGCCAAGCACCTACCCCCAGTCTCACTCCAAAATATACAAGAAAAAACCACAATTTATTTCCTAGAAATATAATATTTCATGTTGTATCTCTCCGAGAAATGATGCAAATATTCCGATCTCTTTGTGAATAGAATAAAATAATTATAAAATGCAGGCAACATGAAAAGAGTGCATGAAGTTCGGGTCGACCAAGGATATATACAAATTCTATTATCGTTCTGAAATGGAAAGTTTTTGTAAATCGGAAAATACATTGTGAAAGGGATGCAATGGAAATCAAAGACGGATGTATGTAATGGGTATGGCGGAATAATGCAAGCTATTTTTAGTAACTTGAAAATCGACATTTATTGAATACATTACAAAATAATGTATCTTTCATTGGTAATTGTAATTTGCAGTGTGGTAACCATGAGTTTGGATTTTAACTACGATTGGATTTCGATCTCAGGTGCATTAGATTGCAAACGTTTTTAATTCATGGTCTAAGCTTTGAAATTAAATAAATTTTCCGTTATTGAGTTAAAGTTTTAATTTTCATGATTTTGGTTTCAAAAATTGTCTTTCTGAGAAACAATCTTCAAGTTCCATAAATTTTGCGATTGCTTGATCAAATCTCTACAATATTTCGACTATTCTTTTTTATTTTGCATATTTTTGGGCAAACTATTAACAAAAAATAGACACTATGTCTATTTCTAAATTCAATATTTTAAGATATTATTCAAAATAATTTTGGTGCCATCAAAGGAAATAAATTTATTATAAATTTTATAATTGAAATACGACAAAAATATATTTTTTTGGTATAGGGTTTAGGTTATGTCCTGTAATAAATTTCGGAAAAGGTGATCCAAAAAATTTTTTGAGTGCTTTTGGCTCAACAGTAAATTATTTAACTTTATTTTGTAAACAAGGATGGTCAAAGCTATATTGCGGAAAAATTTCTTTATATATCTCCGAGTAATATTACACTGCCTCAGCTTTGCACTGTTCTGTTTTTACGTTTCTCGAAGTAGTAGCAGTGAAAGATAGATAACAAGAAAACTGTGTTACATCTCTGGACAGCTAAGTCACATCTATTGTTCTAGAAATCAATTATTGGGTAAAATAAAATAAAATAAAAGAATATAAAAAACGATATAAAACGAAGATATAAATAAAAGGCTTTTTTCCTACAAACTAGCTTTATACTAAAAAAAGAGTAACGAGTTTCAATGAAGATGTCAATTATGGATCATAAATTTATATCCCAAAAGTATGTATAAGCATATGAATACCTATGACCGATGCTCGGTTCAGAGCATTAACTTAGCTGACCTTGCGCTATAAAAAACACATTGTCGATTTATATGTTTATTATATTTGTGCTCCTTTGGTTCAACTATACATGATACATTAGTAATTTGATTTACAAGATTTATCTTGATGCCGCTTTACTGTTCAAATTTCATGAAAATTGCTCACTCTGTTATGAAGGAATACACTGAGAGAAAATACTGATACATTTTCCCTGAATTCTAACTAATAAATTAGTAGGATTCAATATTCAAGGATAGGGGTTCACGATGATCCCCGAAACACTGAAGCCAAAGAGACTTGCTGTATCTTTTTTGCGATATCCATGTATGTGTGTGTGTGTGTGTTTCTCTTCCCCCCCCCCCTTCAGAGGAAAAAGTATTTATTCAACATGCACCATTAAATATTACATATATTGATGTTCTCATTTTGCTCGTATGACACATTTACAAA
>QLNU02015360.1:292912283-292941881 GCA_006491805.2 Dysdera silvatica
ATATTCCCCACGGATTTTAATGAAATTTAGTGGATTTGTAAAGGGGGCCGAAACATCGGATAAATATTTTTTTATCGGCTAAAAAATATTTTTAGGGGGTGAACCCGCCCCTCGAAAATCGACCATATTTTTGTTTTTCGGCTATAACTTCTGAACAAATCATGATAGCGTAATTTCGTAAATGTACAAAATTTTGCAGCCTATCCACCTGTGTAAAAAATTGTTTAAGAAATGTGATGACTTATAAAATTCAATTTTCGTATTTTTTCACAAGGGAAGTAACGCGTAGCGGCGACTTTTTTTTCTTGTTCTTGTATGCACAGCTGCTATGCAGGAGAAGTAACACGTAAGGGGCGACACTTCTCTTGCATGCATAGCTGTAAGCAGGGGAAATAGCGTGTAGGGACGACTTGAGGTATATTTCAGGAGAAAGTGGGGAACCGCTTTCACAGACGAAAAACAAATGATATGATTAAAGGTACAAATGATATGATTAAAGGTACAAAAACATCAAGTCATTGACTTTAGTTATCCCCTAAATATGTGATTATTAAGCCAACTTCTTCTGGAGATATAAATATTTACTTTCAGAGAGATTTTCGTGGTCACCCTATATCATGCACTATAATTCGCCGTGTATATGAGCCATGTGGTCTCTAATTACGAAACTGTAAAATACTCACAAATAGGAAGACAAAGGAAATTGAAACAGATGCAGAGTAATTAAAAGTTAATACGCAATGACCTGTTAGAGAAACACATTTACCATATCTACAGGTTTTTTAAGTTTTACGGATCAAAGGACAGACGTATAATATATGCCATAAATTTCATAATTAGAGACAACACAGCTCATATACACGGCGAATTATAGTACATGATATAAAGTGAACCCCGAAAATCTCCTTGAAAGTAAATATTTATATCTCCAGAAGCAGTTGATTTAATAAGCTCATATTAAGGGAATAACTAGAGTCACTGACGGGATTTTGTTTTTGTACACATAATCACATCATTTATTTTTCGTCTGTGAAAGAGGTTTCCCCACTTCTTCCTGAAAATATACCTGAAGTCGCCCCTACAGGCTTGCGTACAGCTATGCATGCAGAAGAAATGTCGCCCCTTACGTGCTACTTCCCCGGCATAACTGCTGTGCATACAAGAAAAGCGTCGCCCCTACGCGCTACTTCCCCTGTGGAAAAATATGAAAATTGAATTTTATAATTCATCATATTTCTTAAACGATTTTTTTTACACCAGTGGATAGGCTGTGAAATTTTGTACATTTACGAAATTAAGCTATCACGATTTATTCAGAAGTTATAGCCGAAAAACAAAATTATGGTCGATTTTCGAGCGCTCTCTAAAAGCTACGTCTGATGAAGCTAAAGTAAAGGTAACTTCAATAATCCTCTTTAAAATCTCTTTTCAAAAACTGGTCTTTTTCCTTAAATCCACGTCTAAAATTATATCGACAGTAGAATCTCTTTTCCCCAGGAAGCGTACGTAACACATGCTTGCAAATGGCAATATACAAATTCGTGCTGTTTAGCCTCTTTCGGTAATTCTTGCCAATCGTTTATGCCTTTAGTCAAAGCTGGATTATAATAAATGGATTCTCTATCGGCAAAAAGCCAACAAGGCTTATAATAAGCACTATTCAGTTTCGGAGAATAGCATAACTAAGGACGATAAATGATTTATTAATCAGTGCTTTTCTTGTAATAGTACGTACCGAGAAGCACCTTTTTTTTTTTTTTTTGTTTCAAGGGAAAAGGGCCTTTCAGTTTACAAGGCCCGAAATTATTATTATTTTTTTTCAAAATATTGTCATTTATATCAAGGGGATAATGTCAACGGCAGTGGCATAACGGAAAATCTCGCCGGCACCGCACAATTTTTGAGGGGGCCCCTTTACAAAAGTAAAGTTGTACATATATATATATATACATACATATATATAATATATATATATATATATATATATATATATATATATATATATATATATATATATATATCATCATCATCATATTCAACCATTATCTATCCACTGCTGGATGAAGGTCTCTCCAAATGCTTTCCACACAAGTCTATCCTGAGCAATTCGCTTCCACGTCACCCCAACCTGTTTTCTTATTTCATCCACCCATCTAGTTTGAGGACGTTTTCTAGGTCTTCGGTGGTCTCTTGGAATCCAGTTCAGAATTTCTGTTGTCCATCGTTGATCAGTTCTTCTTGCAATATGCCCAGCCCATCGCCATTTCAGTCCTTTTACTTTAACAATGATGTCCTCTACTCTAGTTTGCTCTCTCACCCAAGTGTTTCTTTTTCGATCTCTCCTAGTTATTCCAAGCATGCACCTCTCCATGCTCCTTTGCGTTGTCTGTAACTTTCGTATTGCTCCAACTGTTAGACTCCATGTCTCTGATCCATAAGAGAGGACTGGCAATACACACTGGTTGAAGACCTTTCTTTTTAGACACAAAGGCAATTTCCCCTTCAGGATAAAACTGTTTCTTCCAAATGCACTCCAGCCAAGTTTAATACGTCTGTTGAGTTCTTTCATAATGTTGCCATCCATTGAAATCAGCTGGCCAAGGTAAATATATGAATCAGCAATTTCTAGCTCAGTGTTGTCAACTTGTATTTTTGTTTCCTCTACAAAATTATTGAACATGATCTTAGTTTTTTGTAGGTTCATCTTGAGTCCAACTTCTTCACTTCTAGTTGAGAGCTCTTGTACCATGTCTTGGAGTTCTAATGGGTCCGTTGAAAAAATAACAATGTCATCAGCAAACCGCAGATGATTTAAATATTCACCATTTATTTTTATTCCCTTGTTATTCCAATTTATCAGCTGAAAAATCATCTGTAAAGCAGAAGTAAAAAGTTTTGGAGAAATGGTATCTCCCTGCCTCACCCCTTTGCCAAGTTTGATAGTTTTGGTATCTTTATGTAACCGAAATTTTGCACTTGCATTTTTATACACACGTTTCACCATGTCAATGTACACATCCTCAATGTCTGTTGATCTTAAAGAGTTGATGACTGCTGATGTTTTTATAGAGTCAAAGGCCTTCTCATAGTCAATAAATGCAACACACAATGGAAGTTCATATTCATGTGTTCTTTCAATTAATTCTCTTAATACTTGAATATGGTCCACTGTACTGAATCCACTTCGAAATCCAGCTTGTTCTCTTGGTTGAGCTGCATCTAATTTTTTCTGCAGGCGATGTGTTAGCACTTTTGTGAAGATTTTATAAATAGCAGGTAACAAGCTAATTGGTCGGTAATTTTTCAAATCCTCTTTATCACCTTTTTTATGCAAAAGAATTACTGTTGCAGAATCCCATTGGTTTGGTATGTTACCGCTGTTAAGACATTTGGTAAAGAATTTTGCAAGTATGTCTTCTACATGTTCTCCAGCTTCTTTTAGGATATCTAATGTAATGCCATCATCGCCAGGGGCTCTTCCTTTCTTCATACTTTTTATTGCAAATGCTACTTCTTCTTTTAAGATTTTAGGAGCTGTTCCTTCGACTATCTCAGAGTCTTCGTTTAATCCACTGTTACTTTCATATAGCTTTCTGTAGAATTCTTCAACTCTTCTAAGTATTTCTTCCCTATTTCTTGTTACGGTGCCATCCTCTCCTTTTAATGCAATGATGTGTTTCTTCCCAACAGATAAACTTCCTTTAACAACCCTAAGGCTCTTGTTATTTTCAATGGCTTCCTTTACTAGCTCACAGTTGAATTTTCTTATGTCTTCTTTCATGCTTTTGCGCAGAGTTTTACAAAGTTCTATGTACTCAATCCTGGAACTGGTATTTCGATTGTCCACCTTCATATCTCTTCGCCTTTTCATGAGCTGTTTCGTCTTCTCAGATAATTTGCTATTCTGCTTTTTACATATTACACCACCAATTTCCCCAGCAGTTTCAATTATTGTCTTAACAATGTTTTCATTTGCTTCTGAGATGTCAACTTCTTCAATAAGTCCTTCCAGTGCAGAAAAGCGATTTTTTAATTCCAACTTGAATGCCTCGGTATTTACTTTCAGTTTCATTAGATCCACCCTCTTACTTACTTGTTTCCTAATGAGCTTCTGTCGTTCTAATTTAGTATTTAAGTGCACTTTACATCTCACCATTCGATGATCACTTCCAGTATTAAATCTGTTCAGTACACTGCAATCTTCAATAATTGATTTCTTGTTTGCCAGGATATAGTCAATTTCACTAGTTCCCCCATTTGGGTGTTTCCATGTCCATTTTCTTTGCGGTTTCTTCTTAAAAAATGAATTCATGATGCTAAGATTTTCAGCTTCTGCAAATTCGATGAGTTGATCGCCACGTTCATTCCTTTCCCCATATCCGTATTTACCAACCGATGTCTCTCCTTGTTCCTGTTGTCCAATTCTTGCATTGAAATCCCCCATGATGAGCTTGATATGTTGTTTCCCTTTGGTGTGTAACTCTTTGATTTCTTCATAAAATTCTTCAACCTCTTCGTCGGTATGGCTTGATGTTGGTGCATATACCTGTACTATTTGAAGTTGGTATCGCTGGGTTAGTTGAACAACAAGCCTCGCTGCTCGATCTGATGTACTTTCAACTTCCAGAAGACAGTCTTTAATTCTTTTGTTGATTAAGAAGCCAACACCACTTGTTCTTCCAGTTTCCGTTCCTCTATAATAAAACAAATGTCCACTTTTAAGTTCCACCAACTCTTCACCTTTTCTTCTAACTTCACTGAGTCCTACAATGTCCCATTTGATCTTGTCAAGTTCTTCTTCCAATTCCTGAAGTTTTGCTTCAGAAGCAAGGGATCGTCCATTATACGTTGCCAAGGTCAATAACAAACGGCAGCCTGGGCCATTCCAGTGATTCTTAGCACCCCCTGCTTTCATGCCACACTGACCGCTGCCTTGATCAGGAGCACTCCAGCACCTGGAGACTAGGGGCCATGGTTTCTGGTGTGTCAACATAATGGAGGAATTAGCCATAATTTCACCACGCTGGCTAGACGGGTTGGTGAATTAGCCCTCCCCTTCCGCCTTTCCATCCGTGCAGCAAATATTAATTTGCCTCTTGGATAGAAAGCCCAGCCTGCACCACTTGAAGGCGGGGTAGGACACTAGGTTACTGGCCCGGCCGGTTCCACACATCGTCACATACGTTCAGCGTGTGGGTCTCCTTCCAGTTAGATACCAGCAACCCTTTTGCAGGCCATATATATATTATATATATATATATATATATAAAAGTTTTCCTCGCCCATTCTTGGCGGAAACAGGCTTTGGGACGGGCAGAGCGCCATGTTCCCAAGCCTCTTTTTACATCACTTCTTAATGTGCCATGTCTAGAAACTTCCTGACAATGTGACACGTGTTTAGGATTGTGGCTTTTTGTATTTCAATGTAGGTGTTTGGGTCAATGTTGAGTATCTCCAAATTCGTCGCAAGCGTTTTTGGTACTATCCCTGTTGCTGAGATGACTAACGGGATGATGAGGATCTTTTCCATACCCCATATATCTCGTACTTCATGTCTGAGATCTTGGTACTTGGTGATTTTCGTTGTGTAGGTTGTCTGTATGTTATTGGTGTTGGGTACTGCTATGTCGATTAAGTACGTGGTCTTATTCGATTTATCGACGAGGGTTATGTCAGGACGGTTATGTGGGACTGTCTTGTCTGTTATGATTGCTCTATCCCAGTAAAGCTTGTGTGTTTCGTTCTCATGCACGGTCTCTGGCTCATATTTGTAGTACGGGCATTTTTCTGTCAGAAAGCCAGCATTCGCTGCCAATTTCTGGTGGACTATTTTCGCTACTTGATCGTGTCTATGTTTGTAGTCTGACTGCGCAAGGATCTTGCATCCTGCCATCACGTGTTGGATTGTCTCCGATGCCGCATGACAGTGTCTGCATTTGTCGCTTTCTATGTCTTTTCTCTGGATGAATTTCTGATTGTTCCTTGTTGCGATCACTTGGTCTTGGATGGCTAGCATGAATCCTTCTGTCTCTGGCTGGAGAGTGCCTTTGGCCAGCCAAGAATTTGATGCCTTTTTGTCAACGTGTGGTTGTTGCAGGTCATTGTAGTGCCTGCCATGTAATGGTTTTCCGGCCCAAGTTCTCAGTTTCTGTTCGTTGGCTGTTTCCAGGACACGCTCTTCGGTACTACACAGGTTTAGTGGCGTGTAATTTGCATCTGCTTGTATTATGGCTTGGATGAGTGGCGATCGGGGACTCTTCAACTGGAAGTATTGCCTCATGCTCTGGATCTGCTTGTCATGTAAGTCTTTGAGGGTGGCTTGCCGGCTCTTCTCTGGATGGTTCTCATTTTCCGCTGGAGTTGTTCTAGTTCAGTGTTGGACCATTTGATGATCCCGAAGGAGTAGGTGAGCACTGGTACCGCATATGCGTTAATTGCTTGCGTGGTGTTCTTCCCGCTCAGTTTCGTCTTCACAATGCTTCTAAGTCTTTCTTGGAATGCTTGCGTGAGCTGGACTTTGACTTTCTTGTGCTCCTGCTGCCGTTTTTGCATTATCCCTAGGTATTTGTAGGTTTCGCCCTCGTCCAAGGTCTTCAGTAGTCTCCCGTCTTCGAGTTCGATGCCTGGTAAATCTTCTTTGCTATTCTTCTGTATTTTGCACTTATCGAGGCCGAATTCCATTCCTATGTCCTTGGACATATATACACACACACACACATACACAGAAGTATGTACAAGATAGATAACGTAATTGATATAAACCGTTGTTAACACTCATTAAGTTCATTTATAAAGTCCAGTTGATTTGTGTAATTTGCACTAGAATGAAGAGAACTACAAAAAGTCCATCAGAAAAGAAAAATCCATGAAATCACCGAAAAACCGTTTAGAAACCATTTCTTTAAGTGCAAGAGGCCATTGTTCGCTTTCGCTTTCTTTTTGGTTTTACGGCTCAAAGACTACAGTGGTCATGCTGCGCCGGGACCTACTGTTTTCCGAGGAATCCGAACCTCTTAAGGCCTAGGGAACCAAACCCCGGACTACAGTGAGCAGTGCGATCTTTATGAGATCTCTGAGTAAGCGTTCTTTGCACTGCTGGGAGTCGAACCCGGATTAGCGGCGCACTAGGAGAACGCGTTACCACACTGCGCCACCGCAGGGCTAGGCCATTGTTTGCCGTAGACTGCTGCTTTTCTAAGCATTCTAATTCTAGAAGGTTCCAGTGTTGGACAGTGTAAAATAACATGCTCCACTGTTTGCTCAACAGTTTCGTCACAAAAACAGGAAGAAGATTCTCGCAGACCGAATCTTTGAAAATATTGGCCAAACCTTCTATGACCAGTTAGCAACTGGGTTAACTTGTAAGAGAGTTCTAGATGGTTTGCATTCAGCCCATCTTTGACGGTTGAGAAAAATTTCTTTGTTACGCTTCCATTCCTTGAATGCGTCCATAGTTCCTCCCATTTCTGAAATATTGTATCTTCTACAGATTTTTTTATTTCAGTCATAGGAGCTTTATCATATAATATTGGAAGATCATCTGATAGGGCGGCAAACTTGGCAAGTGCATTGACGCTTTCATTTCCTTGATTTCCATTGTGGGCTTTAATCCAATTCAGTTTTATCTCCCAATAATTTGATTGGAGATTTGACATAACCTGCCGAATGCCTTCAGAGATGGGATAGTGGTTGTTGCAATTTTGAATAGAATCAATTGTAATCTGGCTATCAGTGTAAACGGTGGCCCTTTTTGTTGATATACGATATGCTTCGTCATTCAAATGTTCAAGAACCAATGCAATCGTCATTGCTTCTGCTTGGTTACTTGAACACAATGGATGAAGTCTGTATTTTACCTCTTTGACAACAATGTCCTCCTTGTAAAGGATGAAGGCACCTCCAACCTGTTCATTAATTTTACTATTATCTGTATATATTTGAAATTCAAACTGGGAGTGGAACATATGGCCAACGTTGTTAGGACAACGTCCCAGGATGAATGCATTTGGAGGGCAGAATAGGCAAATCATGGCTCTGGTCATCTATTGCCTTCTTCTGGGATCGAAAAATTTCCACTATTTCCTGCACTTTTGAACATATTAGAGTAATTCCTGCTGGAAGACAAGCAGCTTCATATGAAATGGTGCGAAATCCCTTAATAATACGTAAAGCTATGGTTCTCTGTACAGAATTAAGCTTACGTTGATTATACATTTTATTTAAAGCAGAAATCCAGGCGGGTGCTGCATATGTTAATAAGGGAATAATAGCTCCTTCATAAAAAAATTTTAAGGTAGGGGATCCTATTCACCCAGGTCAACTTCGCCATTTTAGATAAAGCATTAATAATATTAAAAGATTTTGCGCAAATGTAATGGATGTGAGTATTCCAATTCAATTTATCATCAAAAAATACACCACGGCACTTTAATTTTTTAACAATTTTGAGTCTCTTTCCGTCCAAAAAATTGATATTTGGTGTTTTATTCTCTTGCGAGTAAAGTGCATTGCCTTTGATTTATTGTCGTTAAAAAGATGTCGTTGTACGATTTTATTACTGTAGGACCATTTTGATATTTGTTTTAAACACCCATTCCCAAACATTTCCAGTTCCAATCCCGTTTTTGCTGCCCCAAGTAGGACAATGTCATCAGAAAATGCAACTATTTCTACATTGGGGGTGGGGGGGAATTTTAACTTCAGCAAAGAATCGAAGAAAATGATCCAGAACCCAGGACCACAGCACGATCCTTGAGGACATCCTTTCGTCACAGCTTTACTACATGCAAGAGTTGAAGTTACTATGGTTGCAGTTCGCTCACAAAAGTAATTCTGAACAAGCCTACAGAGATTATTAGGGCACTGGAATGATCTCAATTGTTTTAGAATTGCAGGCCACCCAGCAGTGTCGATTTTTTTGAGTCCATACCTCTAACGATATTTAGTACTTCATTTAAAGTAAAGTCGAGGTCATCCTTCGTTTAGATTTTATCATTTACTATTTGCCTACAGTACTTAACGATAATTTGTATCTGTCGTCTCGTTGTCATCTGGAGCAAAATAGTCCAAAAGAGTTTCAACAGTTTCATTTAGACTGTCAATATAGTTTCGTCCAATTTTTTAATCGTTGTAAGATTTGCTGCAGATTTCATTTGTCAGACAATAATTTTGTATAACGCGTTCCACGGCTATGCACATTCAGCAGAACAAAATTCTTTGAAAGACTGAATTTTCGAAATTTTAATTTCTTCGACATATTTTTTTCCCGATCAAAGTAATCTTTTTTCCTCATTTCACGAAGGTTAGTGTTATCATATGTTCGTTGATATTTTCTACGTTTAGTGTTAGCGTGTTTGTGTGTGTATGTATGCAGATACACAGAGTGATCCAAATTAAACAGGAGGTGTTTAGACCTCTCTGTAGAGAAAACTACTCTGTCAATTTCACCCAAATTTCGTACACATGCTCCCCTGAGTATGCGGTTTTGATTTCTGAAAGAAAAAAAATGAGTTCATATTTCGGCCGCTAGGGAAGGAAATGGCGCTGCGGAGCAGGCAATTTATTAATATTAACAACGAAAAAGTGTTTTAACATGCAATAACCTTTATTGCAATCACACTAAATTAACTACAAATTACAGTATACCGTAGGACAGTAGGTATGACTAAAAAAAGATTTGTGCAATAACTTTATTGCTATCATATGTGGAACCACACTATCATCACAGATACGGCTCGATATGTCCCCCGTCTCTTTGCTCTAGAAATTGCATTCGATGCACAACACATTCCACGGCAGAACGTAACTCATTCGCTTGGAGGTGGGATACATGTTGCGAAATTCTGTCTTTTAAGACTGCTAAGTTCGGAACATTGCCTTTATAAACGCAGCTCTTTAAATATCCCCACAGCCAAAAGTCACAAGGGTTAAGATCGGGTGACCGAGGCGGCCAAGATGTTGAAAATGACCTGCTAATCACTCTGTCATCCGAAAAGTTTTGCCGTAATAATGTTTGAACAGGCAACGCGATGTGCGGGGGTGCACCATCTTGCATGAAAATTGTAGTGTCAAGACAATTTCTCTGTTGAAGCAAAGGAATGACAAAGTTCCAGAGCATAAATGCATACCTAGAGCCAGTAACAGAACATGTCATTGGCCCCGAGGCCGTATTTTCTTCAAAGAAGTAAGGACCAATGACGAAAGATGAGGTGAAGCCACACCACACTGTCACTTTTGGAGCATGCAACGGAATTTGTTGATGAACGTGGGGATTTGTGTCAGACCAAATACGGCAGTTACATGTGTTTACAGCGCCATTCAAGTGGAAATGGGCCTCATCACTCCACAGTATCTGCCAAGGCCATTCATCATCCACTGTCATCCGAGCAATGAACATCAAAGCAAATGTTTTCCGCACGTCATTATCACCAGAAAGCAATTGCTGAGTGTGGGCTATCTTATACGGATAAAACTTCAGGACATTTCTCATAACTCTCCACACTGTCGTATATGATAGATATCGTATATGATAGATATAGTAGATATCGCACGTGCACTACTGCTACCATGTGCACTTGCTGCTCCCCGCTCCACTACTGCAGTTGCAACTCTTCAAATTGCTGCACTCGAGTTGGTTTGTGGCCTCTCAGCCTCGTTTAATGGCGAATGTTCTGTTCTCTTCAAAATACAAGACCATTTTTCGAAGATTTGTAATTGTGAGAGGGCCTCTGCGTAAACCTTTTACCTGCCGAAATGCTTTAAGTGCCGCAGAAGCATTGCTATTTCGTTGATAAAAGAGCTTAACGAGTAACGCGCGATCTGGTAAAGTAAGTTTCATGACGGAGTCCTCGTATGGTGGAAAAATGCTTCACGACTCCTTATATAGGCAGAGGATGTTGCGCATGTTAAGTAATATGTAAATTGCCTGCTCTGCAGCGCCATTTCCTCCCCTAGCGGCCGAAATATGAACTAAATTTTTTCTTTCAGAAATCGAAACCGCATTGGCCAAATAGTTTTCTACAGGAAGTCTAAACACCACCTGTTTAATTTGATCACCTGGTGTGTGTATATATATATATATATATATAAATAAATAAGAGGGATATTCCGAAAGTAAGTTTCGTCATTTTATTTCACAGGGAAACTGTATTACAAATTGAGAAAACACATTGCCATAACAAAAGACAAACCTTTGGCTATTTTTCCACATTGCCGCCACTGATATCGATACATTTGTCGTTTCGTGAAATCAATTTCAAAAAACCCTCCTTGTAAAAATTGGTGCCCAGCGATTTTAGGTAGTTCTTCACAATCTGTTTGAGCATGTCCAACACCCAATGTGGATACGACATCAGATACAGTTAAGGGGTCATAGGATACTTCAAATTTTCAAAAAATTGTTTTTTTTATCACTTCAAAAAAAATTTAAACCATTAGAAGTATTTTGAAACAAACCGGAGCAAAAACTGTCCACTACGAGACTGACAGTGATGAAAACAATAATACTACATTTCATTCATTTTTAAGTGTTCGTAAAATTTTAAGGTAGATTTTCTCAGGACGTATTTTTTGAGCTTGCGAACATAATAACTTGCCAACTGGTTATTATAATTGAATAAAATTTTCCAGAAAACTTTATTATATGGCACTTTACGGTCTGTATCTGCTTTTTGCCATTTTTATTTATAAGTTATTAATTATGGACAAAATAGGGTCTTAAAAATATGCATAAAAAATCATATTGAAGAACAAAAAATAATATTCATAATTAACATTTAGAGTTACTACTTTTTTGAGGTAGAATATAAGTATACAATATCTGTGAACAATTTGAGCCCATGAGCAACACTGTAGCAGCAAAATTTAAGTTAAAATTCTACGCGTAGTCTGTTGCCACGCAATATTCAATTCGTAAATCATATTTAATATTTTGTAAAATTAAGAAAAATATTTGACATTTAAAATTATTTTTGGCCATGTTATATATACAGGGTGTTCCAAAAACATCGAGTCAAAAGTATATAGCCGTGATCCTTGTGCAAAATGGACCATAATGGCCCTTTACATGGGGGGTCGGAAATGAATATCCACGGAGTTATGCATACTTTTATTTCGCAGAGGCGGGATCTATAATGACCAATGGCGCTTACAAACCAAGAAGTTGTCTCCCCCGAAAATTTCAACTCCGGCGCGGGGTTGCTACATTGCATCCTCAAACAGGTTTCCAGGCGTGTTGGCATTTTTTGTGGTTGCTGAGATTGGCGACTTGATTTTATAATTGGCGCAATTTCATAAATAAAGATTTTAAGGCTCCTACGTAGGGCTGGAAACTTCCCTCAGAGGTGCACTACGAACATAGGATGGCCCCAAGATCCGTGGGAGCCATTCTTAGTTCTAAAGCAAGAAATTTAGATAAAAATGAATATCTCGAGACTCGCAACACCGATTAAAGAAGTTTACCTAAGGAATGTTTCAATTTTTGCTACGAAGGGCAGGGCAGGCCATAGGGGGAAGGGTGAATTGCACAGGGACCCGGTGCGGCCAAGGGCGCCCAGTACTAAAAGGAATAAACCCTCCGCCCAGCATGCGTTAACAAGATCCGTATACGGACGCCTTACCAACTGCGCTACTGGGACGCCCCTCCCCCAACCATGCTGTTTAAAATTACTTTGTGCACGTTCATACAAATCGACACCCTCCCAGAGGCGTAGCCAGGCGGAGGTTTTGGGGGTTGCGACCCCCGCTATTACAATGAAATTTTGTATATTTAACATAGGAATATATGAGTTGTAGCTCTGTAACCCCTCCCATTAAGCCTATAACCCTCCCCTTATGAACTTTCTGCCTACGCCACTGCACCCTCCCCACCTCTGGGATTCGTACTGGATAAACTTTTATTCTCCGAAGATTCTTTTATTTTCGCTCATGTTTTACCGTCCCAGAATTTAAAAGTCGTTGCCGTTGTGCTTATTTTCCCATGTTAGTTTATTTCCAATGTTAATTTTGCTAATTTTTGCTTACCTGGGGGGGGGAATAAAATGGCCAAAAAGTCAATGGTTTGATTCTTAAATAGCTTGCCAAAAATTCGCCATTCGCGCCAAAAATTGGCGACGGCAAAACTTAGGAAACTAAATTCAAGGGGCGAGCCAAACTTTCAATCACAATTTTCATTGGCTCGAAATTGTTAACTCCCACATTCCAGAGATGCACAGCTAATAAGATACCAATTTCTTGATAATACAGCCCAGATGCAGTGTATTGGACAAATACGTTGGTTATAGGTGTAAATTCCTTTTTTT
The DNA here is from genome assembly GCA_006491805.2 of Dysdera silvatica. NCBI lineage: Eukaryota > Metazoa > Arthropoda > Arachnida > Araneae > Dysderidae > Dysdera > Dysdera silvatica. Next base: position 292,925,582 of record QLNU02015360.1, read on the forward strand.
TTATCCAATCATGCTTTGTTATTTGTTTATAGCCATAACTCCGTGGTTATTTATTTCCGACCCCCCATGTAAAGGGTCGCTATGGTCCATTTTGTACAAAGATCATGGCTATATACGTTTGATTCGGTGTTTTCGGAACACCCTATACATAATAGATGGTTTGTTATTGTTGATCAAAAAATTTTTTAATTAGATTTATATTTACTGAGAAAACTAAAGTTAAAAAACCATTATAAATTTCTCCATTTTGGGGACTCTAAAGGTCCTATGACCCCTTAAGCTCCTGTCTGCTAACCATTTTCTGTACACCGTCGACGTTCGTTGCAGTCGTGGACATGGAGGAGCGCCCAGATTGATCTTCTGTTATGGGGAAACCGAGTTGTAAAGTTTTAATTATTTTTTGTTAGAATTTAAGATTTAGAAATTTGGAGTGGAAGAATTAAAATGAAGTTAAAGTACTTATAATTAAGTTTGCAAATTTAAGGTTAATGTTTTTATTGGTTATTTTAACTATTTAAGAACATTACAACCCCATTACCATTACATTCAATATCAAGTTTATTTATCGAAAACTGCAATGCAAGACCGTGAAAATTAAAGGGATGGATTAAGTATATTGAATGATTGTGTTTTACGTTAAATATAAAAAAAAAATTAAATTTAAATACAGTTTTCTTTCAATGACCACATTCTCAATTTTAAAACTGACAGGAAAATAATTATTAAAAAAAAATATATATATATATATATACTGCCTTTTATTTTATATAATAAACATGATAATATCAAAACAAAATGTAGGGTTTAAAATTTAACTGTGCCATTTATTGGGGACAGTAACAAATTTCTAGAATACAAGTAATTTCACAAACATGTTTACTTTAAAATCTTCCTTTAACATATTCTTTAATAGGTTTAAACCTTGTATAAACATTTTTATTTACAACTGGAAACATCACGAAACTTTTAAATTATGAAACAAAGTTCAATTACCCATTAGGTCATCTATAATGAAAAAAATATGGGGCATAAAACCACCAGAAAAGAGAAAATCCTTTGGAATTTTAGTGGTGAGGGCACATGGAATTACACATTAAAAGGAAGGAAAGGTAACTGTAACTTACATGTTTAATTGCTTATTTTGGCCCTTGTCATTATGGAGTTCTCATTATATGTGTTCATCTGATGAACACCCCACTTCTAAATTAGCACTCTCTCTGGTCTCTTCAGGTCTGAACAGGTCAATTTATATCGACGCCATCTTGTGGATTGGCCGGTCCAACTGCCAGAATTTTAGGTCGCCAAGAAAAAATGCTAACTTTCATTTGACCCATGTTAATTTTTCGTCGTCAGGTTGAAATTGGCAGCCCACTCTGGCATCCCGAACACGGCACTGACCTGATTTTTTGCAAAATTACGGATGTCCAATATTGTGTCTAAATTAAACTGTAATGTTTGATTTCAGCAAGCAACAATTGTTAAACTTGGAACTTTATTGGCGCCAATCGTTGATGGAAATTAAACATATTGCAGGGAGAGAAATAATAGATTTTAGGTACCCCGATAGGTCAGGATTATTTTATTTCTAAGTTAGAAGTGGGTTTAAAAGATTAAATATAACAGGTCGAAGAAAAAAAAGATAGATTTGTATGTTAAGTCCTGCGTTTAAAAGAAAAAAAATTAATTATATTATTAATTATATTGCATTATTTATATACATAAATTTCAAAGGATAATGTTTTTAATAATAAAAATCAAATTAATTTAAAATTAACGCCTTTGGTAATTGAATAAATATTTTTTACAAACATTTTCGTTAGACACATAAATATAATTAAATTTAAAGTTCCTGAAAAAAAATTACTATTTATAGTTCTTTTATTTGGTTATTCGGGTGTATGTCATGCACAGAAAACCTGTTTGATTCTTATTTATGGAACATCTTGATGCTTCTTAATATTTTGCCGTTGCTGCCAAAGAGGAAGATGCTGTTGCTACCACAGTAGGTGTCGTTGAATGTAGAAGGTGTCGTTGGACGTATAAGGTGTCGTTTCATGTAGATGTTGCCTCATGAGGAACATTAATTAGCATGAACATCATCAATGGAATAACGTAAACGCAATGTACAGTTACCTTGAAGTACAATCTCATCTGGAATAATCAAATAAAGAGCGGCAGAATATCGGAAAAAAAGTAATTTTACAATATCTAAGCATATAATATTTATATACAGTGAGAGAGAGTGTGCTCTTTTATTATTATTTATTTATCTATCTATTTATATGCTCCTGGGTGTTTAGGCATAATTAGTTATTTATTTTAAAAAGAGAATTTTCAAATTTCGTCCTAACACTTCCACACTTTGCCTCACCATTTGACGAGCCATGACGTTGTCTACATAGACGCTGTGTAGGCGTCGATAAACATTTGGAAGACTATTCCCACACACCCATTCATAGCATACGACAGCACGCAATTCCATCTTTGACCATGTTTCCAGCACACGTCTTTCTGCAATACTGCTTTGCACTCGAATAAGTTCGGGCAAGTCAGTCTTTTGCTTTTCTCTCTCTTCTTTGGCACTTAGCGCATCTTCCATTGCTTCTGAGCTTTCGTTTCGACCATCGAGAATTCAGGAAAGATTATGTTTTGATATGGCAATGTGTTTTCTCATTTTGTAATACAGCTTCCCTGTGAAATAAAATTCGAAACTTACCTTTGGAACACCCTCGTATATTTATATATACACACATGAGGGTGACCATTTTGGGCTGGTTGCATGCTGTGGGTTGTCGTGATGTTAGCTGCCTGAAATGGTGGGCCCCATGAACGCTTACTAATAATTAGCCATTGTTTGACAGTTTGACCGCCGGACACCGAATGGTTGAAAGATCAAGTAGTAGGAATTATAAAAAAAAATGGGAATGGAAAGTTTTATATAAGCATGTCAACTTCACCTCAACAGCATATCTCTACAAGAAAACTTATAAACGGTCCCACCGTAGATTTTACCTCGGGATTCAAACTCAGCCCAAAGAGACTTAGAAGAAACAGCAAGCTCCTTTATGGCACCACCAGGATCCATTCTTGGGTTTCAGGTGGAGTAGTTACCCGTGTTACCTCTACACTATCTAAGGCCTATTTTGTGTCAAGCGACGTGTTCATTAAAAAAGCTTAGATAAACGAAGGCTCGATTTTCGCAGGCTTCCGTTTAACCTCCATTTCATCATTTGATAGCGGAATCCATAAGATACATGTAGAACACGAAGTCAGCTAGAAAAATTTGCATGCCCTTTATTGCAGTTGAACTTCATTAACGCGAACACGCTTAACACGAATTACTTTTAACACGAACTGCTTCCAAATCTCCGTCAAGTTGTATAGGAATTCCTGCACTTGTAGTTCTTTTAATCCAAACACGAAATGCCGTTTAACACGAACTGATAATCAATGTCCCTTAGAAAATTTCCTCTGTTTAACATGAATAAAACGTGCCATGTTACTCAATGCAACTTTTCCGATTTTTATCCTTTCTTCAAAATAGTGAGTTCCAAAAAAGACCAAAATAATGTTATCTTTTAAAAATGCTGACTTTAGTTCTGGTAGCCTTCGAGGGTTGGGGTGATCAGGTCACTTTGACTAGGGTAAGATTATCTTTCATTGTTTTATTTCCATCACCCGTAAATTTATAAGATGAGACAATCGAAAAACTTTTTTTATGCAGAACGGAGTTTTACGCTTGATTCTCTCAACGTTTGAGCATAAAAATGAAATGCAAAGACCGAAAATTGTTAAGTTTAGGGATAAGAAAAGCTAGAAATTCTAAATCATGTGGATTCTTAAAAATCGAATAACACATAAATTGCCGTAAATTTCAAGATTACAAAGAGCATTTTATTGACGATTTAAAAAAATCGAACCTGCTTGTGCAGTTAATCAGTTTGTGCCTGCTGGAAAAAAAATAAGAATTGCCAAAAATTAAGTTGAAACAGCGCTGATATTATGTGGATCCGGGCCCGACGCGAACATATAGGCGAACTAGGCGGCCGCCTAGGGCGGCATCATGACAGATTTGGAAGCTGCTTAATACGATATGTTATTCGAGATAAACTCAACAAATAAATGGAATTTAATGAATTATCGTTTGCCCTGGTGTCGCCGATGGTTATCTTGGATGTGTCAGACAAAAAACAGAAAACAAAAAATAAAATCTTCAACGCGAAAATTTGGGAATCCTCTCTCATTTTACAGTATCGTCGTACAATATCATTTATGAAATTAATTTTACGAGTAAAGTACTCCAATGCAAGGAATTTGACATACTGTAGCTGCTGCTAAAAGGCAGCTGTTTAAAGCAAAAACAGTATAAACCCAGAATATAATTAGTTTAACAATATTTTAGTAATTTAGAAGGGTCTCTTTATTAATACTGAGAACAATCTCAATTGTTGTGTATATATATATATATATAAATGAAATCAATTACCGTATATATTAAATTATATTTATTGCCACGAACTGCACTGTACTTTTTAGTTTTTAAATTAAACATTACAAAAATATTGAAGTACATAATATAGAAAACAAACGTAATAAGTAACATTCATTATATTATAACAACGCCTTCTGAATAGTGCCGGTTTAAGAGTACTACATAGTTATGATACAAATAGAAAAGGTGAGCATAGTCATATTAATGAAAGGATTTTTCTACAAAATTTTAATTCGGTCAAAAGGCCATATCTAAGGGCCTCGAAGGCCCCTTGTGGCCGTAAGGTCGCAGATTTCCCATCCATGGTCAATATTTTTCAACTGGACATGGGTCAGAAGAAAACTGACAGTAAATTAATGCATGAGGCATTTCACGGCAGAAGTATGTATCTCTATGTTTTGTTGGCTGTTTTTTCAGTACAGTCTGCTCCATTTAATCAGGTCATGGATAATAGAGTACCCCACTTTTAAAAATAAATTCTATTACAACCAAAACGATTCCCAAAGGATCAAAGTTAAATTTCCCCACTTCAATGGCCGTACCCAGATAATCGAATTAAAACTTGATAAATTTAGCATGAAAATCAGAACTCAAGGGGGGGAAAATATACAGAAGAAAATTTTCATTTTATAAACGTACTCCCTCCAACTGAAATTTTCTTTATGCAAGGAAAAAAAGAAATGATCAGTGGGGCCCATGAAATAATTTTCTATCATTAAAAAATACATATGTATAATGTTTGGTTATGTATTTTAATACCATTTCATGTTTACTATGTGTGCAGTTGACACTGGTGTACTAAAACATTGACATATCACGATTTTTTCCCCATGATCTCCAACATTCAGATTTAGCAGTAATAAGAATTTCTCGAAAATGAGTAAATAAATAAGATTAAAATAACGCGCAAAATTTAATAAGACAAAGCTTTTTCAAGATCCCTGTGGTGTTCTAAAATGGCGGAGCCTTAGGTCAGGATCTACTTGGCCTATACGTATCAAGAAACGAAATTCAGTTCACTTGATCGAACTATGCGCTCGACTCAGGGGTTTATTCAGGATTTATAAACTGGGGATGTTCAAGATTTTTAGGGGTGTGTAGATTAGATTTCATTAATTTATTTTCATTAAACACATTATGTGTTTTGATACACCCCCTTAATGAAATCTAAAATTCTGGAGGGGTGTTGGAGTGTGTGCATAAATCCCTGGCCCGAATTGAGAGTTTTGGACGTGAAAACGTATAGATATTTATTACAAAACTGGGTGACGTTTCAGAATTCTTTGCGTAATGTTTGCATGCCGATACAAAACCATTGAATAACTCCGAAATTACAAGTCCGACGGGAATGATTTTGCTATTATTATAAGCGGTATATAGTTCCGTTCCCGCTAAAACATGGTCACCGCCGGACATGCGCAGTACGCGAGGTTACGAGGCTCGATGCAAAATGGTTGGGTATCCGAAGATAATTCCAATCAGTATAGCTCATGAGACCGAGCAGCTACGGCGCTGGTTTTGGTTTCAAACGATAGATTTCAATTTGATCTACGCGCTGCACGTGTATTCCAAGATATTGAATCAATTTTAGTGAGTGAAAAAATTTCAGACAAGGAAATAAAGTTGAAACATTTTACAACTTCGGCCAAAACTCGGGCAAAAGCCAATATGAAAAAAAAAAGCATAGCATCAGAAAGAGTATCTCAGTAGCAATTCAGGGTTACTGTCAGTGAATGAGAGGGTCAGGGGAACTGGGCACACAAAAATGTGAACGTCGGCGGCGAGGTCAACAATGGTTTATAACAATAAATGTATTAATCCATTTCTGTGTTCCATTGAACACCGCGGCCTCAAACGTCGTTGCATTGAGAACTTACTCACGTCAATCCTCCAACTAAGTATATCGTCATAGTCACAAATTTGGATTTGTACGGTCTTGAAAACGTTATATCAAGATACTTGAAATCTCACCCAGTCTGGAGTGAACGTACAGACGTTTAGTCAATCCTTCGACTGTGTACAATGGCAGATCCAGAAATCTTTCAAGATGGGGGGCTGGGATGTGATTTGTGCCCGATTCCTATTTTTAGCTAAGTGTCCAATCCTTTTCATTTTCCACATTATAAACTCGACGCAAGGGGGGCAGCAATCGGCTCATTTCCCGCCTTAGATCCGGCAATGACTGTGTATCCCGTCACAGTCACATTTTTTTTTTTTGGCGTATGTAAACATATTACTATTTTCTGTTTCCGCCTAGGACGCCAAGTTTGCTTGCGCCATCCCTAGGTGGACCAGGGAGATTCTGAGCGCAAAATCTTGCACTTGCGATTTTGCAAAAAAAAAAAGCGTGATTGTTTGCTAATGCTCTGAATGCCAGTGATTTTAAATGCTTACTTGGGTGGTTGAAACGTTTCAAAGAAAATCATTGGACAATTTGCAAAAAAAAAAGAAAGGTTTGTGGAAAGGAAGCCACATAATATAGATCTAAAAAGTGCGTGTATAATTACTACAATTATTTTTTTGAACATGAGTACGTTATAATAAAACAACGATGGCGATAAAAAAAAAATATATATATATATAATAAAAAATATGTGTATTTTAATCAAAGATGACTAACTAAGCACTACGATTCCATGTGGTCCGGATAACTTCGTTTAACCAGATAACGTTGTCCCGGAACTTGTTAACATGAACAGATTTTCTTTCTGCCCCTCCCTCCCCCTTTGGTGTTCATGTTAACCAGGTTCGACTGTATTGACATGTTTATTTATAAGTGCTCTAGAAACAGTTGAATAAACCTTCTATGTAACTTCAAAAAAAGAACAGTTCTATATTGAAAGATATTTGCATTCTACAAGTAGCAAACATTTGTTGAAAGCTACAAATGGTGTTTAGAATTAAAGATAGAAATGATGAATATTAATTAATTGTATAATAGTCTATAAGAATTTTTCGTAATCAGTTAAAAAGTATAAATTTTCTTTCGAAATTCCGAAGTCAAACATAAGACAAGTTTCTAAATGTTTTTAAATTTCAAATGCCGTATGGGTAGCGAATAAAATTGAAAAAAAATATAATGCCTCTCTATCCAGAGTTAACTTTTTTCAACTTATTGGAAACGTAAAAGAAAATATTAAGGAGCTATATTTTGAGCGACATACAACAGAAGTAATCAAACTAGGGGCTTATCCATTGATGGTTTGGTGTGCAAAGATAAAATTCCTCCGATATATATTTTATGTGCGTTTTTTTAGCAAACGAATATTCATATTTAAATCTGGTGCTCATGATTTTTTACGCCATTAAATAAAAATAATCCAATAGCTGTTATTTTGTTATTTTAGGCAATATAATTGAGAACTAATCGTCTGAGACAGGACAACTGGCCTAACGTGATATCTTATGTGTTGCGTTCTAGGTAATTATCAGTTTGTATTCGTAAGACCCAAAGTAACTTTTCGTTATGTTTTCAAGAATTATTTTGGCTCAGTGCTCCCAGTAAATATTTGTTATTTGGATGAATTTTTAGCGCATATTCTAATGGGACAGGGAGAGTATTCTATCATGTCTACTTTTGTAGTCTTGATTTTATCTACAGACGCATGTGTATATGATTATCACAGAAATATTATTTACACAATATCAGCATTTAGAATATGAAAAAGCAGTTTATTTTAATTATATCATGAACGTATAAATTAAATTCATTTAACCTATATAGTGAATTCGAAAATCTGTGAATTGTAATTAAGATATGTGAATTATAATTTATAAATATACATGGATTGTAATTTTAAAATTGTTACTCATTTTTTGATGTGTGTGTGTGTGAGAAACTAGGTCTTTCTTACCGTCAGTTGTTAAATTTCAACTTGAAATTTCATTGCATAAAATAAATGTTAAAATATATGAATGGTTCACTAAAAACTACTTAATCCTTTTAAAATATTTTAACTAAATTAAATACCTTAGTAAACTACATGTATATATTATTGTGAGGGCGATTTATCGCTCGTCGAAAATTATAATAAATTATCCTGTTTAAAATCGACTTGTATTATAAAAAAAATTAATTAATTAATCAAAACTTCAGGACTCGACATAAATATTGAAAGTATTGCAAAACTAATGTCTCACTGTTTCTTCCCCTGTCCGTTTGTTATTACAGGCAATCATTTATTATCCGGACATTAGGACTTTGCAATCGCTCGTTTATCCGGACATCAGAACTTCATTACTACTCAACTACCCGGCCACCAAAATACAAAAGGGAGTGAAGAACACAACTATAGGTCGCATCCATGATGCAAGATAGACAGGTGAGCATCCTCTTTCCAGTTGTGATAAAGAACAGGTGCAGTAGTGGTTCAATAAATGCCATGCTGATATTTGTACCGATAGATGGCGCTGCCAACTGCAGGCCTAAGAAATGAGACCACCTAGTTATACCCGTCTGTTTGCATCTTTCAGCGTTGTTTTGTCTTGTTCAAATTGCTTACTATTTGTTATAACTTCCTTTTTTCGGATGTTTCCTTGTGCTTTAAGTTTGTCTTCTATTCATGAATTGTGTTTAAAAAAATGGGAAGAAAATGCTTCGTCTCGAATTGCACTTCTGGTTACAAATCGGATAATTACGATCGGATCAAAGAATGTAGTTTTTTAATAGGATAATTGCGATAAATAATACGCAAAAAGTTCATGTGTGTGAAAAACGCTGTTTTAAAAATGCAGTGAAAAAAATAACTATTTATTTTTGTTCGTTTCATAAAAATTTTTATGATTGTGAAATTAATCTTTGTGCATCTTAGTTTTGGAAAAAATCCATTATTCCCTTTTCTTACACAAGATTTGTTAACCCTATTTTCAGCAGTTTTAATAATTGTAATAATCTCAAGCTAGGCAATACTTGTATAATATATAAATTAAATTATTAAATTTATTTTTCATCTATATATGTTACAATATTTATTTAGAGACGCGCGGATTTAAGTCATATAGCGCCCGGTGTGAGATCAAAATCTGGCAGCCCTTCCCACTAAGCAATAGTTATTTTTAAAATAATTCCCTTTGTGGAGTATTACAATTGAGTGAAATATTATCGGTGTTCAATGGAGTATAATCCTTGGGTAATGTACTGTTCGTTAATAATTTTTTTCTATTTATTATTTTTAGGAATCTTTTTTTTAGAATTGCATCGCATTGCAGTAGTTTAGAAAAAGATTTTCAAATTTCACATGTTTATTAAATTTTGCTACAAAATACATGTAAACTATTTTATTCAACATGTAATAGTTGAGTTCAAATTCTAAAATGAAAATTATGCTCACGTAGCTGAAATATTCGGTAATAACGATATGATAAGCCACGGTTCATATTATCCTGTGTCGTGGAATAGGCCCGCAATTGTGAAAGTCATCTAGTGGAAAATGACACTTAAGAGTCCGATGATTTCTCGAAGTTGACTCACCTGTCTATCTTGCATTATGGTTGCACCCAATTCAAGGAACGCCTTATTTATTATTTCAACTATGAATTTGTAAATTGTTTAATTTTTAATTAATTTGTTTTCATACGACACACCCTAAAGATCCAACTGGATTGAATTCTAAAAAATGAATTCAATTGATAATTTTATTCCACCTGTGTGCTATTTCAATTCAATACATAAACTTCTTTTACTTACGTATCATAGTTTTCTCAAATGAGTCCCAAATATCGTATATATAGCACTAATATATTTTAGTCGTCTGCTTACAGAAATGTTAAATCATTTAATGAACTATACGATGTTCTAAGTTTCAGATATTTAAGAAAATAACAAACCTCAACGGAATTGTAAAACCTTTTCGGAAGAGAATCCCGTAACAAGCTTCGGCTTTATATTCTCTTCCAATTCTAACCCAAATCCTAAAATCTAAAAGATTTCTTCTTCTATATTTTTCGTGTGGCTTAGGATATGTATCTTATAAGTATAAAAATCGGGTTGAATAAATTATTATTATTAATCAAGACATTTAGGTGCTGTATTTAATATTTGTCGATTTTGTGAACTGCATCTTGGCTGTTTAGTCCTTTTTATCTCCCTCCCCACACACTTTTGAATGAATGTAAGAGAGTGGCAAGCCAAAAGAACCTAGGCTATATAGACCCATTGTACCTCTCTATATAAACTAGAAACTAGCAAAAAATCCCTCTTGCCTTACAGAAGGTAATGCAGTCGGTTAAACGTATATCACTTAATTCTTTAGGCAATATATACAGAGCACGAAAGGTTCGGAATCTAATTTCCGCAAAGGCAACACATTCACCAAGAACGTGCTCCACTGTTTCAGAACCACCCCGCCCCCCTTCACTTTAAACTGTTTCCATTACAATCTCCTTAAAAGAAATTCAGGTCCACATTCTTATCACTTTCTTAACAACAGAAACAATTCGTGGAAAACAAAAGCAATTCAGAACTGAACGTCAATCAAGATAACATACCTTTCTAACCGCCAGTGTATCCGCAGTACATCAAAATAAACGAACGAAGCAGGCTCATTGTAACAAGGAGTTGAACGAAGTGTACAATAGTCCTTCTTTCAATGCGCTTCCCTAAACATCGTTATCGGCCAAACTGCATTGACGTCAGAAGACAATTACAACATCGATCTACCACGTAAGGATTTCTGACGAATGACCTGTGAACCCGAAGTGACGTGGAGGAGACACAAAGGGGAGGGGTTCAACCAATCACAGGATGAGCTGAACTTTCTCTAGAGCGCACAGTGTGGACGATTTTTACAAATTTGGACAAAAGTCCATATCAGCCGTTTAATTCACTCAATCATCACCAAACTTTACAAGCATTTACAATTATTATCTAGCTATAATTCTTATGAATTTTATGACAATCTGATCATTTGTTCCACCACGGCTAGCGGAAATGCAAATTACTCGTAATATGTTTTAGGGATGTTTGTGTTTAAGAATATCATAATACTATGGTGTCCCCAAAAAGTATCAATTTCGGACAAATTTATAAAATAATTTCCATCGATCAAAAGAAAAACTGAGTTCCTTGGGTAAGAAGATCTGTGAAGCAGAGTGTGGCCAAATGAAAGGGTTTTAAAAAAGAATGAAAACTGAGTTGTGAGTAATAAAATATATTACAAATATATATATTTGAAGGAAACACAAATTGATTATTTACAATAAATAACATAAAATTACTTGCTTTTATCAGAATCTGTATTGCTAAACTCGAAATCTTGAACAATAAGGGATTCCTCGGATGTTTTCGGTACACCTGTGGCTACTACATAATCCTTGATATCATTCAAATCTCGATTATAATTTTTTGACTTCGTTTTCCTTTTCCTTGAAATTCTGATGCAAGTAGGAGAGCATTAATAAGATTCGCATTTCAGTTCACTCTACTTGTCTCTTGGTGGGGGAGGGTCTTCCTGTAATGAGTTATAGCTCAGTTTCATTGAAATTTAATCTGCCAAGGTTCAAAACACCTTCGTGCATATCAATTTCTTTGTTTAACCACTCATGATGCCGCTTAAATACATAGTTTTAATTTCGGGAATAATCGTTCCATTTTTTTGCGGCTGCTAAGCAAAAGTAGTAATATCATTTTTTTTTTCAAAGACGGCCGTACGTAAGATTCTATTTCGGGGGGAGAGATAATTGAAGGCTACATGATGTGTATATCTGGCTAGAGATGTATGTGTGAGTCTTCACTGCTATATATATATATATATATATTTTTTCATTGGTGTTTACACTGAATTTTGGGGGCAGGGCAAGGCCTCATGACCCACCCCTTAAATACACCCATGTTTCCAAATGTTCATTAGTCGAATCCTAAAAGTCATTAATATTAAAAAAATTACTTCATCTGAGTTAATACTTTCCATTTTTTCTCAGATTCTTCACTTCAAATCCAAACTTCCACTAAGTCCGAATTTTTTACACTTCGGCCAATTTCTGAACAAAAAATCACAAGAATCAGTGTAGCAGTTTGTAGCAGGAAGTCACTTCAGTTTCCTAAACTGGAATAACTGATGAGCCGGAAAAAATCAAAATCCCAGGATATTTTGAGTTTAACTCTGTAAATGTTTAATTGAAGTTGGGAAACTACAATAATACTGTTGAATTTACTTAGTTACACTCTAGGCGTAATTATTACAAAATTTTTTACAAAACAATTGAATGTTTATAAAGAAATTATACTGAAATGAAAAGTACGAACCTTGCTGAGTATTTTATATGATGCGATGAGTTTTTAAGATACACAAAAGCTTGAAACCAAGCTAAGTTTACATATGCGAAATTACAAAGGAATTTAACATTGATCCTCGGTCGATTTCGCTACTTCTTTGCCGCTTGTTCAAATATGATTGAGGACTATCTATTGTTTTACTAACTATAGATTACACAATAATATCTCCGAACTATCTCCGAAATTGGATATGAGGTTCAGTATTGTCCATTAAATAGTTGGTTTTCTGATTTTTGTCCATTGACGGCCGCACTGTGGAGTGGAGCGATTGAAGAAGACAACGGAGTTGAATTCAGTTTTGCGACCATAGCAGTGATAATTTTTAACTTCGACTTCGACTTGGCATGTGAACGGTTGCTTTGGCCATGCCCTTCGACTTTCGCTTTTTACATTGTAACTGGGCCTGATTTGTTGTGCTGAGGCCATAAAACGACGATTATGTGGTGTATCTCATGCTTTTGGTGGATTATTACCTATGGAGTTTCGCTCTTGACTTAGCAATAAACGATTAGTTTTTCGAAAATACCGGCAGCAATGGTTTACATTTCACCGTCTGGAGTTAACCACTTGGTTTCCTGAGACTTACCTCCTGACGGAACAACTTGACTTTTGATCACCACACTGTGCTGGGGATTTTGCCAATGGAAGAAGACAACTGGAGTTCCTTCTTTCGGACTAACACCTGTTTTGGATCATCATCATGCTGGTGGACTTACTTGAAGATTGGATCGCCAGGTATATTGGAGACATGACTATGGCAAAGAAGGCGTGTGACAGGCAGTTCCTCGAAATGACGAACATGCTTTATTGTCGATTTGAATTCAGCACGGGGGAATCGCCACACGTGAGTCTATAATTCGTTTCTTAGTAAAATCCAAGCCTTTCCCCAGTTCGATTATCTTAATTCTTCGTTGTAAATTAATTTTATGTATCCAAAACCCTAAATATCATCATTAAAATCTTTTACGTTTATTAAGAAATTCCTGTTGTGTCTTGTTTTCGTGTCCAAACCTGTTCCTTCTCTTCTTTTTACAGTTATTGCAGCACAACGTAACTTAACCAACTGACAGAGTAGTTAAATATTTAACAGCGTGGTTAAACATTTTGAAAGTAAATTTAAATTATTCAACATTAAGTTAAACGATTTTGAATTTAATCATGGCACAAAAAGTTATTTCACACTATTTGTGCAATCACTTAACAAAAGCAATCAAAAATATACCTAACTCGTATTTACTGTATTAAAAGAAGGGAGTTCTGTATTTTACTGTTCTTCTGGATGTTACTGAAGCTTTGTTTGTTAGCAAATATACGTATATTAAAATATTCTAAAATGTGTAAGAAAGGACTTTAGATTACTATTATGGTCATTGATAGTTTCGTTAACACCCGTATTGGTTAATCCTATAGATATTAAATTATTCTGACGCAATTATAAAAATTGGTTGTAACATAAATTGTTGCAATTATTAATTGTTGTTTATCATAATGGATTTTAACGGATTTAATTCCACAGAATATATTTTTAAAGTAAAGAGAAGTTCGTTGTGAATAAGAATAATGCTTAATATTTTATTTGCTTTTGAAGATTTTCACAATGTATACATCAGTTGTTCGATGACTAAAAATTCACCACCTTATAAATTCTGTACACAAGTTCTATTCCAATTACGCTGAAATGTTTATAAATTTAGCACCTTGATTTGGAACACGCCTAATGAGCAATCCATTTGATAAAAACCAAATTTACATATAACACGACGTATTAAAATTCTTATTAGTCTTTTAACCTGAGCACAAGTCTTGAAGGCTACGTTAAGTCGTGCCCCATCTAAGGTTTCCTATTAGGTTATATTATGGCGTAAAATTGAAAAACAGCTGTTCTACAAAAACATTCCACTTTAAATCGAAGCACAAGACCCCTGGACTATCTGCTTCACCGTAAAAGGAATTACTATGCAGTGAAGTCCCCGTTTTGTACAGGACTTCATTTGCAGTCAATTCGTAAATTATTAAATTAATTCGTAATTTATCAATTAAATTAATTTGTAACTTATTAATTAAATTGATTCGTAAATTATTAATTAAATTGATGCGTAAATTAATGATTAAATTAATTCGTAATTCATTAATGAAATTAATTCGTAATTCATTAATGAAATTAATTCGTAATTCATTAATGAAATTAATTCGTAATTCTTCAATTATAGTAACTCGTGATTCACTAATTAAATTAATTCGTAAATTATTCAAAATTCAGAACTATGAACAAAAATAATTTGCACTTAATATAAAAAACAGCACATATACAAAGTTACCTGTTATTTTGGTACTTGTTTGTTAAAGCGGCCCCCGAGGAGAAATCACCAAGTGACCGTGATGTATCGCCAAGGTAGGTTAAGATATGTTGCTTTTCGTTTACAGTCCTAAAGAAACAGCCCGTGTGTTTATTATTGTTATATTTCTTTTGGATTAACGTTTTTATTTTCATGTTTTGGATAGTAATATAGTAATGTGCGGTTTGTAATGTAAAGCGAAATAACAAAAAAAATATATATATATCGCGTTTATTGTCTTATTCATAAAAACCAAAGTTTCAGGAAACCCTTGATTCTACATTTCCAACCTTCAGGTACAACTCGAAGACAATAATAAGTCGGGAGCACCCTCCAATAGGCATGTACTGATTCAGGAAAATTACTGGGTTACAAAAACGTCTGGAAAATAATATTCCATTATGTAAGATGGTCGTTATAGCCGATGGCGAGTTTGGACGACCATGGGGAAATCATAATCAGGGGGGCCGCTATAACAAACAAGTACCGTTCTTTTCGACTGGATGTAAAAACTAAACAAGTTCTTTTTTCCCTCTTAATCGATGATTTTTATAAAAATGAGAAAATATATTACACAGCGTTGTCTTTTTTCAGCGTTGTCAGTTTATTTATTTTCCCTTTCCAGTTTTAATTGTCAGTGTACTTGTGAATGAATTGGCTTTTCCGTTCAATTACTGATCACGAGTGCTTACCGAGGGAGGATATGTGTGTCTTCAGGAGAATTCTAATGAACGTATATTGAAGTAGGTGCAATGTGAAATAAAGGAAAAGTAAAAGCTTTTCGTTATTTTTACTGATGACACTCTTTTATCTATTTCACCTATAATCCACTATGATTCTCGTTCTTTAATAGCGCAGGATGTGAGCGTTCAAATGAAAAAAAAATTGCAATCAAACGAAGTGCATTTAGATTTTTCACCCTTGATTAGGACAATTTCATAAACAATACTACATATGTACTACATACATTAAATGTATATTTCACGCCTTTGTTTAGTACAATAGTTCTCAAAGTGTGATCCGTAGCACTCCGGGATACAGCGATGACCTTCCAGGGTTTCTGCAACCAATTTGTTCAACGCCGGTAAAAATTCGAAGAAAATCTCTAAATTCCTTAATCCCCCACCATTTAACAACCCTTTAGATAGACTTAACTAACAGCAGCCAATATCTCGCGACAATAAAAGGGTATCATCTAGC
>QLNU02015360.1:292941981-292958461 GCA_006491805.2 Dysdera silvatica
AAGATAAAGGTCTTTCGTAAACACAATAATGGCTATTGTTAACGTAGAAAACCTACCGAGTTACTTGAGAATTAGAGAGTTGCGGATTAGGGAGTGGTAGATTAGAGTGCCAAATTACTCGCGGATTAGAGAGTGGTGGATTAGAGAACGGCGAATTAGAGAGTGTCGCATTAAAGTGGCGGATTAGAGTGTGGTAGATTAGAGATTGGCGAATTAGAGGGTGACGGATTAGAGAGTGGCGATTTAACGAGTGACGGATCATCGAATTTCGAATTAGCGAATTGTTATTTAGAGAGTTGTGGATTATCGAGTTACGAATTAGAGGGTGGCGAATAAGAGAGTTGTGGAATTAGCGAGTGACAAATTGGCGGTTGACGGATAAACGTGTTTCGGAGTATCGACTTTCGGATTATCGAGTTGTGAATTAACGAGTTTTGGATTAGCGATTTGCGGGTTAGAGAGTTGTGGATTAGCGAATTGCGAATTAATGATGATTGAAACCTGCTAAATTTAAATATCGACCTTAGGCAATTTTCTTTCACTTGCTTGTTTGTGTTAAAACCAATAAAAAATGATTGTTGCCACTATATTCTGGTGGAATCAATAATAGCTACATGAAGAAATGTCAATTGTGATTAATTCTTTACTTTTCAATTTTAGTTGTCATGGTAACCCGAAAGGCACGAAATGCCAAAGAGCGTTTTTTCTATTTTTGTTTATTAGTATTCATTCAAGTTTTGACGGGTACGCCTGCCATTTTTTCTATTCCGCTTAAATTCGAATGTTATTTTTTATTCACTAACGATAAAACTTCAAAGAAAAAAATCTTCAATGTTATTGAATACATTTTCAACATTCTAATATTGAAAAAACATTGAAGAATTTTTTTTATATAATATTTGTTTATTAACCTTTATCTTACCGGACGAGAAAATAGAAATGTGTCGTTCCGTACGGGCAAATATCGCTTCTTCCCTTCCCCTTACAAATATCAAACTAATTGGCTTAAAGCGTCGCTATATGGGGTCAGGACGGAGGTGTAGCTGTGCTTAAGTACAAATAAACAAAACCAACTAACTTTAGTGGGCATATATTGTAGGTTAGTGAAAGATAAGAAACTTACTCATAATCAAACAACAATGTCAATCAACGTTTATTGGCGTAGTGATACCAACGCCGATGGTATGGCGTGATTAGATGGTGAAACGTTCGAAAGAAAATAAATATTTCTGCCTTCGGTGGGACCTGAACCCACGACCTTCCACTTGCCGGGCGGAGGCTCTACCCACTGAGCTACGAAGGACAATATATAATCTCTTTACGAACGTATATATATTGAAGCCGGTTATTTCGCAGAATGGTGTAGTACATGGACTACTATTTAAACCAAATTGCAAAGAGACTGGTATTAAATTGATCGAAATGCCCGTTGCAGTACATGTATTTATATAAATCGAACACTACGCAGATTAAATCAAACAACAATATCAATCAACGTTTATTGGCGTAGTGATACCAGCGCCGATGTTATGGCGTGATTAGATGGTGAAACGTTCGAAAGAAAATAAATATTTCTGCGTTCGGTGGGACCTGAACCCACGACCTTCCACTTGCCTGGTGGAGGCTTTACCATCTGAGCTACGAACAATATCCAATCTCTTATGAACGTATTTAAGACCATTCACTAAAGCCGGTTATTTCTCAGAATGGTGTAGTACATGTTCGATTTACATAAATAATAGCAGATCGTTAAATTTCGTGTACAAAGCAGTAAAGAAAAGGAAGGGAGAGAAAGGTCCTGTTTGACAATAGTCCTTTATTTCGTACCCCTTTTCGTTATCACCCGCGATCAAGCCATTTGTACTACTAAACTGACCATTGATTTGGGAAGAACACGGAAGTGCGTGTGGGGGGTGGGGGAGGGGGATCTCTGGGACATGACTTATCCCAGCCCCGTGCTTTTGGGATATAAATATGCTGGGATATATGTCGTCCCACCCGTAATCTAATTCACCCGTAAAGTTAAGCAAAAATATTTATTTGTCATGAGAATTAGAGTATTTACTAAAGATATTCATAAATTATTCTCTTCGAGGGTTATAGTTCACACTCTTTATATATGGATAGTCTTACCGTTATATATACAGGTATAAGAAGTCGTTTCATGGAGTAAAATTTAGTTATAAGATTGGCGAAGGTTATAGATTTTTCAAAGATCACGCATTTAAAAAAACAGGTTCAGTGTATTGGTATTTCCTATGATGATATTCTAGATTCTAAACATATGACTGTTTTTGAAAGTGTCCGTTAGTAAGAGGTTTGCTGCAATGCCATTATACGGCTTATTAACTTCGGATGCAAATAATAAATAACTTTCAGGTAGTCCGAAAACCATTTTGATTTCTGGTTTCAGAAAAACTTTCACAGCGCATTTTAAATCTCTAATTTGCAAATAATTTTCAAGTTTAAAACTGTGTGATAAAATTATTAAATATTTATTAAATGCATCGGCGGAATCCTTTGCAAACACAACACTACGCCATATTTTTACTCAAAAATTAAAATTCTCAACTTTCTACGGCCGGTAAAACAATCTTTGGACCTTCTTAAAACGCCTGTCACTCATCAGATTCTCGGTTTTTGCGGGAAAGTCTACATTGGACAGATTGGTCTCTTTGTGTCGGAAACGTGAACATAAAAGCCACCTCCGTAATAAACGGCCCTCTAAATCTGCAGTAAAGGAACACGCGTTGCAGAATTAAGCACTCTGTCTTTTTTGATTAAACAAATGTTCTGGTTACATCCGTGAATCTGTGGGTCAAACTCTACAAAGAATTGAAAATTTTTTTTAAATAGCCTAAGAATTTTAATAAGGACGATGCCAAAAATATTCCTTACGCCTGGTCATTCATTTTATAACCTCTAGTTTTTTTTTTTTTTTTTCAGTGTTTCCGGTTTTGGCGTTCTCACCGAAGCCTTTTGTGTCGGCGTTGGCTGAATAACATTTTTGTTTTCGAAATCGTCAAAGGAACATATTTTTAACGGCGATAAAATACATTGACAGTAGTCGATAGCCATCACTGATTAAGAACGCTTTGTGAGAAAGTTGGCAAAGATGAACCGAAACGTCAAGTTTTTAAAGCTATGTTTACATTCAGCCATTGCTCCTCACGCTGGTGTATTTACACCCCAAAATACTTTTGTGGAAGCATCAGAGGTAGTGAGCTTTTACATTGCCGCTTCATACTCACTTCGCATTGACCTCGGGCAATGGAGAACGTAGAATTTGTTGCAGCTTCAGCACTCTGCAACTGAGCGAGAGAGTAGAATGTAAACACTCACTGATGCTCGCGCTGCCGGTCTTTGACTTTCGGAGAGAAACCGCCAAAGAAGTGTTAGAATGCTTTTGCCTTGGTATAAAAATCTGTTAGTATTATAGTTAGATTTTATTCAAAGGATAAATGGCACGTGATCGATTTCATTCTTAGCTATAAATATTTATTTTACATGCTTACTAATTTAGATTAAATACACTAAATTACCCAGGTTCCAAACAACCCAGTAAAAGACACAAAAATCATGCTGAAATCAAAATGATTAACATAAAGTATATATATATTTTAACTTCAGGTTTACAACCAAAAGGTATATATTTCTCTTATTTAATAGATGCTATTACAACTTCATTTCTAATCACATGTTGTCACTATGATGGACATGCTTGTCATTTCTTTTAATGCAATTTCAACATTGTAACACATCTTTTGTTTTTAATTTTACGGGAATTCAAATCAAAAAATTACAATTAATGCATAGGTGACAATCCTTCCGATTTTTTATCGGTCTTCCGATCTTCTGGTCGGAAAACGATTTCGTCCGATTTTCAGAGATTTCATCTAAAATCCCCAGTGTTTTTTAAAATACTGATTTTTTTTAAAAAAATTAAATACCTATTTTTCTTGATGCATGTTTATTTAAATTTTTGCGCATATGTGCATATTTAATAATAAATATGCATAAATAAATGCAAATATCGGTAAGAACACCAGAAAAATTCGTCTGCCGTTGATGGCACATGCGTGGCGTGACGTGGAATTTTAGCTCCAGCTATGACGTAGAGTGATGCCTCTGCACAACGAAATCGCGCATCGGGATTTGTAGTTGTTGGGGGAGGAAAGAAAGCACAGCCAATCTACATATTGGCCCAAGTGCTTTGTGCCAAAAAGGGGATCATGTGATCGGCTGCAGGCGGATGTTTTCGCTGGAGCCTTGCAGAAGACATGTTTACGAAGAAAGCTGTGCTGGTTGACGTCTCGTAGGATTGTAAGGATCGAAATTTTTTATTTATTTATTTATTTTTATTTCTTTTTGCAAAACCGGTGTTCTGGATTAAATCACGCAAGAAATCTTCCTCTTTCGTAAGTTATTCATAAATATAATTTTTTTAATAATAATATTGCATCGAAGTATTTGCTGTGGATTATAGGCCTAAAATTCAGCATATCGACAACGTGGTATCGGGTGATTCTTGTATAGGTTATAGTTTAGTGTGCTACATAATGATTAATAAGATAATATTTAACAATTCTACAGGGTAACGCGGTTAATTCGAGAAGCTCAAATTACAAAATTCTAATAGCCATTGCTGGCAAAACCTGCGAAAGGAACCAAAATTGTAAAACACAATAATACCACATTATAATTCTTAGTTTTTGTAATTTTTTCCGTGGTAAACTCCATTTTTTTAAAAAGTAATAAATGTGAAATTTTCAATCTTGCCTATGTGAATTTAATTTCCCTAATAAGTAAACAAATGCACATACTATAGGTGAAATCTAATTTAATCAATCGATTGGCCCATTCTGCAGAGTGTTGAACTCAAGGGAGGATACGAGGGGGATACAAGGATCATGACCCCCCAAAATATTTTTGCACTGTAAAAAATTCCAACTTTCATGATAAATGAAAGGTGTTATTCCAAGACCATGGGAAATTCTGTCCATGACCCCCCAAAATGGAAGTCTGCATCCGCTCCTGGCTGAGTTAACTAAACTTACATTCCACCTTATAATATGCTAATTTCATCAGTAACCTTATAAATAAACTAGTTAATTCACATTTGTGAGAAATTTTTCTCATTTTCTAAGACGAGCATCTGAGGAAGCATGAATCAGCTATCTATGTATGGAAATTTGCACTACAGTGAACGGAGATATCCTCTCATATTGGTTAAGATAATTCTTTGCCGCTTATAAAACTCTCTAAGCAGTTAGATGCATGTACATATTTAATACAGTTGAACATCGTTAAGACGAACACGCTTAAGACGAATTACTTTTAATACGAACCGTTTTCTGAAGTCCCGTCAGATTGTGTTGTGTACTACCCTTTCTGAATAAGACGAATTACTGTTAATTCGGTGCCCTGCGGTGGCTCAGTGTGAGAACGCTTACTCAGAAATCTCGCGAAGATCGTACTGCTCACTGTAGTCTGGGGTTTGGTTCCCTATAGTCTGGGAATTGGTTCCCTATAGTCTGGGAATTGGTTCCCTAGGCTTTAAGAGGTTCAGATTCCTCGGAAAACAGTAGGTCCCGGCACAGCATGACCATTGTAGTCCTTGAGCCGTAAAATCACAAACAAACCAACCAAATTGTTAATACGAACATATTTTCTGTTCCCCTTGGTGTTCGTCTTAACGCAGTTCGACTATACAGGTTGCTTGTTTGAGTTGTATTCGTATTGTGTTTGACTGTATATGATTTATTTTTTATCCTACGATCTTCTGAAATGTATTAACATACTATTTTCAATGATTTTAGGTTCATAAAATGCCTTTCAAATGCAGCGTGCCTGGATACAAATCCACCTACAAGGCACCTTACATCACATGCTTTAGATTTCCAGCAGAAGAAAATATGCGTAGTTTATGGATCAACCGGATCCGTCTAGAAAATTTAGTTCATATGAAAAATGCATGTGTCTGTATAAAACATATTCTTAATGAGATGATTGTAACAGAAGGTAAATGGAAAGACAAGGATGGTATAATCCACCTAATCCCACGTACTAAACCTTGTTTGTTACCAGAGACATTTTCATTCATTTTTAATAAGAAACACCACACTTAAATATACAAGAGCCAAAGAAACGGAAATCTAGAGATGAGAAAGGGGACGATATTCTTCAATCAGTTCTTAAAAAAAGTGTATTAACACATGAAAATGAGCTTGAAGCTTCGCGACTGAAATGCATGTCTGAAGTTGAAGATTACATAAAGTATCGTTTAACACAAGAAGAAAATTGGACTTTTATTTCGAACAAGGACTGTATCACCGTTTTAAAGATAAGCAATTCTCTTTTACCCTTAATTATAGTTAGTTTCAAAGTATTTTCTGATCTATCATTTAAGATATTTTATCAAAATGAAGAATTAGATATCAAACAAATTAATATGCATTTTGAACATATTAATGAGAAATCAGAAATAGATTTGTTATTTGAAACTTGTAATAATTTCGAAAACGTGAAAATTGAATATGATAAATTGGCAAAAGCCATGTGCTTACTTAATGAGTATGGTTCAGAATTAAAGTCTGAAAAGTTATCGATTTTAAATATTTTAATTGAGCAATTGCAACTTTTAAATTTATCCAAAGAGAAATACAGATTTTTTTCGACCCTTTTGCAATTGTCTTTTAAAATGTATTTAATTTCACCTACTTGCTATCGTGCAATTAGAAAAACCAAGTTGTTAATTCTCCCCCATCCAAGTAACTTGAGAAAGATGGCTGCCAAGCTAAATATTTGTGATGGAACGTTTCATGTTCGAAATAAGTATTCTGAAAAGAAATTAATCAATCTAAGTCCATTTGAAAAGTATGTAAATTTATTAATGGGTGAAATCTATATCTCTCCTAAGTTGACATTTAAGGGTGGCAAATTAGTTGGATCTTGTATAACACAATCAGACACCCTTGCTAAAACAGCGCAGGTGTTTTCCCTAACTTCTGCATTTGGTAACTACACAGATGTAATTGCAATTTTGCCAGTTAGTACTAATTCTGGGGACTTCTTATATACAACAATAAAAACCATATTATGTGAGTTACATAATTGTGGTGTTAAACCGATAAGTATTATTGCTGACAATAATCAGGTAAACAAATCCATGTTTACTAAATTTAAATTGCATCCATGTGGTTTTAATTCAGTATATAATCTTGCATGTCAGGACTCTCCGCTCTTTGTAATTTATGACACCGTGTGAATATAGTTTTAAAAACATTTGAAATAATTGGCTAATCCAAAAAGATCTCATTTTTAATTATCTATAAAAACTTCGACATCATTAGAAAGGCTGATTTTAATCACTTGAGAACTACGTATCGATAAGAAGGGGAGAGAGTGTTAAAACTTGGATATAAGTTAAATCATAAAGCCTTATTCCCATCTAATATTGAACGACAAAAAATAAACTGTGTAAAATTTTTAATTATGAAAATATTAATTCCCTTCGTGAATTAGGAGATAATGCTACTGAAGGGACTGCTAAATTCCTCGAAATAATCCTTAGGTAGTGGAATATTGTAGGTATTAAATCTCCAAATAAAGATGTCAGATTTCGAAATGATTTTAAAAAAATTACCCCTGTAAGTCAGGAACAGTTGAATTATTTGCGGGATGTTTCAACCTGGTTAGGAAAGTGGGAATTGCTTTCAAGGGGACAAGTGTATCAAGGTTTAACGAAAAGAACATTTGAAGCCATGATACAGACTTGCAGTGGTCTTTACGGTTTGATCTCATTTGCGTTACAAAAATTAAATGTAGAATACGTTTTGTTCGGAAAATTTAAATTACGAGAATGTATTTGACAAAAAATTTCTTTAAAATGCAAAATCTTGCACTACAGCATTTGTAAATTCTAAGAATTAATATTGCATTTAATACAGTTTAATCCTCTATTATTATTAATTTAATAAATACTTAATTTCCTCATTGTGCCTGTTTTTCATAAATTATGTATGATTTTGTTTAATTAAAAAATGGTGGCCTGCCCACGCGTGCGTGATTGACTACAGATTTTTCACTTCTAGAAGTTGGCACCTATGATTAATGGGAAATATCCCCTTCAGCCTTTGCCACAGGGTTTGTTCTAGAGACATAATTACAGGACATAATTATTGCATATGGAGATACCAAGATAGAGAAATGGAAATTTACAAGAAAGAGAAAATTACTAAAAACTTACATATTAGTAAGATCGAATGACCATCAAATTCATCTCTCCACACTTGGACTTCCACGAGCCCCTTTTAACCTCTTATCAGCTAAGAGTTGTCAAAAACAAATGCGTCTCATAGACTTGAAGTTTTTAGCAAAACCCTCTTCTCTGTGACAAGCACGACGCCAACGCCCATATAGTATCGGCAAAATATTATTATTTTTGGCGGTGAACAAGGCTTCAAGAGGAATGCAGCCAATGTTTGCGAGTACATATGCAGAGTGCACGTGCAAACTGCACGTGACTTCCATGCACTTTTAAACCAGTTGGTGTTGACAGAAATATCTTCCCCAGGAATTTTTTGCCTGGTTACTTCTGCAGTTGTGTATAGAAGTCGGTTTGATGGATGGTTCAGTATGGAGAATTTATTATTTGCAGATGGTTTTGGCCAGGGGGGGAGTAAAGAAAAGGGAAATTTTATATGCAGTTGGTATAAACATTTGAAGCGGGTATGCCGTTTTAGATACAAAAGAGAGAGAGGGTAGGTAAGGGGAAGCAAAATTTCTAACCGGGCTGTAGTATGAGTCCAACTTGGGCCACGAGAGAGACGTCAGCGAATCAAGATGGCCGCCGTCCTGGTCTCCAGTCCGTTATCGCATTTTCGGTAGGGGGATCTTTGCTCTGAGGGTTTCGGAAGATTTATCTCTTGGCGGGATCTCGATCCCATGAACCTTTATAAACCGACCGTCTCTATAATCCGACCACGGATATCCTGTCTCCGAGTGTCGTACTGCCATCTATCGGCCATTTTAGGCGTTTATAACCATTTTCCTCCATACCCTCAGAAAACCTGTTTTTACCAGCGCTCGATGTCACAGAAAAAAATTAAAAGTTCGGGGGCACCGTTTCGAGTCCGGTTCGTCGGGGTGAGAGCGAAAGACCATAGCTATAGGACGACTACGGACTTAGTAAACGGATTCTTATATTGTTTTATATAGGTAGTCAAGGATTCGTTTTTTCCTTATTTAACCTCATTTTTTTAAAATATATTTTATTTATTTATTTATTTATTTCGGATGGCACCAGACGTCTTTTTTTTTATTATCTTTTCTCCAAAACTTTTTACTTCAGCTTTACAGATGATTTTTCAGCAGATAAATTGGAATGACAAGGGAATAAAAATAAATGGTGAATATTTAAATCATTTGCGGTTTGCTGATGACATTGTTATTTTTTCAAGAAACCCGTCAGAACTCCAAGACATGGTACAGGAACTCTCATCTAGAAGCAAAGAAGTTGGACTCTAGATGAATCTTCAATAATTTCGTAGGGAAAACAAATGTACAAGTTGACAACATTGAGCTAGAAACCGCTTATTCATATATTTACCTTGGCTGGCTGATTTCAATGGATGGCAACATTATGGAAGAACTCAACAGACATATTAAACTTGAAGTGCATTTGGAAGAAACAGTTTTATCCTGAAGGGGAAATTGCCTTTGTGTCTAAAAAGAAAGGTCTTCAACCAGTGTGTATTGCCAGTCCTCTCTTATGGATCAGAGACATGGAGTCTAACTGTTGGAGCAATACGAAAGTTACAGACAACACAAAGGAGCATGGAGAGGTGCATGCTTGGAATAACTAGGAGAGATCGGAAAAGGAACACTTGGGTGAGAGAGCAAACTAGAGTGGAGGACATCATTGTTAAAGTAAAAGGGCTGAAATGGCGATGGGCTGGGCATATTGCAAGAAGAACTGATCAACGATGGACAACAGAAATTCTGAACTGGATTCCAAGAGACCACCGAAGACCTAGAAAACGTCCTCAAACTAGATGGGTGGATGAAATAAGAAAAGAGGTTGGGGTGACGTGGAAACGAATGGCCCAGGATAGACGTGTGGAAAGCATTTGGAGAGACCTTCATCCAGCAGTGGATAGATAATGGTTGAATATGATGATATATATATATATATATATAATTTTTAGTGAATACTATTATATAAGTATATAGCGCCGGGCCTGAAAGGGTTCTTTCCCCTACACATATTTTATTTTCATCGCGGGAGGTTCTTCACAGCCATCAATAATTTTTCTCCCAATTGGATGAAATCAGAAAGAAGGCACGGTAGATTCTTCGACGGGAAGTTCTTTGGCAGATTGAAATACGGAGACAGACATCGTTAAAGTAAATATCTGAAAGAAAAGAGAGGATTAATCAATAAAAATAGAAAATTACTGCTTCAGAAACAAAAGAAAATGTCTGTTTCAGAAAAAAAAAAAGAAAGTGTTTGTTTCAGAAAAAAAAGAAAATGTTTCCTAAAAAAGAAAAAAAGAAAATGCTTGTTTCAGAAAAAAAAGAAAATATTTGTTTCAGAAAAGAAAAGAAAATGTTTGAGTTAGAAAAGAAAAGAAAATGATTGAGTTAGAAAAGAAAATCAATAACTATTTTATTTGATCACTATACAGGTAAACAATTTTGGAAGTAAAAATTACGCTTACTTCGTGAATTTTCAAACTTTTTACCGTTGGAGCACTATGTTTCGCCGCCATTTTGTATGTCGTTTGCTGGAAGAGAGTTGGATGTACGGTAAGTACTTGATCATTGGAAGACTTTTTTTGCAAAATGTCTTTAAGAGTCCGGAAAAATATAAGCGATAAGAAAATAGCTAAGATAATACACAAAATTTTTAAACGATCAGCTGACATAGCGATGACGTCACAGGCTGACTTTTGACCTGTGAGGGCTTTCCCTTTAACTGGAGGGGTGGCTTTGTATAACAATTCAGAACAGCTGGGAAACCGATGACGTCACCTTCACCTCCTATGTGTAGACATCTCCGCTATGCTAGAAGAGAATTTAGACGCATGGGTCATGAGAAATATGTAATTTGTAATTTCAGCGACTCTTTGCGAACAACATACGGAATCTCGTCTTGTTTTTACTACTAATAAAAGAGGGTTCTAAAAATAACACAGAGGGGCTTTTATTAGGAAAAGGATAAATGAAAGCTAAGCTAGGATACCAAGAAACAACTTCGACTTTTATCAAGAGGAAGCTGTAAAAAAGTTATAAAATAAGAGTTTTACGATTGGTAAAACGGAGGGGGATATTTGTGTATAATAGTATATCTGCTTAAGAAAAGTGCCGATCCTCTGCAAAGATATAGGAATAGGTATCCCACGGTCTAAAACTGAAATGCGTGCACATACACACACAGTAAACGGAACAACGAGAAAAATGTTTAGATGCCTCTCAGGGGAACCAGAGGGCTCCTGCGCTCTTGATCCAGGTCGAGGAATAAGCAAAACCCGCTAATACGCTTCTTTTGAAAAAAGAAACGCAAGAAATCACCCTACGATCGTGAAAGGTACAATAACAATTAAGTTAATAACAAGATTTAAAGAACTTTTAATTTTTAAAAACCTTAAAAAACACTTAAATCATAGAATACATCCTGAATAAAAGGACTTTAATAAATTGCTAATGAAACTTCTACAAAGAAATTTACGAAAACAACTATTCATCATGAAAAATAATGATAAAAGAAATTAATGGTGATAGTAAGTCTTAAAGGGAGATCCTAGAATACACCGAGAAAAGAAGGATTTTACTTACTAATGAAATTTTTATAAAAGAGAAAAATGAACAACTTTCAATGTTCAAAGGTAATAAAATCCTTAATTAATAATTAAATAAATGGCCTACATGACGCATTAATGACACTAAATGAAATGCCTAAAAGCCATGCCAAACAATCAATCAATCAATAATTAACGGTAGGAATATACCAGTAAAAAAAATGATAAAGAATTTAATTACCTTATATACTAAACTTAGTAAAGAACCTTGTGAAAATTAACCAACTATCATGAAAGATAATGCTAATTAACGAATAGTAAGTCTTAAAGGGAGATCCTAGAATACACCGAGAAAAGAAGGATTTTACTTACTAATGAAATTTTTATAAAAGAGAAAAATGAACAACTTTCAATGTTCAAAGGTAATAAAATCCTTAATTAATAATTAAATCATTGAATATACCTCTAACAAAAATTCCTAAAAAACAGTTAAAGAAATTAATTAGCTCAAATGCTAAACTTTTATGAAGAATCTTGCGAAAATTAACCAACTATCATGAAAGAAAATGATAAAATTAACAAATAAATTAATAATAGTAATAATAAGACTTAAAGATAAATCCTAGAATGCACCGAGAAAAGGATTTTACATACTAATAAAATTTGTATAAAAGAGAAAAATGAATAACTAGCGATCATCAAAGATAATAAAAATTTTAATTAATAATTAAATTTTGAATATACCTATAACAAAAATTTCCTAAAAACAGAAAAGAAGTTAATTATCTTATATACTAAACTTTAATAAATAATCTTGCGAAATCAACCAACTATCATGAAAGATAATGCTAATTAACGAATAAATTAATAATAATAATAGCTTTATTTTTGATGATCCTATTTGTAAAAAATCAATGTGCCGTATTGTGAAAACATTGATGTGCTTTTTCGAATCAAGAACTTTCCTAAAAATTTTAATAATATTAACTAAATAGCCTAAGATTAATTAGCCATGTATTAAATTAATTCCTGAAATAAAAAATCGGCCTCTATATAATATGTCTGATAATAATATTTGTTTATATATCCTATGAATATTTAAAAACTTAAATTATTGTTTGAAAATAAAAAATCGAACGTGTTATAAAATGTCTATTCATACTAATCGGTTGCATAACCTATGAATATATCTTAAATTAGTTAATGAAAAAAAATCGATTGTTAAAAAATGCCCTTTTTTATTCATCTTTGCGAAAATAATGATCTATCAATCGCTGGAAAGCGCAATAACTTTGTGAGGTATCCGTGTTATAGAGGTTTTTAAAATGACATCTTCGCTATTTTAAATATACATAGAAATGGTAAAATACTTATTTTATTGCAATAAAAATCAAATGTTATATAAAAAAAGACGTCTGGTACCATCCGAAATAAATAAATAAAATATATTTTAAAAAAAGAGGTTACATAAGTTAAAAACGAATCCTTAACTACCTATATAAAACAATCTAAGAATCCGTTTACCAAGTCCGCAGTCGTCCTGTAGATATGGTCGTTTGCTCTCACCCCGACGAACCGGACTCGAAACGAAGGGTGCCCTCGAAATTTTTCTTTTTTTCTGTGACATCGAGAGCTGGTAAAAACAGGTTTTCCGAGGGTATGGAGGAAAATGGTTATAAACGCCTAAAACGGCTGATAGATGGCAGTGTAACACTAGGATTATAATGTCAAAACAAACACCAGGAGGCAGGGTATCCGTGGTCGGATTATAGAGACGGTCGGTTTATAAAGGTTCATGGGATCGAGATCCCGCCAAGAGATAAGCCTTCCGAAACCCTTAGGGCAAAGATCCCCCAACCGAAAATGCGATAACGGACTGGAGACAAGGAAGGAGGCCATCTTCATTCACCGACGTCATTTCCGTGGCCCAAATTGCACACATACTACTGCCCGGTTAGGAATTTTACTTCCCGTTACCGTACTAATCCGGGCTGTTAATACTAAGTTAGAGGGTAGTTTGAAAATGAGGATTAGAAGTTGCTGACATTTTTGGGAAACACGTGTTGGTTTGAGACCATGAGAAAGGAATGTTCAAATGTCAAATGGATTACGTCTGTGTTGTAACATTATGACTCACACAGTCGAGAGTATAATCATACACTTTAACAAAGACTTATAAATCAATGATATTAAATGAAATTTTTTAAAATTTAACTTTAATTAGTGGGTACAAATATTAACACATATCAGTTCGCATGACGAAAATTAGTCATTTGTACAGGCCTGCACAAAAGTTTAGACACAACACAAATTTGAGTATAACAAAATACTATTAAAACTGAAGAAGTAGGAACTTTAATATTACGAAGTATGAACACATGTAATATGCAAATTAAAAATTTGAGAACAGAAATCACATCAGTAGCGAACTTGCTGCAATATATAACTTAAAATAAGTAAAATATGTGGCACAAAAGTTTAGGCACAAACATAAATTTTAGCACTTGCATAAGGAAATGAACAATTTTAATAATCAATGTAGCCACCATTACTTCGTATTAGATTAAATACGCGGTCGTTCATTGAAAGCACAAGATTTTGAAAGGTTTCTGGTTCAAAATTAAACCACGCTTCTTCTATAGCCTTTTTAAGTTCTAAAACGGACGGATATTGCTTTCCATTGGCATACACAACATTCGTTAGTATGCCCCATACATTTTCGATGGGATTACAGTCAGGACTAAGAGCAGGCCAATCGAGAACTGTAATATTTTTAGCGCTCATCCATTCTTTTGTTGACCTGGATGTGTGGATGGACGCATTATCTTGTTGGAAAACCCAGTTTCGTCCACATAAAAGTTCGCCAAAAGGTAATAGGTGACTTTCAAGAGTTGCCTGGTATGCCTTGGAATCTTGTTTTCCATTCAAAAACGCCAAAGAAGTCTGTCCATTGAAGCTAAAGGCTCCCCAAACCATGACTGAACCTCCTCCTTGACGTCTGCTGAACCGACTTAAGGGGCGTTTTCGAAGATCGTGCCAGTAGTGCGAAAGGCCATCGGGACCATCTAAGTTCCACTTTTTTTCATCACTAAATAACACCTGCAGCCATTCGTCACTGTATGATATGTGCTGCCTTGCCCATTGTAGTCGTGCTTGTTTATGATGTAATTGCAAGCAGGGCTTGCGGCGCATTTTTGCATATCTCAAATGCCTGCATTCTACAATCCTTCTACGTATGGTTTCTCTTGACACTCGCATTGCTAACGTGTTTTTTATTTGATTTGCAGACAGGCTTTCATTTGAAGCCAATCTTCGTATTTGTCTATCATCCCGAATGCTGGTCACTCGAGGCCTCCCAGATCGTGATTTTGGTTGATACTGATCACCCCGGGATAACACTCGATAAATGCCTCGCTTTGAACGGTTCAATGCAACAGAAATTTGAGTAACAGATTTACCTTTAGTTTTCAGCCTCCAAATCTTCAAAATCTCGTCATTCGTAAATTGCTTTGACTTCGGCATCGTTCTAAGCATTCTAAATTATTTCAGGCCTTATATAACAACTCTGGGAAACGCCCCTTCGATCACTTGGGAACTTCGCGCCGTTAATTTGCATAAATCTGACATATGTGCCTAAACATTTGTGGCATGCAGATTCCAATATTACGGTGTTGGGATATTTTGTTTCAGTACTTTTGGTAATCTTTTAAGTTGCACAATTTATTATTGGTTCTAGGATTATTTAGATACAATATCGGCGAAGTTCAATGCAAATTCTCGCTTTTATTTATAATTTGCCTCTGTGTCTAAACTTTTGTGCAGGCCTGTATATTGCACTAAATAATTGATTCTTGGTTTTTTTTAAATCCGAATAAATTAAAACGAAATTTTTACCAAACAGAGATAATTCTATGAAAAAACTGATTTCATCTTCAATTACGTCGTATAATGGTGCAAACGCAAAAAAAAAAAATTAATTTAAAACGTATTAGTCGGAACTGTGTACAGAAGAATTTTGTTCAAAGTTTAAGCGCTTGGGTGTTCGGATATCCAAGAAATTTCAGGGATATTACTGTTAATTTTCTTAACCTATTTTTATCAAAATCAAATAATAAAGTAAATCTAAAATGGAGAACGAAAAAGAAATATATGCAAACAATTTATCTGATTGTGAGTCTAGTGATAACATTGAAGATCTTTTAAAATCTAATTTTGATAGTGATGATAGTGATATTGTTGTGACAAGAAAACGCCCACGTTTAAATCCTTTACAATATAGTGACTCTGAAAATGATAATGATTCTGAAAATGATAATGATTCTGAAAATGACTTGTGGTCTGATACTGACATAAAACCCGTTTTGAAACCCTTTGAAGGAGTGCCTGGGGTAAAACTACATGTATACTGGACTGCACGTATACTATATGTATACTGGAACATGTTTCGAACAGTACCATTCGTTGAAGAACTATTAATTATTGATAAAATTAAAGTTTCTAAAATAATTTGCTGTGTCTAATAAAATAATGAGACTATAAACTTTACGTTTTCAGTAATTAATTTCAACTTTTTTTTGTGGATTTAATTTTTATTTAACTTCAGAAAGAAAAAAATTAAAAATAAAGGTGTGTATATATAAATACAAATTCATTTTATTTCATTTCCCAAAATTTCACTA
>QLNU02015360.1:292961274-292972796 GCA_006491805.2 Dysdera silvatica
GTAATAAATCAAATTCAATTTTATTGAAATAAATTTTAATTTTAGCAAAAAATAAAAGCCTATCGAACACTGGTATTTAAATGGAAAGCATGACGTCTAGCTTTCTTCTCGGCAAAACATCTGATTATATCATCATATGGTATTGATTTTGTTATATCAGACTCAATACACAAAATTTTGCCGTCCTAGTCTATAGCCTAGTATAGCCTATTGGGAAATATGGCATTGAGGCACTCTACTCGTAAACTCTCAGAAAAGCTTCATGTCGATGAAGTTTCGAAGTTTTAAAACACGCTTTTGGAAAACAAAATTATTGCAGAACTACAAGAAAACTGCATATTTCTCTAATCCACTAAAACTTAACATTAGGCACTAACGTACGCAGGGGAGTGTCGTTGGGTTTGTAACCCCCCATTACGACTCAATTTGGTATATATACGAATGGAGTTGTAGGTGTGCAGCTCCATATTATAAGACTGTAACAGCCCTTATGAACTTTCTGCATGCATCTATGGCATTATGTAAGATAATTGGACGTAGTACTGCGCAGACTAAATTGATAAGCTTATCAACTTAACATAACACTATAACTTAACATCCCCCAGGTGGCGCAGGCTAAGCAAGTCGCATGAAATTGAGCTCTTCGAAAACGGAAAAAATAATTAACCGGAATGGAGTTTTGTATGTCTAAAATGACTTATCACTGAAATATTCGAAATCAAAAGCTGAAGAAGAATCTGGTGAATAGATCAATAACGCAAAACTGTGAAAAAAGAAAAAAAGGAAGGGACTTTGCGTAACACCGATGTTACAACATGGCATACTTACAAGCATCTTCAATACCGAAAGTATGGTGTGTCTTAATCAGACGGCTGACCTTCTACGTATTGGTAAACATGTTCTTTGTTTCAATAATTGAATGAAAAAGCTTCGCAAGTGATATATAACGAGCAACTACGGAAATATCTCTCTCTGTGAAACACTGGTATCGCATCATGGCATACTTGCGAAACATATCCAGTAAGTAAAGAAAGGGTTTAAACTAATATAACGTCGCGACTTTTGCTTCCATAACCGAAAATAAGTTTCGTGAACCGATTATCAACCTGAAAAAAGTGAAAAAGCATCTCCTGTGTATTATAGACATAGTAACCTGGCATAACTGCAGGACTCTTGTGAACGAAAGTATAAAGTGACCTAATCATAATAATTAGTCACGATAGAGTCAATGATTGAATGCTTTAATTCATAAAGTAGTGAAAAAGTCTTGTGGGTGAAGTGAAGCGAAAAAATTGCGGCAATTTATTCTCAACATAACATCAGTAACGCATTATTGCGAATTCGTAATAGGCATACAATTGATAATGATGTTTCTATTTTACAAATAGTTTTCAAACTCTATTGTTCCTATTTTACAAACAGTTTTCAAACTCTATTGTTCCTATTTTACAAACAGTTTGTTTTCAAACTCTATTGTTCCTATTTTACAAACAGTTTGTTTTCAAACTCTATTGTTCCTATTTTACAAACAGTTTTCAAACTCTATTAGAATTTAAACACGGGTCTATATGCTTTGTGACGTCGTTTTATCGTTTAGAAAAAAAGAAAACTAGTGAAAGTATTGAAACTCTATATTAGATAGAACTCTATGGGCAAAATGAAATAGAATTGATCCCCCCCACCCACATCAAATTATGAAATCTTATTAGCAACATAGTTTCAGCAACGCGTTACGGAATATATGCGATATACTCCAAAAAGGTAACGATGTTTTTATTATTCGATTAGCTTTGGAACATCAATAGAATTTGACGCTGAATTTGGTGCTTAGTGACGCTATATTGACACAGAGTTAAAAAAAATTGTGATTATACTAAATATCTATAACACATAGAACATTTAGGACAGATTAAAGTAGACAGAACGGTCATAATGTACTTTTTTTTTAAATGAAGATACTGAATGCATTTTTTGAAAAGGTCTTTTTCTTTTGTTGAGAAATTCCAACTTAGTTAATTGTCGCGTAGTTTTATTTGAAATTGTCAATTTTAATTCCAGTGAGTGTATTAACCGGCTGTATGTATTGATTGTAATTGGGCATTTTATTGGATTTAACGTTTTAAGTAACTAATTTTAACTATCTGTATTTTTAAATGTTTTTATATTTTAGTATTTTTCAAATGATACTCTAACGAAGTCTATTCACGATAATTTACGTGATTGTCCATTTATATTTTTTTCAGATTAATGAAATTTTAACCGTATAGACTTTAAGCAACTAGAGTTTTTTTTAACCGAAACATGGCTTCTAAACAAACTGATAACCGATTGATGCTCCAAATACTATACGAAATAAAAGAAATTAAAACACAGATTGAGTTAAATAAAAAAGACACTGATAATAAAATAGACTCTTTATCGCTAAAAATATATCTTTCAAATATAGCTATAAAGTCAATTAAGGAAGACCAAGAAAAATTAAAATTAATAAGTGAAAACATTATTGCAACAAATAATCAACTAGATAATTGAAGAATTCAATTGTCCATGGAAGTTAACGAACATATTAACCGCTACAATATCGATTACAATAATATAGACAAAGAAATAAGCTAGTTTAATGAAAACCTTTATAATATTGAACAAAGATGAGATAATACAGAAACATATGGAATGAGGAAAGTTATAATAATGGATGATTTGCCGGTAAAACAAAACGAAAATTGTACTGAAGAAATAATATCAATAAGTAAGAAACTGGATCTACAATTTACTGAAGATGGCATTGAAATAGCACACAGATTACAGATGAACTAACAAGGTAAAAGTAAATTATTAATATGATTTATGAAAATTGAAAAAAAAAATGAATTTTGGAATCAAAGAAAAAATATAAAACTCAGAGCAGAGATGGATTCAATGCAGCTCAAAGATAAAATCTACATAAATGAACACTTAACAGAAAAAAATGCACGTATATTTAGAGAGGAAAGATTTTTACAAAAACAAAATAACTGGAAATTTATTTAGACATCCAAAGGGCAAATAAAAATGAGGAAAGATGAAAACTCTGAAATAATCGAAATAAGAAATATTACTGAATTAATTAATTTATGATCTAAAGCAATTACCATAAATGACAAAAATAAAAAATACTAAAGATTAAAAAAATATCTAATAACTTAATTTCAAATAAAAAAAATCGTAACTAAAATAACAAAAAAGGTAGAAAGATTAAAGAAAAAACGATTTCTCAAAAGAACATAATAAAAAAAATTATTTCTTTGATATACATGAATGCGAATAGTATGAATAATAAAATTGAACACAAATAGAAGAGATAATACACCAACAAAATGAACCTGATATAATATCAATAGTTGAAACGTGGAAAACAAACGAAATAAAAATAAATTTTAACAACTATAAGGAATATTCCATTTTTAGAGATAATAAAAAGGGAGGTGGAATATCAGTTTATGTTAAAAGTGAAATTGACGTGGACTTAATAGATGAAGAAATTGAATTAACCGAGGACCTCGAAATACAGTGATCTCTCACTTATGCGCGGGCGAAGGGGACAGCGAGAAAAACGCGCATAAGAGAAAAATCACAAAAGGGAGCTTAAAAGTGAAACATCAATACATTGTACTACATCATATTGTTAATTAATACTACGTATGTATACACTACTGAAAAATGTATATAAGATTAGTTTCAAAATGCATTGAATTTATTTTTTAATGAATTAGTGTGCTACGTATTCTTTAAGAACACAAAGAAAATGGAAATGCTTACATACCCAAATTTCGTTTTACTCCTATTACTACTTTCTCACAAAATAATTTACAATCGAGGATTGTTTTTGTTTTCGTGAATTTTCAAAATGAGTGTTTCCAAGTCCATCAAAACGTGAAAAAGTTCCTTCACTTCCGGAATTGAACTGAAAATAGTCATGCAGAATGCTTCTAACGCTACTGTGTAAGTTGGAGGAACTTTTGCCGCATCTTCTGCATAATCGTCATCCACCTCTTGATCTTTGTCACCATCATTTATTTCAGCTGCAATGTCTCCAATTTCCCGCAAGTGAGCTGTGATTAAATTTTCATCTACATCAACGAATTCGTTGAAAGTACATGTAGCAAGTCCACCAAATACAGTATGCCAATCTTCTTCGTTTATGTCATTTTCACTTTTATTTTCCGGCTTCTCACATTCATTTTCTGCTGGAAACGCAAATCCTGCTTTCGGTAACTTGCTTCAATTCGTCTTTTGTTGCATTTTTTGTTTGTAAAGTAGCCAGAAGTCCACGGATTAAAGTTTTTCTATAGTGCACGTTCACACAACGAATGATACTAAGATCCAAAGGCTGAATCTTGCTCATGCAATTCGCAGGAAAAAACACAACTTTCCTGTGGTTGAAAGTTGGAAGATCTTGTGGATAAGCAGGACACTGATCTACGAATAAGAGAACTTTCCGTTTTTCTTTTTCCATTTTCATGTCGAATTTATGAAGGAAATCCAAGAAAATGGACGATGTCATCCACGCCGTTTCGTTGCTAGTGTAGTCGTAAGGAAGCTTCTTCACGTTCTTAAAACAGCGAAGTTTGTTTGATTTGCAAATAACCAATGGCGGGGATTTTTCCGAACCATCGGCATTGCAAGACAGCAAGATAGTTAGTCTTTCTTTACTTTTTTCCCCACCATAGTATGGTTCTCCCTTGAACGTCGAGCATCATTTTATAAAAAAATCCAGTTTCTTCACAATTGTAGATGTTTTTCGGTTCGTATCTGTTTACTAAAGTAGACGAGTCTTCTTTCCATTGTTCTACAGTTTCTTCATGGACACTCGAACTTTCCCCAGAAAAGACAAGAGTTGCCAAGCCATGCCTATTTTTGAATTTTTCAATCCATCCATATGATGCAGAAAAGTTTTCCATTTCAAAACTCTTTGACAACTGTACGGCCTTCTCCCTTAGAAGCTCAACGTTAACAGGAATGTTCAAGGCACAAGCTTCTTTAAACCACAGCATTAAAACTTTCTCAAATTCTTTGTACTTTCCGCCTTGAATTTTGCTTCTTTTCTTCGACTGAATTCCACATTCTCGAGGAGCTACTATTATCGCCTCTCAAGTTTTTAAAATCCCTCTCCGTGTTGATTCTGGGACATTAAAATGCTCTGCTAAAGCTTTTTTCAAGGTGCAAGGATTTTCTTCGAATTTTTTAATAACATCCATTTTAAACAAAAGCGACAGTTTTCTTCTTTTCGCCATTTTAAAATGTAACCATCTAACCAAAACTCCAAAGATTGTTCTTTCCTTAGCGATCAATGCCACGTGGTACGTACCGTACTAAACTCTCTAATTGGCTGAAACTTTTACTGATGTCAGTCACAAGAACCCCCTACGTACACCCCTGTGCATAAGGTAGAGTAATGTGTTCATGGAATCTGAACAATAGGGGAAGGGCGAGGGAATGCATTCCTACAAGCAGAACAAAACTCGTAAAATTCTTGCGATAAGCAAAACCTGACTACTCGAGGAACCTACTTTTTGAACTGAGAAATTTTTTTTGTAACGCGCATAAGTGAGAGGTGCTTTCTTAGTGCGGCGCATAAATGAATAAGAGTTATCATTGTTTTCCTACATCTCTGGCCGGGACCGCAGAAAAAACGCGCCTAAAAGAGAGCGCGTATAAGTGAGGGATCATTGTACTATAAATTAATATAGATAAATTAAAATCATAACAATATATAGACCACCGAACTCTAACATAACAAATTTTTTTGATAAAATGGAAAGAATTAAAGAAAAAGATCGTCAAGAATACCAAATTTTTTTAATGAGTGATTCTAATATTGATATTAAAAATAAAAATAACGTCTCATCAAAACTACTTAATCTAATGGAATCAAATGGACTAATAAACAAAATAAAAGAACCCACAAGAATAACTTTAACAAATTCAAGTACAACAGACTTGATATTTACAAATATAACAAATAGTATATCAATAATGTGGCCTGCAAAAGGGTTGCTGGTATCTAACTGGAAGGAGACCCACACGCTGAACGTATGTGACGATGTGTGGAACCGGCCAGGCCAGTAACCTAGTGTCCTACCCCGCCTTCAAGTGGTGCAGGCT
Organism: Dysdera silvatica; assembly: GCA_006491805.2. Taxonomy (NCBI): domain Eukaryota; kingdom Metazoa; phylum Arthropoda; class Arachnida; order Araneae; family Dysderidae; genus Dysdera; species Dysdera silvatica. The sequence continues at coordinate 292,967,419 of QLNU02015360.1, forward strand.
GAGCTTTCTATTTATGTGGCAAATTAATATTTGCTACACGGATAGAAAGGCGGAAGGGGAGGGCTAATTCACCAACCCGTTTAGCCAGCGTGGTGAAATTATGGCTAATTCCTCCATTATGTTGACACACCAGAGAACAGGCTGCCGTTTGTTATTGACCTTGGCTACGTTTAATGGACGATCCCTTGCTTCTGAAGCAAAACTTCAGGAATTGGAAGAGGAACTAGACAAGATCAAATGGGACATTGTAGGACTCAGTGAAGTTAGAAGAAAAGGTGAAGAGTTGGTGGAACTGAAAAGCGGACATTTGTTTTATTATAGAGGAACGGAAACTGGAAGAACAAGTGGTGTTGGCTTCTTAATCAACAAAAGAATTAAAGACTACCTTCTTGAAGTCGAAAGCACGTCAGATCGAGCAGCGAGGCTCGTTGTTCAACTAACCCAGCGATACCAACTTCAGATAGTACAGGCATATGCACCAACATCAAGCCATACCGACGAGGAGGTTGAAGAATTCTATGAAGAAATCAAACAGTTACACACCAAAGGGAAACAACATATCAAGCTCATCATGGGGGATTTCAATGCAAGAATTGGACAACAGGAACAAGGAGAGACATCGGTTGGTAAATACGGATATGGGGAAAGGAATGAACGTGGCGATCAACTCATCGAATTTGCAGAAGCTGAAAACCTTAGCATCATGAATTCATTTTTTAAGAAGAAACCGCAAAGAAAATGGACATGGAAACACCCCAATGGAGGAACCAGCGAAATTGACTATATCCTGGCAAACAAGAAATCAATTATTGAAGATTGCAGCGTACTGAACAGATTTAATACTGGAAGTGATCATCGAATGGTGAGATGTAAAATGCACTTAAATACTAAACTAGAAAGGCAGAAGCTCATTAGGAAACAAGTATGTAAGAGGGTGGATTTAAAGAAATTAAAAGAAAATACCGAGGCATTCAAGTTGGAATTAAAAAATCGCTTTTCTGCACTGGAAGGACTTATTGATGAAAGTGATATCTCAGAAGCAAATGAAAACATTGTTAAGACAATAGTTGAAACTGCTGGGGAAATTGGTGGTGTAACCTGTAAAAAGCACAATAGCAAATTATCTGAGAAGACGAAACAGCTCATGAAAAGGCGAAGAGATATGAAGGTGGACAATCAAAATACCAGTTCCAGGATTGAGTACATAGAACTTTGTAAAACTCTGCGCAAAAGCATGAAAGAAGACATAAGAAAATTCAACTGTGAGTTAGTAAGGAAGGCCATTGAAAGCAACAAGAGCCTTAGGGTTGTTAAAGGGAGTTTGTCTATTGGGAAGAAACACATCATTGCATTAAAAGGAGAGGATGGCACCGTAACAAGAAATAGGGAAGAAATACTTAGAAGAGTTGAAGAATTCTACAAAAATCTATACGAAAGTAACAGTGGATTAAACGAAGACTCTGAGATAGTCGAAGGAACAGCTCCTAAAATCTTAAAAGAAGAAGTTTCATTTGCAATAAAAAATATGAAGAAAGGAAGAGCCCCTGGTGATGATGGTATTACATTAGATATCCTAAAAGAAGCTGGAGAATATGTAGAAGACATACTTGCAAAATTCTTTACCAAATGTCTTAACAGCGGTAACATACCAAACCAATGGGATTCTGCAACAGTAATTCTTTTGCATAAAAAAGGTGATAAAGAGGATTTAAAAAATTACCGACCAATTAGCTTGTTACCTGCTATTTATAAAATCTTCACAAAAGTGCTAACACATCGCCTGCAGAAAAAATTAGATGCAGCTCAACCAAGAGAACAAGCTGGATTTCGAAGTGGATTCAGTACAGTGGACCATATTCAAGTATTAAGAGAATTAATTGAAAGAACACATGAATATGAACTTCCATTGTGTGTGGCATTTATTGACTATGAGAAGGCCTTTGACTCTATTAAAACATCAGCAGTCATCAACTCTTTAAGATCAGCAGACATCGAGGATGTGTACATTGACATGGTGAAACGTGTGTATAAAAATGCAAGTGCAAAATTTCGGTTACATAAAGATACCGAAGCTATCAAAATTGGTAAAGGTGTGAGGCAGGGAGATACCATTTCTCCAAAACTTTTTACTTCAGCTTTACAGATGATTTTTCAGCAGATAAATTGGAATAACAGGGGAATAAAAATAAATGGTGAATATTTAAATCATTTGCGGTTTGCTGATGACATTGTTATTTTTTCAACGAACCCATCAGAACTCCAAGACATGGTACAGGAGCTCTCAACTAGAAGTAAAGAAGTTGGACTCAAGATGAACCTACAAAAAACTAAGATCATGTTCAATAATTTCGTAGAGGAAACAAAAATACAAGTTGACAACATTGAGCTAGAAATTGCTGATTCATATATTTACCTTGGCCAGCTGATTTCAATGGATGGCAACATTATGAAAGAACTCAACAGACGTATTAAACTTGGCTGGAGTGCATTTGGAAGAAACAGTTTTATCCTGAAGGGGAAATTGCCTTTATGTCTAAAAAGAAAAGTCTTCAACCAGTGTGTATTGCCAGTCCTCTCTTATGGATCAGAGACATGGAGTCTAACAGTTGGAGCAATACGAAAGTTACAGACAACGCAAAGGAGCATGGAGAGGTGCATGCTTGGAATAACTAGGAGAGATCGAAAAAGGAACACTTGGGTGAGAGAGCAAACTAGAGTAGAGGACATCATTGTTAAAGTAAAAGGGCTGAAATGGCGATGGGCTGGGCATATTGCAAGAAGAACTGATCAACGATGGACAACAGAAATTCTGAACTGGATTCCAAGAGACCACCGAAGACCTAGAAAACGTCCTCAAACTAGATGGGTGGATGAAATAAGAAAACAGGTTGGGGTGACGTGGAAGCGAATTGCTCAGGATAGACTTGTGTGGAAAGCATTTGGAGAGACCTTCATCCAGCAGTGGATAGATAATGGTTGAATATGATGATGATGATGATGATATATCAATAATGATGGAAGAAATAATAAGTGACCATCGAATGATATCAACAACTGTAGAAACTAATAATCAACGTATAAAAAACAATAATGACAAGAAATTTCAAACAAGAAAATATCCAAAAATTCCAGGAGATCCTATTAAATATCAACTGGGAATCTTTTTTTGGAACATTGGAATTCTCACAATTAACTAAATACGAAAATTTCACAAAAATATTGAAATAAATTTACAACGAATGTTTTCCATAAACAATGAAAAAATAAATAGGAAAAAAAATTAGAATGGTTTAATGAAAACTTAAATAAAAAAGTAAAGACTAAAGGTAATTTATGTAAAAAATTTATGAACGACGAACAAAAAGACGTTGAAAACGAGTTCACAAAATATAGAAATGAATTAAATAAAGAAATAAAAGAAATAAAAAGAATTATTATCTGGAACAATTGTTAACAAAAGTACTATAAATGGAACTTAATAAACCAATTACTAGGTAAAACAAAACCAAAAAAGTGATGGAAAAATAAAACTAATAATAAACAATAAAAAACGGAAAAAATAAAATTAATAACAGAAAAACTAATAATTATAACAGAAGAATTCAATAATTATTACAAATATGACAAAGATTAAATTTAAGCTCATTAAAATGATAATTCAGAAAATATTTAAAGACAGGTTTAAGAAAACTTTTTACCCAAGTGAAACAACTGAAGGTAAATAGAAAGAGAACTAAGTAAAATAAATAGTACTAGGCATGAATTGAGTCTCTCTCTATAGAATATAAAATTATTTAAAAGCGAATCAAAAAGATTATCAATAATTATAAATGATGTATTTTTAACGGGCATATTTCCAAAAGAATTAAAAACAGAAATAATTAGATAAATTTTTAAAAAAGGTAACAAATATCTTAAGGAAAATTATGGACCTATTACAATTATGCAATTATTTTCCAAACCAATCGAAAAATTAATGTATAATAGATTAATAAATTATTTTAATAAGTTTAAAGTGATCCATCCAAATCAACACGGCTTTCAAAAAAACAAATGAACAGAAGAAATACTTTTAAGAGCCATTAATAACATCCAAAAAAACGTCGAAGAAAGAAAACCTACGGATTTTTTTTATTTAAGCAAAGCATTCGATTTAATTGATAGAAATATCCTTAAAGTAAAATTATTGAACTACGGTATAAGGGGACCAATGTACAATCTAACTGATAGTTATTTAACTAATAGATCTCAAACAGTTAAAATCGAAAATACTTATTCCAGGTTATTATTAAACGAATTGGGTATTCCTCAAGGAAGAATCCTTGGGCCTCTATTTTTTAAATCTTGATGCAAAATTTAATAAATCTTGAAATCGATTTAATAAATCTTGATGCAAAACTGCTTTTGCTTGCAGATGATATAATATAGATGACAGAGGGCAGCAAAATCGACTCAATAATTTTCAATATAACGGAAAAATTAAAATTATTTTATCAATGGTTTAATGAAAAGAATCTAATAATAAATTCAAATAAAACAAAATATATAATTTTTCACACTAAAATTAAAGAAATATCAAATCAGCCGAATAGAACAAAATTTAACTATGTTATTATAGAAAAAGTTAGTTCAATAAAAGTTCTGAGAATATTAATTCAAGAACAATTAAACTGAATAATGAAATACTAGAAATAGAAAAGAAAATTAGAAGGTCAAATGGAATTATTACAAAACTAAATAAATCATTACCATTAAATATAAAAATTAACTTATATTACACACTGGTATATAGCTATATTAACTACTGACATATTGTACGGGGAAATTTATCACAAACTAACTTAAAAAAATAAACAAATTACTTGATAAAACAATATAAAACTATGTTACAAAACAGGTAAATCAAAAAAAAAGAAAAAAAAAAAGAAATAATTTATGAAAATAAAATCCTAAACATTACAAATTTACACAATTTAAAAATAGCGCTATATATACGAAAACAATAAATGAAAATAAACACATAAATATAATTATAATAAATTAAAAAAACACAATTATAATACAAGAGATAAAAGCGAATTAAAAAGTATGCAAATTAGAACAAACATGGGTAAAAATAATATAAATCATTATGGAATCGAATTCTGGAACACAATACCCACTGAAATTAAAGAAATAAAACTGAAAAATAAATTCAAAACTACCACAAAATTTTTTTTATTGGAGCATCAAGTAAATTAGTCGCCACGTTGCGGGTGCTTTCAAATCTTCGATTTTAACCTGTATCCTTTGTATACATTTACTTGTGAATGATTTGCAACAATAAATTTGATTTGATTGATTGAGTGATTGATTGAGACGTTCTTCAACATGACTAT
>QLNU02015360.1:292980144-292998673 GCA_006491805.2 Dysdera silvatica
AAATGAAAAGGGCTATTGCTAAAGTGAAATCAGCTGCAATGGATGATTTAAGGAAAACAATTCATGATGTTTGGTGTGCAATCACAGGTGATGATTGTCAGCAGTTAGTGGAGTCTATGTCTCGTAGAATCCAAGCAGATATCACAGCCAAGGGCGGTTAGACCAAGTACCAACAAGAAAATTTCCATATTTTTGTCTTGATATTTAGAATTTCCATATTTTTGTCTCGAGTAGTGTGTACATTTCCTTTTTTATTAGCATTAAAATTTCATGCATTTTTGAAACTACAGAAAGGTTATGTAGCCAAAACATTGCAAAAAAATATATTCTTTTTGTACAATGTATGATTGTTTAAATACTTTTTTTTTTTAATCACTCAGTCTGTTTTTTCAAAAATTGCCAAACTTTTGTCTTGAAGTGTACGTTTGGATGTAATCGACGTAATTTTGGGTAACGTTAGTGTTTCGTTACGCGCATGATGACTTCTGAATAACGTTTCTCGCTTGTTGTCACATTTCCTCGTATTTAAATTTCACAGGACCATGTAGAAATATCAATCCATTTTTAATTCATTTTGCAAAAATGACAATTTACCTCAGATCGGTTTATGTTTTGCTGTTTAGTGTTTTGAATTTCATTGGGCATTGAAACCTTCTTTAAATTTTATTGCAACATCTTTTAATTAAATCTAACATGTCTTATGCAAATTGATCTGATATTATTTTTCAATTAAATGAATGCGATCCTGCAAAAATAAATTCTGGTAAAATATAAAATAAAATTTGAACACAGCTTTGATCGAAAACATTTTTGTCTCAACGAGGTTTCCTATTTAGATGCAGCAAACGAGGTCAACAGTGAAATATATAAATCTAGCAGGTATTTCAATTAAGAATCATATATTCTTTAAAGTTCTTAAAATACGTTTTGTTACAGATAATGTTATTATTAAGCGAATGGTTTCAGAAGATAAACAGATGCTGAGGCAATTGGACTAAATTTAATTGTGATTAGATTTTAACATAATATCGGAGATTGAAGCAAAACATTTCATAGAAGAGTATAATTAAATATAATTTATTTTCTTTCTTACGGAACACGGACTAGCTGGTTAATTAATAAATATTTAATTTTGTTTACAAAATACTGTAGGCTTTTAAATAGTTTGCGCAATATTAACACTATTTTGTAATTCATATATTTTCGAGGTTCACACATTTTTCAAGGCTGTAATTTGGATTTATAATATTTTAAAGATTACTTAAGTTTATAAAAGTTGTTTCGAACTTATATTTTAGCGTTATGAAGCTTGACGCATGGGGGGGGGAGGAGAGGGACTAAGATATCTGAGTGTTTCTTCTTTTATGGAAATTAAAATTTATGACACTTCATACAAAAGACCTGCGCGAGCTTGTTTTTTCGACGGATAGATGGATGGTGGGTATGGGGGAATTGGGAAAGGTGGCCGTCGGAGGCGGCACTGTAATCCCAGACAGTACGCTCAAACAGCGTAACTAACCATCGAGGCAGTTGGGAAAGGTAAGGGAGGTATTCGAGTGTGGACCATACACATCACACAAAAAGGCACTCTCGCGTAGGTGTTGTCATCTAACGTGAACCGAAACCAGCTGCCAGAGTGACCGCCGCCCCCACCATACCCCGAAGCCGGCCGCGGACCTGACAGAAACCGGCCAACCCTGGAAAGGAAGGTGTGTAGCGCCAAAATGGATGCAACGCAGAGACTGGAGGATCCCGATGGATCCAAGAGGTCGGACAGACCTGGTGGATGGGTGTGGTCCAGACAGCGGCGGATGAGGAGAAGCTCGTCCTTAAGGTAGCCGTAGACCGGGCACCGCAAGAGAATGTGTTCCAGTGTTTCGTCAACACCTTCCTGACACTTCATTCGCCTAATGCGGTGGAATTACTGGTTGGTGAATGTAGAGCCAAGCCTGAAACAGTGATCTGGTCTGTGCCCCCTTAGGGAGACAATCAGGGAGAAAGAACGGAGTCTTTCGCATTTCGAAGGATGATCGATAGTGCCCTGATATGTCCCTTTTCAGGAGGTTCACCATGTCTTGGCAAAAGGTGTCCTTCAGACTCCTAATACGGTAGAAGAGAGAGAGGGGGTGGGGGTTGTACGATGAAGTCCTGCAGACTCCGTTTGCGTCCTCTAGGGCTCGACGCGCCCAAGTGTCCGCAATTTCGTTACCACGAATGCCGGAATCCAGCAGAAGTTGACAGGCCTTTCCTCATCTGCACATCTACCCGCTGCAACTACAATGTTCTGGACAAAGGGGCACACCGGCCAACTGGCAGGATCATCCTGGAGCATGGTCGGACTGGCCATAGAAGTCACAAGGCAAATTCCCGGTGGGCCGTTACGAAGCTCTGCTTTTAGGGCCGTCGTATTATTTCCTTTCAACCAGCTCCAGCAAATTAGGAGGAATTGAGAAATAAAGCAAAATATATTCATTTGAATTCTAGATTTCCACTTTTTCCTCAAAATTTTCTACATACGCCCTTTTTGGAAAACTGGCAACAGCCGTTAACCAGATGAGCAACAAAAAAGGGCTGCCTTTACAAAGGATTTGTATCAATGGCCATTTGGAATGCCCGAAGTTTATATCGAGCTGGAGCCCTAGAAAATTTGAAGGGTGAACTAAAGAAATGTAAAATATATCTGGTAGCCCTACAGGAAATCAGGTAGAGAGGTACACCCATAACGGATTCTGGATATTACATGATTTTTTTTTGCAGCGGAGAAAGAACAAATACATTTGGCACAGGATTTATAGTTGCCAAAAAAATAAAACTGTCTATTCTTGGATTTGAGGCCATCAATGAAAAAACGTGTTCTCTACGTCTAAAATCCAAATTCTTCTATACCACTTTTGTGTGTGTACACACACCGACAGAGGATGCAGAGGATGAAGCTAAAAAAGATTTCTATGCAACACTTGAAAAAGCCTACGATAAGATCTTAAAGTATGATGTGAAAATCGTTCTAAAGGATATAAACGCAAAGCTGGGAAACGATCAGTTTAGACCAGCACAGGGGCGTCATAGTTTTTATGAATATAGCAAGAGTAATGGGCTGCGATTCTCATTGATTTTGCTTCAGTGACATTGCAAACATAACTATACGTAGTACTTATTTTGGCCATAAAAACATACGTAAAGCTACATGGGCCTCGCCGAAAGATACCACTAAAAATCAAATAGATAACTTCCTAATAGAGCGTAGACATGGTTCAGATGTTATGGATGTCAGGACATGTGGAGGAGCGGATATTGACCCCCACCATTTCATGGTTCGAATCTTATATAGACAGAGGACCGCAAACACCAGTAAGTCCTTCCCCAAAAAAAGAAAAATTATTTAATATACAAACACTTAAACACAACCTTTTAGTAAGACATAAATTCCAATAAGCTATTTCTGAAAATTTAGTTACTGGCAATAATATACCAGAGGAAGGAGAAATGGACCAAAAATGGATGGTACTTCAGGTCATAATTAAGATTTTGGCGTCGATGATCACCGAATACAGAAACCTTGAAAAAAGAACTAAATAGTTTGATGATGGCTGCAAAAAAGTACTAGAAGAAAGGAATAAGGTGAGAGAAATAATGCTTCAAAGGAAAACAAGATCAATGTATGAAAATTTCTTAAATTGGCAAAAGGGGGAAAAATACCTACTTAAAAAAAATAAAAGAAAAGGGAATGGGAAAAGAAAAGACTAATTAAATTAGAAGAATTTCACCAAAGATAAGAGACAAGAAATGTGTTTAAGAAAGCTGTTGTATTAAAGAGAGGGTTCCAACCTAAAACTTCACTGTGTAATGATAAAGGAAACTTGATAGGAGAAGTTGATAAAATATTAAATAGATAAGCAAAATATATTTCTAAGAATTGTTCAAATTTGAGGAAGAGAGAGAGTCATTGATGAAAAAGTAATGATAGAGACAAACCAAGGTCAAGTGCAAGTAGAAATTAATATTGAAAGGGAAGAAGTAGATGAAGTGATACAATCTTTAAAGAATAATGAGAGCTCTAGAGAAGATGGCATTCAGGCAGCATTAATCAAATACGGAGGAGTTGAACTGAGAGACAAAGTGTACTCACTGGTGAAAGAGGTGTGGGAGAAAGAAGACATGCCGACAGAATGGAGCTCAGCAATAATTCATCCCATTCATAAGAAAAATTACAAAAGTAACTGTGCTACCTACAGGGAAATCTCATTACTAAATGTTGTATAAGATATTTTAAAAATTTCTTTCGAAACGTCTGGAAGTTTCTGCAGAAGAAATTATAGGTGACTACTAATGAGGATTCAGAAGGAACAGATAAACAACATACCAGATATTTTCACTAAATATAGTCTTAGAGAAATGCTACCAATTTAATATCAGCATACAACAGCTATTTATTGATTTTAAACCAGCCTATGACAGCGTCCAAAGAAATAAACTTTTCCAAGTTCTGAGAGAACTACATATTCCCTCAAAAATTACTAATTTAGTAAAGCTAAAGTTAAAGAATACCAAGGCCAAAGTAAGGATTCAAGGACAGCAGTGAATTCGGAGTGAAGAAGGGTCTAAGAGAAGGTGCTGCCCTTCCAACGACATTATTTAATTTTGCGCTTGAAGCCGCTATAAGAAAAACGAGCGTGTACTAAGGTGACACGATTTTTAATGGAACCTCGTAACATCCAGCTTTTGCAGATGATATATTCTTAATAAATAGGGATACATCCTGTTAAAAAAAAGCCCTAAAAGATCTGGAAAATAGCGCTAAAGTGCTCGGATTAACAATCAGTGCAGACAAAACTAAATATGTCATTAATTCAAGGGATAAAGCAGGGTTCCAGGATGCGAATGGCTTGGAAAGAAGAATCACAGGTTGTAGCTTTGAGAGGGTGCATCAATTTAAATATTTAGGAGCTATGATAACAAGCGGCTGCAAAACAAGTGCAGAGATTAAAGCAAGAATAACAGCTGGTAGTAAGTGTTAAGTTCCAAGAATGTTTCACGAAAACTAAAACTTACTATTCACAAAACAATAATAAGACCTATAATTTTATACGGTCAGAGACATGGACATTAACAGCAAGATGCGAAGAATTGCTGAGAATATAGTAGAGGAAAATACTCCGAAAAATATTCGAGGCAGTTAATGAAAATGGCGTATGGAAAATTAGGGAAAACAGGGAAATATACCATTTATATGGAGACCCTGAGTTGGTGAGAGAAATAAGGAAAAGAAGGCTTAGGTGGCTCGGACATGTAGAAAGGATGGAATAATCTAGCATGGCTAAGAAAATCATGAAAGCCAATGCAGTAGGAAGAAGGAAAGCCGGACGTCCTAAGAAGTGCAGGGACTGCAGACGAGGGGGAGGAGAAGAAGAAGAAAATCACCATCATCAAAGTGGGCTGCCGTAATTAAAAATGCCAGGGCTACTTTCTCTCCCTAGTCCACCTGGCCTGGAGGATAAACAAAGCGGTCTGAGAGTCACAGAAGACGGATTGTTTTTTTCAGACTCGACATGACTAGAAATCTGAAGATCATCCAGTAAGCTTGATCGATCTCTATCTGGCTCGACATTCAAAAATGGTCGATCAGGTTTGAAATCCCAAAATAGTCGTCTAGGCCTGTAAACTTCTCTCACCCCAGCATCGTAGCCAGGATAATTTTTCCGGAGGGGTTTCTGTTGAATTTTTGAAAAATGTCGCATTTTTTAATAAATAATACATGAGTTCAAAACCTTCAGGACGGCGGTGTATGAACCCCCAAAGCTACGCCCTTAAACTCCCTCATTTTTGGGGGTTGCGGTGGCAAGCACAGCCCAATACTTGAAGAAATTTGTTAAAAATTCCCCAAAAACTTGGATTTTTTTTTCAATTACAAATTTTTTCCAGAATTTTCGCAAAGTTCCCTGACTTCTCCCGGTTTTCACTGACGTCGTCAGGACTCGCGCCTGGAACAGGCCCACGCAAGTTTGAAAGTCGTCCATTAGGGTAAATTCGAGCCAGGCTCTCGCAAGCTCGAGACCTGAAACTTGCTCAGTAGGCTCGGTCGGGCTGGAAACCTGAAAGTTGTCCAGTATTCTCGACTCGATCCGACTCCATTAGATGGGTCGAGTCGAGTTTGAGCTATCGGGTCTAGGTTCAGCACATGCAGGACTCTGCTTCACACATACACCAGTATTTTAAGGTGTGTCCCCTTTCCTAGGCGGTTCATGGCTAGCTAATAACTGTTTAAGATACGCATCTCTACATTTTTGCACTTTACGCAGGGCATCTACGCTTTTTTGAAAAAGAAAAGAAGCACCCTTAAAATTACTCCGATCATCTCGAAAGTTCGCATGCTAATTCCTTTAAACCAAGTATGCAAATGATTAAATTTTCAAAGCCAATGAGTGTTAACTTCGATCATAGCAAACATTTCTACTGCGCAACTGGCATCGTATAAAAGAGGTAAAATTTGCGAACGGTTTATTTCTTTACGTTGTCGGCATTGTCGAAGACCTTATAGCCAAGTGGACGACTTTGAACGTGGTCGCATAGTCGGGATGCTTGAAGCTGGCTGGTCCTACTGAGCAATAGGCTGCCACCTGCACCGTACGGACACTGCTGTTCAAGGGTGTTGGCAGCAATGGTTTCTGCGAGGAACTCTTCGGCGAAATGATGGCTCTGGATGGCCAAGGTGCACGAATGCAAGGGAAGATTGGTTGGTTGTGCAACAAGCCCGAGCTGACCCAACGGCATCATTGTCCTCCATCCAACGTGCTACAGTCTGTTCCCATACCACTTGTGGCACCTTCGTAGCGCTTATTTATAAATAAGTTTCAGTAAATCAAACTGATGTTTTATAAGTTCTCTGAATGTCATATGTAATTACGTTTATTTCCACACTTTTCTGAAACCAATAAGAATAAATAGAATTCGTGAATGAAGTTCGGAGGAAAAAGAAGAAAAAGATAGAAGAAAAGATAGGACTATGAAGGAGATGAGGGAATAGAACAAACACCTAAGGAATGTTTCAAGAGGCTCTTTTATGTTACAATTGATAGAGTTTTGACTTATATAGAGGAAAGATTCAAGACCTTCAGAGAGCATCAAAGCTTGTGCGGGTTTCTGTATAATTTGGAACTACTACCTGCAGACCTTGCCTCTCTCTGTAAAGGCCTCCACATTGTACTGACAAAGGATAATATTGCTGATCTGAATGGTTCTGAGTTGGTTGAAAGATGAGCTAAGAAGTTTAAAGTTTTTATTTCCAAAAAGTCGCGGCAACTTAATAAAGACCCTCAATGTCCTAAATGAAAACCAACTGTAGGGGACTTTCCTGAATGTATGGATAGCTATGAGCCTTCGCTTACCATTCCGGTTTCAGTGGCAAGCATCGAACGAAGCTTTTCGAAATTGAAGATCAGAAGAAAATTTACTTGCGATCAAAAATTTCAATTGTGTGGTTATCTGCTTTAGCTACGCTGTCAATTGAAAATGGCATCATCCATGAGTTGGACATGGCACAAATGATACACGTTTGCATAGGTAAAGGCTCGTAAGACATCTTTTGTTTAAAGTTCGACTAATTCCCTATTTATCATTATTAATTCTGTGCTTTTGCTACTTTCAGAAACATTTTATAAAAATTTACCTTATTAAATTCTAAAACCTCAGTATTTTCAACCTTATTTAATATTTTAATGAACTCATTATCAAAAATCCGTGTACAAATTATTCTTTACTACAGTGTGTTTAATTAAGTTATTGTGCAAGAAAGTGAAAAAGCATTTTTCCAACAAAACCACAATATGACACTGCAAGTAAAAATTAAAAACTACATCAAAATGGATAAACTTATTTTAATAGACAGAAGACATTCCAGCTTACGGAAATTCATGTCAGGCTTTAATTTTTATATTAAAACAATTTAATTTTTGTCTCTTCAGAAAAAGTACTTGTGAGATTGATTGGTGACGTAACACTACGCAGTATAGATGGACTTAAAAAAGAACAACGTTTTAGGTGTAAGAGAAAAAATTTTAACACATCCATCGTTGTCCGAATCGCCGGATCTTGTGCGTTGAAGGTTATTTTTCACTGCTGTATTTATTTTCTCAGCGTTGGGGTAAGTCATTTTTCTATTTTTACCCTCGTGTTTACGTTTGAAGAAATCACTTGTTCTTCCCCGTCCACCCCACCCAAGTAGGTAGTTTTACGTTATTGCCAATGTGTCGAACGCTGGTTGTAATCTCTTTTTGAAACTTCGTATCAAAAAGGCTAAATTTCTGAACCATTTAAATTTCTTACTTCGCTGTAAACGTAATAGACTGGTTCCACCCTTTATAACACATGCCTTGGTCTGTAAGTTACCACTTTCACGAAGAATTGAATCAACCTTCAACAAGTATTGCTACTCGATACTACGAGCTGTCATTCAAGATACGCGTAGCATTTTATTGAACATTGAAAGTGAGCTTCACACACTTCACCTAAGTCTTGCAAAAACCATTGATGATTTCCATAAAATTGACTTTCGTTCTTGGGATCGCGCACGGAGGATTTCCGAGAAACACAAATTCTCTCTCGAGAAAAAGTTCTACAAGCTAAATGTGCACACGTCACATCCAAAACCGTGTTTTGGCGATCATGTCGTTAATCTCTCCAACTATACACTTTCCAGCGTTCAACAGCAAGCACTTTCGTATAATTTTAATTTTGCGCAATCTTGCTTTCCTTCTATTCCTTCATTAATTTCGCCTGTTGAAAGATCCTTCAAATTCAGCAAAATATCGTCGGCTCAAAAAGACTCGCTTCGCCATTTAATTAGCCATTTTATTCAGTCTAATTTTTTTTTAAAAGCAATTCCGAATTTACCCAAGACGGTGAATTTTGCGTTGAAGGATCTATTCGATAACGATGATCTTTGCATAACGAAAGCAGACAAAGGAGGACAAATCGTTGTGCTGACAAAAAAACAGTATTCAGAAGGCTGTGCCAAAATCCTCAAATCGGGGCCATACAAACCTCTGCCAAAAGATTCTACTGAGAAACAAAGGACTGTGTATAACAAACTGATCCAAGCTTCGTGGCTACTTAACAGCCAACAGAAGAACTACCTCACCGCTTCACATGCCCTTCCCACTAGATTCTATGCTCTTCCAAAAGCCCACAAACCGGATGTACCGTTCCGACCAATAGTTTCTAACATCGGCACCGCCTCTTACAAACTTGCTATAAATTTCTTGTTGCTATTTTCTCACCGTTAGCTGCCATAAATTATTTTACGTGTAAAAATTCTATTGAGTTTGTTAAACAACTTCGAAATTTTACTGCAGAAAATTGCACTATAGCTTCCTTCGATGTTAAATCCATGTTCACGAATATTCCAGTCGTGAGTGCCCTTGAATGTCTCGAACGATGGTTAACGGAATTCTACTATTCACAGCCAGAAATCATGGAATTGTTAACTCTAACGTGTATTTGTATTAACTCAACACAGTTTGTATTTATGGGGCAGCATTACCAACAAACGGAGGGTCTGGCAATGAGTGAACCGTTATCACCCATTTTGTTTGACATTTACGTGCACTTTCTTGAAGTTAAACTTTTTAAAAATATCACTTCTAAATTGTGGACGCGGTACATGGACGACATATTCATAATTTGAGAGGGTCCACTGGATCAAATTTTGTCGATTCTTTCTACTGTCAACTCGATTGACAAAAATATAGACTTTACACTCGATATTGAGAACAACATCGCCCTATCTTTCCTTGATGTTTTTGTTAAGAAAGCTGGATGCCAGTTTATCACTTCGATGTACAGAAAACCATTTTCAGTATTACTCCCTCCTCATGCCAAATCTTGTCATCCTCTTAAACAAAAAAGTGGCGACTTTCTGTACTTATGTTAACCGCGTCTTAAAAATTTGTTCATCTTCCTCCACACTTTCTGAAGAACTTAATTTTTTATAATCAGTCGCAATCGACAGAGGTTATAGCCCTAATGTCATCGATTTGGCCGTTGCTAAATTCACCAAAGCGTCTCCAAAAACCACGCTTTCTAACCATGTGGACGTAGAACACTCCGGTACCGTCGTACTTCCGTTTTTTACAAAAAAATTAGCTGCCCCATTGCAAAAATTCTTACACATGCAAACGTTAAGGTCATTTTGTCCCCTTTTAATAAAATTCAGCCCTCTAAACTTAAAGATGAACTTCCTACGCTATCACGCTGGGGAGTATACCAAATATTTTGCCAATGTAATTTATCCTACATCGGCCAGACCAAACGAGCTTTACTGCACAGAATTAAAGAACATCGACGTTACGTATCGAAGGCTGATTTTAATAAATTCTCCATCGCAGTTCATTGCTGGGAGAAAAAACACAAATTCAATTTCCAAGTGGCGTCAATTATCCGTCAATCGAAATCGCAACACGAACTGAATTTTTTGAAAGCCTTCTTTATAAATCTCAACTCTGCAAATATCGTTAATGATCACAAGACGACTCCGAGTTTCAGCCAGGTGTGGAACAACTTAATTTCGGTCCTCCAAACATCAAATCTCTCTTCAATTTCTACTAGATTCATTTTGTTACCATGTTTCATGTTGTGGATGGCTTTAGCATCCCGCAAATAGACCGATAAACACGGCAATACTTCAGCTCCAGAGAACAAAACATCTTGCCTTCAACACTCAGAGCTTTTTGTTTTTATACGGCAATTAATAGTTATATTTCTCTAAATGGCTGGCACATCGTGGTACCATTAAAGATGCTATACGTTTTGCGGATATTAGAAGATTTCGTTTCTATGCGTTTGGATGATGATACATATTATTATATTATATTCACTGTCGTGTTCTTAGTAATATACTTTATATTTAAACATAGAGTAAAACCTCCTAATAACGATCACCTGCTGTTAGTTATAGGTTCAGTATAAAAACGAAAAATAAAATTAACAATAAAAAATTATAACCATTTCAAATACATTAATCCTCACCTATTTTAATTTATATTAAAAAAATCAGTGATGCGTAATTGTTTTGCTTTTTTATGCAAATATTTTATTTTAGGGAAATAATAATATATTTATAGTCCTGTTGCGTATAACTCGTCATCATTTTTGTTCAAAGCAAAGTTTTGGATCTCCTGAAAATTTACCAAAACATCAAAATATGTTTTGATGTTAGAATTTTGTGGCAGTTTCACACTCTCTTCCACTTCCATTTCCTCATCACTTCCCCCCCTCTTTCATAACATTTTCTAATAATTCCTGAATGATATTAAACGTAGCAGGATCTTTGTCCACGCAAACAAACTCACTGGCTTTCATATTTGTCATCCTTGATAATCTGAGAATATCATCCAACCGTTCCCCATCATCACTACCATCACCATCATCATTATCATCATCATCATCATCATCCTTGTCTATATTTTCAGGTTCATCAAGTGAGGAAAAATTCTGCAATTAAAAATATTTTAATTGCAGGATTTTTGATTGAAAGTTTTTGATCGACGGTTTGAAAGCCACTCGAACAGCACTTTTTCAAGTTCTTCATTTTCGGTCTTCCAGCTCTTCGTTTTGCAATTTGCAATGTAAGTTCACGTTTCGAAAGGATTGTTGCAGATAATCTTCATTATTTTTTAAAGTCTCATTCATCTATGACCGCTCACAACCCTAAAGCATTACTAATTTTTACACCCTTTTTACTCTGTCTTGGATAACTTTGATTTTCTCCTTTAGACTTAAGAATTTTCGTGAAAAACTTATGATTACAAACTGGCGTTCAAATGACGATGTTAGGTTGATACATACGACACTATTCTCAGTGGCACGACACTATTCAACGCATAAAAAACCAGAACTGTCAAAAACCAATTTTTAGTGGACAGTAGTTGTTTTCACAAACAAAATATTGGAATGGTCGGTCATAAAAAGCGACACCGTATTCACAGAAAGGGGTGTACGCATAAAGCTACAAAACGAACATACTTTTCAATGGAGTACTTTGAAAGAAAGTACCTACAAGTAAATTTTACTTTGCATTGTTGACAACTTGGGTTTTAGACACATTTGACAAATTTGAAAATTTGAATAATATTTTTTTTTTCATGATTCCTACTTGGTGGCCATTGTTCGGAATTCGTTGTTCGGAGGTTAGCATTAATGTTAATCCTATGGAATGCGTTCTGTTTCATTGATATGTGGCCGGACTTCGGAGGTTACCGTTGTTTAGAGGTGATCGTTAAAGGAGGTTTAACTGTACATTCAGAGTCCCCTCGTGAGCTCCCAATTTCGTATTTAATGTGCTTTAATGGAACTACAAATTATTGTAGGAGTTTAAAAATTTTCAGTCATTTCGTGTCAAAATTCCATAAATTATAACTTTTATGAAGGACTGACCCCCCAAAAACCTCTACCACCTTACGCGACTGAAATGCTTTCACGCGAATCGCTTGTTCGCTAATGTTCATCTTCTGTAATGTTATCGCCTATTTAGAATGAAGGCGCCTTTCGCAGCTTCATTTAGTAACAAATTCGCTACTTTCGGGAGGCAATGTTGGCAATACATAATTTAATAATGAACAAAATACATATTCATGAAACGTATTTAATTATTTAAATTTCCAGATTGCACATTCGTTAAAGTGCGGGATAGTTAATCCATAAAATATATTTATCGCCATAATGTATTCTTGGCCTGCAAATTCCTGCCTTCCAATCAGAGATCATGCTTTGCTTTTAATGTTGATTTTTTTACTTGTTTCACGTTAATCGTTCGTACAAAGACGTCATTTCAAGGTGCTTCTCTTTCGGTATTAGGTTTAATAATTATTCTGCACTTATGGGGATTAATTTTAAAATTTATAAGGAGTCGGAAATTGGCAGCTATATGTAATATATTTCTGTACTGTGTTACAGAATTATATCTGGGTGTTGAAATTTACTGATGACTTTGGGAGGTTTAAAGTCCGCTTAAAGGTTTAAAGTGCAGTTTTGTCCATACTAAAACATCTTTTAATGAAATACTATGTCCTGAAATATTATATGTTGTACTCAATTTTATGAAATATTTTGGGATATTACGCGATTTTATTAAATTTATTCGATATTTCGTACATCATTGAAAACAACTAACTACAAGTCAGGCCTTGTCCTCCAGCATGGTTCTGTGCCTCAGCATTTGTGTGTGCCCACAGAATTGGGACCCCAACACAAATATATGTTGGAGACTATGATAATTTCTAGTAACGACAAATTAATGCAAATTAATTTTTATGTCCGGATGGGTGTCCTTCAATCAAAATAAGCAATACTTGATTGTTCAGCCATTTATTGCGAATATTAGATAACAAATTTCAGTTACAATCTTTACAGTATAGGTTGTGGCTAGCAATTGCATATGACCTCAAAACGTGTGGCTCAAGGACTCATATACGAACGAATCAACAAGTAAGTTTCCATTGACCGGGCTTCCCGGGCTGAACGTATTGGAAATCATTAGCTGACATGGGCAAGAATTGAACACTGCTCGTACTGTTACTAAATAATAGATACTGAACAAGAAAGTTAACTGACCCGAACTTAAACGTCCGTAGCTTAGCCCCATTTCTCTCTAAGGACCGGTAGGTCAGGAACATCTCAGCTTGGTTCAACGGGGCTTCGATTCTTAAAATAAACGACTACAAATTTACACGGAAAACAAGCTAAGTATACTCAGTTAACTCAACGCTTAACGGAGCTTAACATTAGAAATTCAACATGAATAGGTTCTACATAACTTTTTATGTGTTACAAACTCAGATCCCTTGCTCCGGCAGGAACTGGTAGACTCGTTAAACTCAATATTATCAACCCAAACAATCAGAAGAACGCGAAACCAATAAATTCATTTAAACTATTAAAACAAATACTAAAGTGTACATCACTGGGCAATCCTTTCTGCCACCGCAATGCATCTCCAGTTGAGGCGGGAGTTTCCAGAAAGCGCGACCTCCAAAGTAAAACGTAGCAACTCAAAGAAAATTCCTCGGGCGAGGTAATCCAAAATCAAGCTGACGCTTCAGTGGTGAATGTAACAAGAGGACCCCGTCCAGTGTTCCGTCTTTCCAATTAGGCGGAACTCATATTCTGCAGCCGTCAAATTGCTCGTAGGTATAGCATCGCAATCTCAACCGGGAACGGCCCAAACTTCCGTATTACTAAGGCCGACTTGGTTACATTGATGTCTCGGAAAAGATTAAAACTGAACAGTTAAATAAACTCATCATCTACCAGAGAATAACGTGGCAATTCGGTAAGGGAACCATTTCTTCCTACCTTGGGGTGGCTTATGCCCGCCCTTATATCATCCAACTAGCAAACACGAGAACTACGATAAACATACAAAATCAGAGGACGTTACATAAGCGTAACGCCCAATAAGCAAATAACCGGAAGGGGAACAGAATGTGGCCCAGCTGGCACGCATTTTACAATGCGCGCAGACCCGATACTTTACAAGTCCAAATTCCATTGTTTGCTTAACAGAGGGCGGACTGGTAACTTGCAACCCGATGCTGTAATTTCTTTTGACACTCAAGTACAGACACCTGAGGCTCCAGTGAGGTCTTGTAGGAGAACACAGATATTGGCGTGCTCATTTTTAACAAGTTGGATGCTTTCTTACGAGCCATGATTCAACTTGCTGCACCATGATGGTCGCGCACGTGTTCGAACACCTGGTGGTGAAAGGTGCCCGAAGAGTCTTATTGGCTCAACATCAAGTACAGTTTAGGGTGCTATTGGATTCAATTCGTGATCTCATCTGATGGGAATTGAGGGAACCCTGAATAGACAGCGATATATTAGGGATGTTTGAAAGATAAAGGTGATACAATTCCTTCAGAATTGCCATGGAACTATATTCCAGCAGAAAAATGCTTATCCACAGATGACCCGGAATATCTAAGATCTCTTTCATGCATGGTAGATGTCTTTCTTCCCTGATTTGCAAGTTCGCCACATATGTCTCCGACAAAAATGTTTGACACAAAGTCACTGACTTAATAAATTGAATAGTCGGTCGTAGTGAATTCCACAATTTTGGACTTGCATCTATCAATCTTCTGCAGCCAATACCGATTTTAGAAAATCGAATTCTGAAGTTGTTAATTGAAGAAGTTGGATAGCGATGTTGGAATAATTAAATTTCAATGGGGATAGAGTTAGCGGTATTTTTGAAATGAGAGAACACGCTCAGAAAGGGAAAGTTTATCTTGATTAAGTCTAAATTAAATCAGTTTTGTAGGGTTTGGATTATTTGTTGGTTAGATTTTGTTGTAAAACTACACACCGAGTAAAAATGAAAGATGCAGGAAAATAGAAATGGATATTATAATCTGTTTAATATGTTAGCAGGGAGGTACAGAAGCCAATGTTACGTATTATCCCAACGTTTGTTCTAACCTTGAAGCAGACCTGATTAACATGAATATCCCATTTTAAGTTTTCTTGCAATGTCACTCCAAGGAACTTAGTCCAATATGTAACGAGGAGCTCGGGAACAATGAAGATGCTAGTTATATCCAGTCACCCACTATATCCTCTTTGTAATTTAAAATTTCAAACTTTGAAAATAAACTGTATAGTTAATACACGTGCATGTAATATGCACACAATAATATATAGCTCTTAATTCGCTTAGAATTTAATGAACATAATATTGCATGATCACTTGGAATTCAGTACAATAGGCTGAAAATAAAAGTTGACATAAAGGAAATTACATTAGTTGTCATTCTCAAAATGAGCTTTACTTGAAGATGTTAAAGTAAATCCATTGTTGTTTGATTTATTTTGCAGTATTTGTGTTTATTTCATTTTCATCTTAAAACATTTATTATTAAATTTATTATTAAATACGTAACTATCAGTGCAATCCATTGCCTTGAGAAAGTTTTCAAGATTTTCTGCGACTATCACGGCAGTAGTATGCCAGTGATTTTCTGCATATGGCCGATAGTTTATACAATCGTAAAAGCTGTTCTGTGTGTGAAGGTGATTTTATGTTTTGGTCCTTAATGCCGAAACAGAAATTTCCCCTTAAGAAACAAATACATGTTTGTGCGGTAGGCAGGCCAGTTCACTCTTTCGTATACCAATCTGATTGGTGTTCGCAAAAGGATGCTGTGAATTATTTATCGTGATAGAAATAAGAATCTTCAGAAATCCTTTCATTTCAAGTTCTACTTCGTTGCACTACGCACGCCTCAGTTAAAAAGTTTCTCAAACACCGAATTTTTAAAAATATTATTGAGAATTTCCTATACCGTGTGTTTAAAAATCTCGCCATTTTTTTTTGTGCTAAATCCGGGGAGAGCAAAAAATCGTATCATTAAAAGCAATTCAAGTGTATTTCACTTTAATGTTATACCAAACAAAATCCATATTTTCCTCGCTGTATCCAGAAACTCGCTAAATGCGTGCTTATTAATTGTGGGTCCAACTGTAGTCATCTCCTGTAAACTAATCTGTGAGATAAATTTCCTGTGAATAGGGCGACTTTTTATCTTAGTGTTACAATTTTTACAAACATTGGTATATACAGGGCTACACAAATCAAGTCGCAATTGGCAACTATATTTTAGCAGTAGGAAGATTTTAGTAGTAGCAAGAAACCCACTACTTCTGCTAAGTTTTTGTATTTCCTTTTTGAGGTGGGAGATCACTTTTCGTCGTGATTTGTCGAGCCCTGTATTTGTATACATACAGTAGAACTTGGATTATCGGAACGGTTTTTGGTAGGAACAAAATAATCATAATTGTTATTATGGTAAGTCGTCGTTTGAAAGAATACCAATCGTCTCAATTAATCATGGATAATTTTAATAAGAAATAAACGCAACGCCTTTTTTGTTAATCCTTTCCTTAGTTCATTTGATATTTATTGGAATTTGTTAACAGGAATCAATGTACGCGTGGATTTGGAGTTGGAAAGTTTGTTTCGACATACGGTTTAGACTAACTTGGCGGTCTTTCTCCAAGAATGGCTGTTATTCTTGACAAAAGACGGCCAATTATGTCTGAAACATACTTCAAAACGAATTTTACAACTTTACTTCACTCTTATAACGTTGTGCTACGTCAAATAATCTTGCATTTATTAGAATGTCCGATTAAACAAGTTTTCGATTATTGGAATCAGATGCAGTCCTAATTAGCATCGATAATCGACGCTTTGGTGTAATGTTGGATATAGGAAGGAATTGTGTTTTAACAGACAAACTTTTGAGCCTTAGTTCCATATACCCTCATTCTGCAGAGTTTTGAATTGATACAAAAGTATATGTGTGTATTTCAAGTCCAAGATATATAGATTTTTTTTTTAAATTTCACTGAAAGTACCTAATTACGAACTTACTGCTTTTAAAATAAGCAATGATATTTTATTATTCGTAGCTAAAGAACTGCAGTTTTTGCTTTAATTTTATACTAAAGGAGAATTTTAAATCCCATAAACAAATCTAGTTAAAAAATTTACCGACACTGAGGTTGAATATAGAGTTTAGTTATGTAGTAAATAACATCATGGGGAAGAGACCTAGAGACAGAAAAAGAAGCGGATCGATAGAAGACTTGAAGGCTTGGACTCGGCTAAACCCGCAAGACATTATCCATGTCAGTAGAGAAAGGAAGATGTGGTCTATATTGGCCGCCAACCTCCGAATCGGAGAAGGCACTTGATGATGATGAGTAAATAAATATTAATTTTCTAAAGTAAAATACTACCTGAATCTCTCTCAACTTGTTTAGAATAATTGCTTGGACAACAAGAAATGAAAAAAGTAGTCATTAGCTGAAAAATAATGTTACTTTCAGCATATTCATATGTCATGCAGTTAGTCAGAGCCAGAGGTTTTCAATTTATTTTAACTACGCCACCTTTTTCTCTTACAAATTTTTAATAGTTCTCAGATACACAAAAATATACATAATCGCTTTCTTTTTGGTTTTAAGGCTCAAAGACTACAGTGGTCATGCTGCTCCCGGACCTACAATTTTCCCGAGGAATCTGAACCTCTTAAGGCCTAGGTGTCCCCAGATTGAGTGAGATCAGTGCGATCGTTGGTGATCTCTGGAGTGTTTCTTTTTACACGCTGGGAGTTTGAGTTCCGGACAGAGCGGCAATCTGGCAACGTTACTACACTGCGCCACCGCAGGGCACAAAAATATACAAATCACATGTTACAAATATTTTTAAATTGCAAGCTCTATAAAATGTGTGAGTAAACGTCGCGAATTTTGACCGAAGCCTGCGACGCTCAATTTGAAAACCCCTGCTAGACGGCGACAAAAAGCCAGTTTTATCATTTAATAACTCTCAAAATGTCTGCCACTAAACGTTTTTCCCTTTCTTTCAGTGTGTCTCATTATTCGACAGGATGAAACTGTATTTTTCAAGAAAAAAAAAGACGTCGTTCTCAAGTCCGGTATGATATTCAGGACCCTATCTAGTGAAAAAAAA
>QLNU02015360.1:292998773-293016488 GCA_006491805.2 Dysdera silvatica
TCTGGCAAAACACCCGTGGGAATTCGGACATCAATTTCTATTCTCCAAGGCACATATTATTAAAAAAGTCAACTCAACACTTGATCTCAGTTTCTTTGAGGCATTTCACATTCTAGCAAACATCAATGTTGCAGTTAATGATCAACTCCTTAGTAACTCTATATCATCCACTTGGAAAAACCTTTTGGGTCTCACGGCTGAAGACGTCTCCACAAATACGCTTTACTCCTCCGCCCAATCAAGTTTCCAACCGACGTGATGGCAACACCGACCAACAGTACGGACATAAACAGAAGCCGCCATTCGCTCTGACGACGGTAGCTGGTTAACGCTATCGAAATAGCTATCAGCAGTATTGATAATGTTGTCTAACTGGCACCATAAAATTGTGTTGCTTTTATTTCTATTGATTAGTGCAGTGTGTCGCTATTAAACTATTTAAATTAGAGTGTTTAGTGAGAAAATGATGTTGCTAGGAGTCATCTGGGAGATTTAAATTGGAGGTGAGTGCGCCAAATCGTCAACTAAATATTGGTTTAATATATCGTTTGATTTGTTATGGTGCTATGATTGTTGCTTTTGGTGCTTTTTGTGATACATGATCGGCCATTTATGTGACTAATCTGATAAATTTTCGGCTATAAACTGTTTGATTGGGAAATCGTTTCTTGTTTCTGGGTTGTTGACTTTGGTATTAGATTTGGTTGCTTTTTTTGGGTTTGCAGTAAATTTGAAGTCAAATTTTGTGTTTTTTGTTTTATGAAAGACTAGCTTGTTGGACTTTCTCCGCGGCTTCGCCCTTCTGTGTAAGATGTTACATCAATATTTAAAAGGAATTTATTTGTGGGTTGGTAGGATCAACTTGAAAATGAGTGTCGCAAAAACACCAGATCAAATTTAGCGGACCAAACGATCTCGACTAAAAATGCCCATGTAAATGCTTTCAAAAAGGAGATTAAAGTTTTAAATGATTAATTTAAGGGTGACTGGTTAAAGTTATCTGTTGAACTAAATAAAAATATTGGTGATAAATTCTCTGATTTGGAAAAACCTGTGGGACCAAGTGTTCTTGACCGAGAAATAAGTAAAACTGAACTTGAACTGTCGAAATTTATTGTTGAGAAAATTGATGAAGAATTGAATAAAAGGTCTACTCACCTGGATAAACTGAATGACAAATTTATTAATTTGAAGAAAGTTATGATTAACATAAGAAATGATTTAGATGTCAGTGAACAGAACGACCGTAAAACCGGCTTTATCCTCCATGGTCTGGCTGAGGTTGACGGAGAGGAATTACAAAATTTTATTACTGACTTCATTGGTGAAAGGTACAAAATGGCCATCTCTAAATCGGGCCTAATGGACGTTCATTTCCTCGAGAGACGTAGACTTTAATCATCCCTGGGGGACGGCCGGGTCAGATATCAACCTATTATGATTAAGTGTATGAGGGTGTTGACAAGAGATTCAATATTTAGAAATAAGAAGACAGGGCTTGGGCTTAGGACTTATCATCACGGAGAACCTCACTCATTAAATGAAGAAATTATTTGACAGTATGCGACCAATAGGCATCCAGTGTTGGACTGCCCATGGTGGCATAATTACTTTACATGATGATGGTATTGGAAAGCTGTCCCTGAAGACCCTATTGGTGATTACTGCATATGTCAGGGGGGAGTGAGGGTTGCTTTTAATATCTTGTATTAACTATATAAGATTTTATGCATCATTGTTGGTATCCTAATGCTATCAAATATGTAAAAAATTGATTTTTCTAAACCATC
Organism: Dysdera silvatica; assembly: GCA_006491805.2. Taxonomy (NCBI): domain Eukaryota; kingdom Metazoa; phylum Arthropoda; class Arachnida; order Araneae; family Dysderidae; genus Dysdera; species Dysdera silvatica. Next base: position 293,000,564 of record QLNU02015360.1, read on the forward strand.
ATGATTGAATGCTAACGATTATATACTTTTTGTGTATATATATATACTTTTATATGAATATGCTTTTGTATTTGCATAACACTTATTACCTCTTCTTCTTGGAGATTTTGTGTTTATTGAAATTGTGTAGTGTAAAATTATAGGCTCTACACTGTATATAATATTTTTCACATATAGTTGTATTGCCGCGGAGTTGACTCCCATTTGTTGCCGGAGGTCTGTTAATGGATGATATAGGCATAGTTCCTATATATTTGACTACAAATGAATTAAATTTATATTTAAGTAGAAGTTCAGGTGATTTGCATGTATTATATGCTAATATTCATAGTATTTTTGACAAGGTTCACGAGGTGGAATATTTTTTAAATTTGACTTGTCCACCAGATATCGTGTGCTTTACAGAGACTTGGATGAATGGTGATGAATACCTTGATTTGGGAATTACTTATAAGGTTTTTGCAAACAGCCGTGCATCTTCAAAGCGGGGTGGTGGAGCTGTTGTTTATGTGAGGGAATCTTTGGGTGGAACTCCTATTGAAATATTTAATAAAATTGAAATTTATTATGAGTCTATAGTTGTTGAAAATACGGGTTATCTTATCTGTGTGCTCTAACATTCCCAAGCTGGAAGTGTGGTATGTTTTGCGGCCTTTCTCACGGATATATTTCGATATTCAAGTAATAATAATCTTCGGGTAATATGCTTGGGTGATCTAAACATAGATTGGTTGATTCAGACGAGATACAGGAGGGCTCTTAGGGAACTTGTAGAGCCATATGCTTTTCGAAATATTCAGGGTCACGCCGGGATTGGTCTCTATGATTGATTATTGCTTTATTAACTTTGAAGATGATGTTTTTTTCTGGTGTATTGGATTACTCGTTTAGTGATCATCAGCCATTTTTTTGGGGAATTCCATTGGGTAGGGAGTGACAGGTAGGTGCCTCTGTTGATTGTGTTATGACTAGAAATTTGGGTGAGAGTGCCTTGAATGATTTTTGTATGCTACTTGGTGTGGGCATTAATGGGCTCGACCCTATTGTTAGCTGTGTTGTTGTACTTTATGACAATTTTATGGAAATGTTCGATGGAGCTTATAATCAGGTCTTTCTATTGAGGCAGAAGACTTTGCAATGGAAAAACAGAAAGCCTTGGATGACTGCTCGTATTAGACGTAATATTAATCGAAAAAATAAATTGCTTAGGAGGTTTCTTGTTTCCCGCAATGTCAACGACTCAGAGTCGTTTTCGTGAATTAAGAATAAGTTAAATAGGGAATTCCGTAGGGCTAAGAGTATTTATTGCACTGATATATTCACTCATGGCAACTCAAGAGAACATTGAAATGTCTAAATATTACTATGTGTTGGGTCGATGCTGATAGAGGCATTCCTTATTTGAAGGATGGAGATGGTATTATTAGTGATCTTCGTGATATTGGAAATATAATAAATCATAATTTTATTGATGGTCCACTACAAATTAATGCAGCCTTAATCTCGACGAATTTCGATTTTTGGACTATTTAGCTGAGCCGATGTGTCAATCCATGTATTCTACACCAGTTACTGAGATTAAGGTATTATAATCTTTAAGATCATTGAACACCAGAAAGGCTTTTGGCCATGGTGGTTTACATTCCTTGCCAATACGTTCTGTTGTTGATATACTGGCTCCTTATCTCACCGTTATATTAATGGACTTATTGAAGATGGAATTGTTCCATGTGCATTAAAAATTGCAAGGGTTGTCCCGATTTTCAAAAAGGGCGATCGTGGAGTTCCTTCAAATTATAAGCCAATCTCTGTCTTATCGGTTTTTCCTACGATTTTTAGACACTTTTTCAGATCAGACTGCAGGGTTATTTACACAAATTTTCTATTATTCATATAAATCAGTTTGTGTTTTTGCTGGGTAAATCCACGGAGTCTGCCCTATTGAAGATGGTTCGCTATCTTCGGGAAGCACTTACAGCAGAAAAATTTTCCCTGGGATTTTTTTATTTTTATATTTGAAAAACTTTTGATGCTCTGGATAGGGACATTCTTTTGGCGAAATTGTCTGATTATGGAATCAGGGGAAATTGTTATAAATTGATATCTAGCTATTTGATAGATAAATGGAAATTTGTTGATTATCGTAATACTCAGTCTGATTTGTTTTTGAATGGTCTTGGTGTTCCCAATGCTCTGTGTTTGGACCTATACTTTTTCTATTGTATATCAGTGATTTATTTGGTATATTATCTGGTTCAAAGGCTATACTTTTTGCTGATGACACTACTTTTGTTAAATCTAATTTTGATTGACGTCTTTTAGCTGTTAAAGTTGATACTAATGTGGTAAATGTACTCAAATGGTATAGTGATAATAGACTGCGTATTAGTGGGAGAAAACAAAGTTTACTCTTTTTCACAATCGGAGGAATGTAAGTACTCCTAAGCGGATTACCGGTGTCGTTTTCCACATGTGTAAAGTTCTTGGGTGCAATTATCAATGAGAAGTTACGACGGAACCATCATATCGACTTAATCATGGACAAGTTAAATCCCATTTTGGGAATCATTAGGAAATTCCAATATACCTTACCTGTGGCAATAAATGTACGCGCACCGCATATGACGCTGTTATAAATAGTAAACAAAGAGGACTCCTTTGCGTTAGTAAGAAAACATTTTTATTACACCAAATACTCCACTTCAGCTATCGTTTAGACAAAAATCAGCACAAACACTATAACTGGCATCTTGATATATGCCTGGAATCATTATATCTCTGAAAAGACGGTGGCAATAAATTTACGCGCACCTAGCTTTCGCGATAGAATTACCACTTTTTGGGTCCTTTTGCTGCATACACGTCGGCAACTCATCTAGGCATTGATTCGACGTAGGCACGACAAAGTTCTTGTGGAATTTTGGCCCGTGCTTCCTGAAGAACCGTTATTAGCTGATGTTTCGTTTGGGGAAACTTTTTTCACACCTTTCTTGAGGACCCGCCACAGATCCTCGCTTGGGTTGAGGTCCGGAGAATTTGGGATCCAGTCAAGAACTTGGAGACGATGTTGGCGAAACCAAGCTGTCATTTTGCGTGCAGTATGCGGGTTAGCGAGATCTTGCTGGAAGATAGCATCTCCCTGTGGGCGAAGGCAGTCAACGGAAGAAAGGTAATGCTCTTGTAAAATTTCTCGGTAGCGTTGTGCATTGATAGTCCCATCATACGGAAACAAACCACCAATGCCACAATAGCCAAAACACCCCCACACTTGAACAATGCTTGGAAACTTGATTTCTTGTTTTACACAGCTTTGGGCGAGTCTTTAATAAGGCCCTGCGGTGGCGCAGTGTGGTAACGCGTTCTCCTATTGCGCGGCTAATCCGGGTTCGACTCCCAGCAGTGCAAAAAGAACGCTTACTCAGAGATCTCATAAAGATCGCACTGCTCACTGTAGTCCGGGGTTTGGTTCCCCAGGCCTTAAGAGGTTCGGATTCCTCGGAAAACAGTAGGTCCCGGCGCAGCATGACCATTGTAGTCTTTGAGCCGTAAAACCACAAAACAAACAAACTTTAATTCGGCCGGCGGATGACTCTCCGCCCGATATTTCCATATAGGACTGGGAAGGGGGACTCGTCAGACCAAATCACCTTCCGTCATTAAGCTTCCATCCGCGGCATGTGGTCTCTAGTCTATGCAAACTGCTTCATTAGCTAAACTGGCATCAACATAGGCTTTCGCTTACTCTTGTATGAGCCATATCCCATGTCATGTAGTATATTGATAGCAATTCGTCGCAATACAAGTCGGTCTATACGTTGGCTCCATTGTTCTGAAGCTTCCACCTAAGTTTCAGATCGGTGTTTCGTGACAACGCGACCCAAAATTCAATCTTCCCTAGCAGTAGTTATAGGCGATCTGCCGTTACTACACCTAAGCGCGGTGGATCGGGTTCGTCGTAATTTTTGGGAAATGTTCTGACGGTAGACTCGTTTAAACACAATTCGCGAGCAGTCTGACGCATAGCTGCTCCATTTTGTCGTTTCTGAAGGATCTTATTGCGCATCTGCAGTCCTAACCTTTCTCTTACCATTTTTTCAAGTTTTGAACAAAACAGAGACTACATGAGGTTTTATACTGCTCTTCGTTTTCAAATTGTTGACTGCACAAGATACAAAGCAGCAAAAATTTGCATGTTGAGCCAAGCAACATGTGCAGAGATTTGGGTGCGCGTAAATTTATTGCCACCATCTCTTCAGAGGTGTAATGATTCCAGGCATATATCAAGATGCCAGTTATAGGGTGTGTGTTGATTTTTGTGTAAATCATTGTTCAAGTGGAGTATTTGGTTTAATAAAAATGTTTTCTTACTAATGTAAACAAGTCCTCTTTTTTTACTATTTATAGCAGCGTCGTATGGGGTGAGCGTACATTTATTGCCATGGGTAAGGTACTTTACCCCTTAAGGGAATTAAACTCATATACTCTTCTACGATCTTGCCGCATTTTCTTTATTGTAATTGGGTTTGGGCCTTTACTGTTTGTTTACAGAGACATATTTTAAACATTTTATCAAATCGAGCTTCTCATTTTGTATCTAATGTTTGAAAAGAATTCGGTATTTTACCGTCTACCAAGAGCTTATTGATTATAGAATAGCATTAATAATGTATAAAAGAATTAAGGCGAACAATGATAACGATATCATTAAACTGACTTCGCGATCTGATAGCTTTCGATTGCGAACTGGTAGTGTGTTTGAGCCAATACGAGCCAGAAATAATTATCAGTATTATCACATAAATCCTATTGGCCCAAAAACTAGGAACTTATTGCTTGGTGAACTTATTTATATAACTATGATCTTTTTAGAAAGCGATAAAAATCGTATTTGATTATGACCACCGACTAAAATGATTTGTGGATTTTATGGATTTGTGGTTATTTCCAAATGTGTTAAATAATTTCCGTGTGCATTGTTTAATTTGTAATGCTCATATTACATTTTGGATGGAAAGATTTCCATGTTAAATTGGCTACTATTCTATATTTTTCATCGCCTTAAAAAGTTCTGGTTAACTAAGTTAAATTATTTGGCATTGCAGTAAAATAGAAATAAATATGTGTTATTATTATTTATTCACAGTTGTCATACCACATTTTTAAAAATAATCATAAGACTTTCGTGTTATAATTAGTGCTATACAATAGGTATAAATCAATGTATGAGGGATTGCTTTTCATCACCAAACTTAGAGCTGTGCATCTTTTACTAACTGCAATTTACATACATAGGAAGTTAGTTTTTATGTGAGGGAGAATAAGTATACAAACTGTACATTCTAATGGAACCAATAATCTCATAATATTATTTGTTGGATTCGCATTATATTATCTGCCCAAATTCCAATTTTTTTTTTTAAATTTTGCATAGAATTTATTTATATAACCTGACATCGTATTTTGATTTTTCAGAGAACAGATATTTAGAAGCGAGACATCTGATTCATGTATTCTAATTTAATCTGCACGGCGAAGAATCGTTCGTAATACTTTTTACAATATATACGTATATCTTTTACCTTCTCACAATGGAAAGCTGGATTGGATACGATCAAAAAATGAGCGCGTGTCTATTATATTCTCTTGTTTAGTTAGATATTCTTAGGGCGCATTTGGATACGAATGAGTTATGAATAGTGGAAAGAGGCTATTGAAAATAATGTCAAAATAAGCGATTAGTTTCTTTTATTGAGAAATGCGCTATTTACAAGATTTTGGACAAATAAACTTTAACAATGGTGAAAAATACCATGAAGTATAATTTTCCACACTATGTATTTATTTTTCTATTTTTCCCATTACTTTAGCTTTGTTTGTTTATTATTTCGATTACTAATTTTGCAAGGCTTATGAATTGGAGACGAAAAAGTTGTCTGCAATTTTCGTTTCCTTGGCATAATTCAAGCGCAAGAGGTTTTGTAATTGGTAGAAATACGAAATAAAAATGTTTTTAATTTTGAAATTGTTTCCATTTCAGCAAAAATTCAATTTTGTGATTGCCTCTGGTAAATATCTCGGCTTTGAAGTTAATTAAAGGTACCCATGAGAGTTTGATGATTAGAACCTATTCACAAGGCATCGAGGAGGTCATAACGTCAAGCCGTTCTCCTACAAGCTGTTCTTTTCTTTTTTTAAACACTGAAAACTGCGGTTGATTAGCCTGGTTGTAATTAGTAAGAGGATAATGAAGCGACGTAAATTGAAAATAATTATGTAAGGGTAATACAATAAAGGGATATTTACCTTAAGTTTAAACAGAGTCATGGCTCTAACGCTGTTTACTGTTTAGTTGGCAAGTTTAAATGGTATCTTCTTTTTGGTTTTCAATCGATGGTTTACGATGGGTCAGACGCAAGTTCACTGGCTAGAGGATTTGATGGAAGTTGTAGCCCCCCATTGCGATGAAATTTTTGTATATATACATATGAATATATGGAGTTGTAGTTCTGTAACCCCCTATTATAAACCTGTACCCCCTTATAAAATTTTTATGTATGCCTATGCGCCAATTACTGCATTTCTTCTGTAAGAAGTGAGGTTATACATCGTCAGAACTAAATGAAATCTGGTAGCACAAATTTCATAATTCTGTGTACAAATCTGATGATGTCTATTTCGAGTTGTAAAGAAAAGAAAAGTACAACTTTACGTAACTTGGCATTTACAATATTACAATCACCAGGAGCGCAAGTTCCCTGGGGCCCTGGTCTCTTGGGGCCCCAAAAATTTATGAGCAATAAATAAAGAAATACAGAAGTAGTTGAGGGTTAAAGGCATAACATAAAATATATATTAATTGCTATTCCTAATGTTTTTCCTGTTGCTAAAGAAATGTTATCGAATTTTATTTTGGAGAAAACAGGCCTATATTTTACTGAACTAATATAAGCCTGCAGTACTAAAGTACTTATCAGCAATTGAAATTAAAGAAATTGGTTTTTACTTGGTGTGTTCATTTGCTTTATTTATTTTTTTTAAATAAAAATATGGGGTTGAGACTGAAAAGCGAGCCAAAGGATGTGGATAGGGTTGAGGATTACCCAAGTCCCCAATATTTACTGCAAGTTTACGCCCCTGATAATCACATTCAATCAAAGTGATTAATATCAGTGTGCGTATTCTCTTTTCAGGTGTCATCCCAAATTTCACCTTTTAAAAATTTCGAGGTATCAAATGGTGTTACCACATATATAATAGTGTATGCCGTATACAGCTTTGCAGCGTAAAGCTCGATTTTAAACTTAGACCATATAAAGGATAGGCCCAGCGTCCCCCACGTTAACGGCTGTTCGCCGAGCTCTTCTGCATCACGTGGGGTTAAACACGTCATTGGTCACATGAACGAGGGACTTCCTTCCTAGCAAGTTTCTCCCAATTCTTATGTTTCGAATTACTGTGTTGCATATAATTGCAAGGAAAGGGGAAAAAAGCCAGAATCCACTCATTTCACAGTTAAGAGCTTATCAATATATTTGATGTGTCGGTTTTTCCTTCTGTTCGCATCGTAAATGATTGATTCCCGTTATCACAAACATTTCTACAACAACTAATCATGATTCATAGAGGCGTCTTTTAGGAGAATTTTCGCCATTAGGCTTGATTTTTATTAAGAGAATGAATAGGTTATTGGAAACAGTATTTACTAGTAACGTATTATTTATCCATATTATATAATGTTTAAGGTACAATAGAATCTAATTACTCGACTTTGAATTTTCATAGCAATTAATTTGTTATGCAAGATAAAAAATTCTGAAGCAAAATATAAAACTGCAAATTTATTTCCTTTCATAAAAGCAAGTGTACCAAACTATCTAAGTTTTGCTTTACATTAGATTGAATTCATTGGTAGCAATTAATAAGTTTTCAGTTTGAAATTGAACAGTATCAGTATAAATTATTACTGTCAAGAAGAAATATGAAAAATCCGGGGATGGGCGGAGGGGGCTGAGGAACATATTACACTATAGACGAATGGTGCGTTTGGCCAGGGGCCCCCTCAGATTTTAAATCCCCATCCCCCCCCCAAAAAAAACACTTCACAAATTAATTTTAAAAACCCAATAACTACAGAAAATCAACGAACACATCTAAGAAATAATATTCCATGAAGCCCAAAATCTGTTTTTGCTTTTTTTAGAATATCAATCAATCATTATGTTTTACCGTTAATCGCTTATTAATGTATATACATACTGTCATGCCACTTTATTACATACAAATTTTAATTGGAAAGGTACATGTTTTTTTTGTGTAACCAAACTCTCAATTTTTTTCAGCAATGTTATTCTAACCCAAATCTTAAGCATAAAATCTAAAAGATTTCTTCTATGGTTCTCGTATTGCTTATGATATATACCTCACGAAAACGTATAAAAAATTGTGTTGAATAAACAAATTATTATTATTAAAATCTTTTTCTAGAATTGAAAAGCTTTAAACGTTTAACATAATTACAATAAATTCAAAACTTTCAGAGATTTCATGAAGGAAGGGGAAGAATTCAAAATCACGCATTTTCTAAAAACTGAAGGTTGAAAACTAAGATTCATAGAAAACGGATTTAGAATAACAAATCTGCTCACATAAATGTCAACAATCGTTTGTTAATAATTGTTCATATTTAAATGAGCAAATTTGTTACTTTGAAAAGAATAAATGTGTTTTAGTTAGGAATAATGAATTACGTTTTATTGTTTTATTATCTTTGTATTTCAGTTATGTGAGGTTTTAACGCTAGCAATTACAGTTTGTGTCGTTTTTACATTTACAATGCTCCACCATGTATAAACTATCTTTATAAATTCTGAAGTATCTTCAAAATGAGGCAATTCTAACTATTTACCAATTTCTAGTATACCTTGTATTGCAAATTCATTGAATAACTGCAAAACAAGTTAGGCATTTTGTCTCTCTAAATTAGTTGGGGCTAATGCTTCATAAGACAATCTATAATTATATTTCACTAAATTATTTGCTTCGTGATTGTACAGTGTTTTTAAAGTTGCTGAAGAGGCAATAAAAAAACGTTTCGTCTGTATTGCTAAAATCAACATTATTAAATGGGGAAAATACATATTTTTTTCTATGTTTTTATGGTTTGTCCAATTATTACGATTGCATTTCAAAATATGCAAGTTGTCAATAAGATAAAAGAGGGTCGAGATTGATTAGTTGGGTGCGGAACATATTTTGCAAGGAAGGAGGACTGGCAAAGAAAGACATTGATTTCTATTAATTGAATTATTATGCGAAATAACAGCTATGTCTTCGAATCCTATGCCTTCAAAACCTAAAGTGACTTTTTTTTTTATAAAATTATGCAAAATTTCGGCAGTGAGTGTCTTAACTGAGATAATGTGGACCACATCTTTAAATGGTGATCTGATGCTATTTATCATGAATACATGTTCACTTGAAGCAGCTTCTGTGCAATTGAAGGCTAGGCCAGTGATATTATCACCTTTATAATCGAAGAATGGTTTCATATGTATCTCATCAATGAGTAACGCAACAGTTCTATCATTATCATGCAAGTGCTTAAACTTTGATGTGATGTAAAACAGAAAATGAGATTCAAATTGTTTATCACGTGGATCAGTGGGCAAGCATGGTCGCCGTATGGTAGAAGGATGGGGAAATACTAGATATCCAGATTGGTGTAAAAATTTGTACGAATGAGGCGACATATAAAATAGCAATGAGGAAAAACGAGTACTTCTGAAGAGTAGCGAATTTGACATTTCTGAGAAAAAATATATTTAAGTTGTTCTAAAATAAACGAGCAGGTTTGCTCATATTTTTCATTAACATTACATTTTATAGAACTTAAAAGGACTTCCACACATGACAATACGGCTTTAATTGAATTCTCATCCGACAAATGGATTGATTTTAGAAGTGATATTATCTCATTAATTGTAACTATATTGTTTACAATGAGGGGGGGGGGAAGTGTACTTACCTAAATTGAATATTTCTATTTGGCCAACATTTGCAGTCACTAACATTTCAGTACTAATGACAACGGATGATAATATTTTTGGGGAAGATTTCATAGATATATTAAGAAACATAATGTTATCATCTTTTTCTGCCACAATCCAAAAATCGTCTAATTCAATTAAACACACTCGCATTTTCAAGTCTGTAAGATTAGTCACAAATCTTTTTGCATTAAATATTTTTGCTTCTTTCGTGCTCTCAGCTATAGCTATGTCAAATCTTTGCTGTTCTAGTCTCTCTTTTCTAGAATCTGGAGTTTCTCTGGTAAACGTTGAAGAGGAAAAATAGTCTGCACAATTCGGAAATCGTAACGGTACTGCATCTGCAAGGAGTTTTGGTCTTTGTAGACGAGCAGTAATAGTTTTCTCAGTAGTTGAATCAACGACACTGGTAGCCCACTGTATTTCACTTGGTTTGAAATGAAGTTCGCATACCTGGAAAAAAAATTATTAAACCTATCCCTTTTTTTATAAAATATAGTCAAGTCTCGTTAGTACGAACTTGCTTGTCACGAAATATTGCTTATTAAAAATTTGGGCGCTAGTACACAATTCATCCCGCAGTGCTTTTTAGTGAGAAGTGTTTTCAACATGCATGGCAGCAGTGTCAGGACTTGCCGCCATGTTGCTTACATCGTATTACAAGGCCCCTTCTCCTCGTTTCCCCCTTTATCCTCCCTCTCCTTCACTCCTCCTCCTCCCCTTACTCGATTCAGCGAACTTAAAAAAGAAGAGTTACTAACCTTTGTTTATTTTCTTGGTCAGACGTATGGGGCTGGAATATTGTTTTTATGGTGCTCTTTGTCATCGCCTTGTATATTCACAAATACATCAGAGACAACATCACAGTCAAAGTTAAGTTGCTTTTACCGTACCAAGAACTCTTTTTCACTAACCTAGCTCTATTATGCTCATTTTTACCTCTTTTACTATACCGCCACTGAAAGGCGTTATCCTCGTTAGGCTTAGCGCACATTCTCATTTTCTCCTTGGAAGACAACTTGCGTGTGACGTTGCATGTAACGTCACAACTCCACACACAGCGACTTTTCAATTCTTTTCTAGAGGAAAATTGCATTGCGGGACGAAATCTCCACTGTCACCAAAATTTGTTATAACTAAAGTTATATCTAAAAAAGTTAGAAAGGGAGTCCAGAATCTCATTCCCCCTCTTTGGCTATATCCTTGTCTAGGATATATCCCTGCTTAATGATGCTCACAGAGGCATTATATGTGGAATTAAAGCATTGTTGGCATATTATTCTATATTACATTCAAAATTGCTTAATTTTAATCTAAATATCTTTGCTTTGGACCATTATAGTGATTATTTCAAGGGCATGTGGTATGTCACTATGCTCGAAAGTAGAATAAGGTAAAAAGATTTATCGGTGAAAGCATGGTTCATCAAACGGCTTGTAATGTCATTCATAGGAGTCTCTTCTGTGCTATCGTTCTACTCAATCTGTCTAACGTCATACTTACGCGTCCCTTTTGAGTTTTTATAGCCATTTTCATGTTTTCAAGGCTTAATTTTTTTCTGTTGCAGCGAAATTATATCGGAAATACATTTGTAATTCGTTTCAAGTCATATTTTTAATTAAGAAGTTGCAGGTTTTTGGTGATTCAATTATGCCATCATGATTTGTTTTACACGTTGCTTCCGGCCACCATGATTGTTTACAAATGAACTGCTATTTGTATTATACCTTTCGGTTACTTAGTTAGACATGATACCGAGACTTTTTGTTTTTGATTAAAGATAATGGCGAAACTGCATGGTTCGCCATACGGCTTCACTCTCCTAATTGTTTTTGCAACATTGCCAAGACCGATTGGCAACTTCATGAAGGTCTGAATATTAAGGTCATGTGTAAGTAACAGCCGAAAGGGTAGATGATACTGCTACATGATTCATCAAGGAGGAGGGGCCTCGCCAGCTCTGTGGTTATTGTTTTTAATCACAAAGAATAAAGAAAACCTCATTAATGTCTCGGTATTACGTCTAATTAAGTAACCGAAAGGTATAATACAAATACGTAGTTCATTTGTAAACAACCATGGTGGTCGGAAATAAAGCCAACACGCAAAGCCAAAACGATAAATCGTGATGATGTGATTGAATCACTAGAAAACCTGCAACTTCTTAATTAAAAATAAGACTAGAAATGAATTACAAAATTATTTTCGACATAATTTCGCTGCAATGAAAATAACAAAGCCTTGAGAAATATAAAAACGGCATTAAAAACTGAAAAGGAATGTGTAAGTATGACGATAGGACGGAAAAGATGCCTAAGAATGATGTCACAAGCCGATATACTGCAATTTTCGACAAATTTCAGGAGGAGAGAGAGAAGTTGCGTGAGGAATCATGCAGTGTGGCCAAACCACAGAGCTGACGAGACCCCTTTGCCTTGATGCATCGTGTAACAATATCCTGTACCCTTTCAGTTACTTACACATGACACCAATATTCAGACATTCATGAGGTTTTTTTTATTGTTTTTAATTAAAAACAATAACTACAGAGCTGGCGAGACCTCCTCCTCATTTGTATTCGAGTATGAATTTTGTAAAAAGTACATACTAACCTAAAGAACACCATCATTTAGTTCCAACGTAGCGGAAGCTGACAGCCTGTTGCCAATCGATTTTGGCAACATTGCAAAAAATTAGGAGACACAAGCCCTGCTACGAATCATGCAGTTTCACCGATTTACCAAACCAAAAATAAAGGATTGTTCAAGTATTACGTAAGCACCTTTGGGGAGAGAGGGCATTGCTGTTGTGCTTATTTTCCTGTTAGCCCATGTTAATTTTTGCTTAGGAGGGAGAGGGGTATAAAATGGCCAAAATATTGCTTATGTAATACTTAAATTCTCCCTAGCTGGAAAAAATAATTAACTATGTTATTGTATTTTTTTAATATATTTTATATTATTTGCAAAATTTAACAATATTAATATCATGATCACTGGCGTCGACAGGGGGTGGCACACTAGGGTGCCTCCTCCCCGAAATTTTCTTTTTATATCATTGTTTTCATATAATCTTTGTCTGGAATATTTATGATGGTAGTTTGCGAACTGCGACTTTTAACAAACCTGCTTATAGTAACAAACGTGCTTATAGTAACAAACGTGCTTATAGTAACAAACGTGCTTATAGTTTGCTCTTTTTTTAGGGCGCCCTCATGATTGTAGGTGGTACTAAGAGATTTTTGGGCCCCTGATTTTATTTACGCTATTTCTCCTCCCCACGAAGGAAAGCTGGCTATGCCTATAATGTTAACCACAAATAATATTCAAAAGTATTAAGACAACATTGCATTAATGGAATTCATGTACATTTACATAAAATCACACAAGTAAAACTATTTAATATTTCTACCTAAACGCCGTAGATAAGGAGGGGGAGATCTTAGGAACATGTACCTCATCAAAATTTCAACCTTTCGCAATTACATTTCAACAAATAATGCCCACTTTTATATCCATATTTCCCACGCATTGATAAAAATTTTGTTCCCTTCTCCAAACCAGTCTTGGCTACGGCCTTGATTTATATTTTAAAAAAGCACACTTTAAACTATCCGCAACGAAAAGCAAATTCTATAAATACAACAGAAATAAAAATCACTATACCTTGGAATTCTGTGTAGGAATGAAATCCTTTCACTTTGTAGCATGTATCCAAACTTTTCGCCACTCTTCGTCCTTGGGGTAGCCAAAGATGTAGACCTTTGGACCACTCTTGTAATTCCCTTTGCATCCGGGAATAGAACACATAAACGGCATTCTTAATAAATTATAATTTCATACGGAAATGAATGAAAAACGCGTGTACACACACACACAGTGCAGTACTACAAAGGGAAATATCGTGTCTTCGCACACGGGGTTCAACGGCTATGGCCTACTGATGATGATTCACCACTCGAAAACGGGAAGCGTGAAACGGCCTTGTGTTAACGGAGGTCGCCCCCCCTCCCCCCACCGTTGTCAGCAAAAATAAGCAAATCTTAAATCCCACTCTCTCAAAGATGCTTACGTAAAACTTGAACGCCCAGTTTCTTCTGGTGCTACATTCGCAATAATGAATGTGATTTCTTAAAATATTGAAATTCAGAAAGATAATAGCAGAAATAAGTTCCGAAAAAAAAAATCCGATTGGATTTCTTACAGAAATCACTGTCTGTGTATTTGCCGTATATAAAGAGTTCACGTAATCGACGCTCTAGTTGTCCTTTAAGCACGTGACTAGGGCGAGGCTTAGCTTAACGATCCAGAAGACAGCGACACGCCTACTCGCTGTGTCTATCCTTTACATAGTCTAAGATTTTAAATCTATTACCACCGTTTTTCAATTTATCCGTTGTCCAAGGCTGGGCCTTTTAGATAATGATGGTTCAGAGATATCGAAAACTTTAGGTTCTAATGAGGTATATATGTGCACGTATCCTTCGGCGTTGTTAATAGAAATCATTTCAAAAATTTAAATTAGATATTGGCACTTTCTTTGGCACTAAGAATGAGAAAATCTCCAGATATGCTAGAGTGTGTTTAAAACTTAAAATTGGATACTCACCTTGTGTGGGTATTTAAATTAGCGGGTTTATCGACGTCAACGCACAAATTTTAATGAATGCGGATATAAAATTACTTGAAAGGAGTAAATTTTGATTTAAAGGATTGACTCTGCAAAGGTACTTTTCAATTATGTGTATTGAATGATTTCTAGTAAGCCAGTTTTCATTTGAAAAGGACGAACATTAAAAAGATTGGATTATGTTATTAGAAAATTTTCCAAGTTGCTCCAATGTTTACTTTTATTTTGCAAATGAGTCTTCATTGAAGCTGCTAGAGTTACATTTCATCCCAATGAAGAATTATTAAAACTAAGAAAAGTTGGATGGACTCACTGGTAAAAATAATGATTATTTCCATAATCGAATTATGTGTCGATGACGCGTCTTACATTTGGTTTGTTAGAGTAAAATTTTAATCAAAAACTCCGGCTTTTGGAAAATAGATTGAAAGACAAAACAGGAAGAATAAAAGGGGTTATTCAAAGTAAATACAACATTTGTACCAACCCATTTTGTATGTATATCTGCGAAGTAAAGATGGCTTGTCCCCTTTTGGAAAAACAACTGCCTCCAAATAATTGAAATGCTATCCCACTATGATCAGCGACGCCGATATTTGAATCCGCTTTAGTGTTTAGTGCCTTTTGTTTTCGATTTTCTAATTCAATCTTATAACATATCCCACCATAATTCGCTTTTGAAAGAAAAAGTAACCATTTCGAAACTCTTTTTTTTTTCTTCTTTTTTGGTTTTCTACCGTCAAAATGGGCATCTTCTAGAGCTTACCAGTTTCCTGATGAGAACTTGGTTTTTTCTTCTGTAATCGTTTGGTTTCCTAAGCGTTTTGCCGCTACTAAACAAAGAGGCGTATGAGAACGACGGGAAGAATATACATGAGAGGAAGCGGTAAGTTGTAATAACAAGTAAGCGGTGTGAACCATTGGCAAACAAAAACGTGAGATTTCTTCTCTGAAACATTCCCGATATTTGTTGCTCCTATTCATGCATTTCTTAAAGAAATCAGTCTACTTGGACTTCGTGTCATGGATGATTGCGTTTGGGAAAGTGCTATTATTATGAAGAACACTTTTATGTTTGTGTTTTCGCAGGGCAGGAAGAGCAAAGGTCATGCGGCATCGAGACCCACAGTGTTTTGAGCAATCCGAACGTCTGCTTCCAAAAAAATCAATTTCCGGACTACGACGGGCAGACGTCACACATTCTGGGCTACCACTAAGAGTAGCACCCAAATAAATAAAGCGACAGACGA
>QLNU02015360.1:293028959-293042901 GCA_006491805.2 Dysdera silvatica
AAGGCGGAAGGGGAGGGCTAATTCACCAACCCGTCTAGCCAGCGTGGTGAAATTATGGCTAATTCCTCCATTATGTTGACACACCAGAAACCATGGCCCCTAGTCTCCAGGTGCTGGAGTGCTCCTGATCAAGGCAGCGGTCAGTGTGGCATGAAAGCAGGGGGTGCTAAGAATCACTGGAATGGCCCAGGCTGCCGTTTGTTATTGACCTTGGCTACGTTTAATGGACGATCCCTTGCTTCTGAAGCAAAACTTCAGGAATTGGAAGAAGAACTTGACAAGATCAAATGGGACATTGTAGGACTCAGTGAAGTTAGAAGAAAAGGTGAAGAGTTGGTGGAACTTAAAAGTGGACATTTGTTTTATTATAGAGGAACGGAAACTGGAAGAACAAGTGGTGTTGGCTTCTTAATCAACAAAAGAATTAAAGACTGTCTTCTGGAAGTTGAAAGTACATCAGATCGAGCAGCGAGGCTTGTTGTTCAACTAACCCAGCGATACCAACTTCAAATAGTACAGGTATATGCACCAACATCAAGCCATACCGACGAAGAGGTTGAAGAATTTTATGAAGAAATCAAAGAGTTACACACCAAAGGGAAACAACATATCAAGCTCATCATGGGGGATTTCAATGCAAGAATTGGACAACAGGAACAAGGAGAGACATCGGTTGGTAAATACGGATATGGGGAAAGGAATGAACGTGGCGATCAACTCATCGAATTTGCAGAAGCTGAAAATCTTAGCATCATGAATTCATTTTTTAAGAAGAAACCGCAAAGAAAATGGACATGGAAACACCCCAATGGAGGAACCAGCGAAATTGACTATATACTGGCAAACAAGAAATCAATTATTGAAGATTGCAGCGTACTGAACAGATTTAATACTGGAAGTGATCATCGAATGGTGAGATGTAAAATGCACTTAAATACTAAACTAGAAAGGCAGAAGCTCATTAGGAAACAAGTATGTAAGAGGGTGGATTTAAAGAAATTAAAAGAAAATACCGAGGCATTCAAGTTGGAATTAAAAAATCGCTTTTCTGCACTGGAAGGACTTATTGAAGAAGTTGACATCTCAGAAGCAAATGAAAACATTGTTAAGACAATAATTGAAACTGCTGGGGAAATTGGTGGTGTAATATGTAAAAAGCAGAATAGCAAATTATCTGAGAAGACGAAACAACTCATGAAAAGGCGAAGACTTATGAAGGTGGACAATCAAAATACCAGTCGCAAGATCGAGTATGTAGAACTTTGCAAAACTTTGCGCAAAAACATGAAAGAAGATATAAGAAAATTCAATTGTGAGTTAGTAAGGAAGGCCATTGAAAGCAACAAGAGCCTTAGGGTTGTTAAAGGGAGTTTGTCTATTGGGAAGAAACACATCATTGCATTAAAAGGAGAGGATGGCACTGTAACAAGAAATAGGGAAGAAATACTTAGAAGAGTTGAAGAATTCTACAGAAAGCTGTATGAGGGAAACAGTGGATTAAACGAAGACTCTGAGATAGTCGAAGGAACAGCTCCTAAAATCTTAAAAGAAGAAGTAGCATTTGCAATAAAAAGTATGAAGAAAGGAAGATCCCCTGGCGATGATGGCATTACATTAGATATCTTAAAAGAAGCTGGAGAACATGTAGAAGACATACTCGCAAAATTCTTTGCAAAACTATCAAACTTGGTAAAGGTGTGAGGCAGGGAGATACCATTTCTCCAAAACTTTTTACTTCAGCTTTACAGATGATTTTTCAGCAGATAAATTGGAATAACAAGGGAATAAAAATAAATGGTGAATATTTAAATCATTTGCGGTTTGCTGATGACATTGTTATTTTTTCAACGAACCCATTAGAACTCCAAGACATGGTACAGGAGCTCTCAACTAGAAGTAAAGAAGTTGGACTCAAGATGAACCTACAAAAAACTAAGATCATGTTCAATAATTTCGTAGAGGAAACAAAAATACAAGTTGACAACATTGAGCTAGAAATTGCTGATTCATATATTTACCTTGGCCAGCTGATTTCAATGGATGGCAACATTATGAAAGAACTCAACAGACGTATTAAACTTGGCTGGAGTGCATTTGGAAGAAACAGTTTTATCCTGAAGGGGAAATTGCCTTTGTGTCTAAAAAGAAAGGTCTTCAACCAGTGTGTATTGCCAGTCCTCTCTTATGGATCAGAGACATGGAGTCTAACAGTTGGAGCAATACGAAAGTTACAGACAACGCAAAGGAGCATGGAGAGGTGCATGCTTGGAATAACTAGGAGAGATCGAAAAAGAAACACTTGGGTGAGAGAGCAAACTAGAGTAGAGGACATCATTGTTAAAGTAAAAGGGCTGAAATGGCGATGGGCTGGGCATATTGCAAGAAGAACTGATCAACGATGGACAACAGAAATTCTGAACTGGATTCCAAGAGACCACCGAAGACCTAGAAAACGTCCTCAAACTAGATGGGTGGATGAAATAAGAAAACAGGTTGGGGTGACGTGGAAGCGAATTGCTCAGGATAGACTTGTGTGGAAAGCATTTGGAGAGACCTTCATCCAGCAGTGGATAGATAATGGTTGAATATGATGATGATGATATATATATATATATATATGTGTGTGTGTGTGTGTGTACACACATATACATACACACACATACACAGACATATACACATACACACACACATGGATTATTATATATAATATACCTGATGAGGCCAACATCGATAACGCCGAAAGAATTATAAAATCGCAAAACGCTGAAGTTATAGAGAAGATGACAAAATAGAAGCAAAGTTTATATTTACTGGGAGGAAAAATAACAGAAATTTAATAATAGAAATCTGTCCATATAGCAGGAAGAAAATAATTGAGTGCGGAGCGAAAATGTAGCTCAAATGGAGTATTTATAACTGCGCGGATTATATTTCTATCCTGAGATGTTACAAATGCAATAAATTTAATCACAACACAAAAAATTGTCAGGAAGAAACGGTATGCCCGTTATGTTCGGGTGATCATTCTATGAAATAATGCCCGAAGTCAATGGAAACATAATGCCGTAATTGTATAAACCATAACAGGTTTTCAAAAGGCGGGCAAAAATTCAATGTCATCCATATCGTAATGGATCGTCAGTGCCCTACGTATAAATCAAAAATAGAGAGGATAATGGAAAATACTGACCATGGCCTTTAATACTCCTTTTTGTGTTTTTAAATGTTTTCAAATTAATCTTCAACGTTCGCTTCGGGCTACCCATAACATCTGCAAACGAACTTATTGACATTCTTTTTATACAAGAACCATACTGTATAAACAGTTATATTGCTGGTTTCCCGAAACTTGATTTCCCGGCGAATTTTTCGAGCTGGCCAAGGTAGGGTTAAAGCAGCCATTTTAGTTACAAACAAGGATAGAGATGTCCTTCTTCTTTCTTATGTTGCTAATGAGGATATGGTTTTTATTAATATTTATTTTCACGGGTTTCAACTCCTTTCTGCAAGCATCTACTTAGATTTTAACAATAATATTGATGATGATCTATTAAAGCTCGATTCGTTTGGCAGATTAATTCTAATAAACACTGACTTTTAACGTTTGATAGCAATTCACGCTCAAGAAGCTGGTTCGATAGCGTTACCAAATCCCGTGGCAAAAAGTTTGAATCATATCTGTCTGCAACATCATTTTGGATAGCAAACAATAATGTTGATATTCCGGCTTTTCTAACACAAAACGGTGAAAGTTTTATTGACTTAACTGTTTCATTTTATACTCTGCTTCCGTTATTAAATGATTGGAGAATTGGGGACGAAGAAAGCTGCTCTGACCATAGAATTACAGGTTTTAGCATTTACACGACTCAGATTAAAAATACCCCCGATGTTAGAAAAACAAAAGGATTTCGATTTAACGCAAAGACAGCGAAGCGGGAGATTTTTGAAAAAATTCTGTATGAAGAATTATCTGAAATGTTTTCCATGGACGTTACGGCTTATTATCCTTCTAACATACAAAAATTAGATACAAATCTTAGTAACTTAATTAAGGAGATTATAGACATTGATCCGTTTTTGATGTTATGTAATCGAAGTTTGAAAAAGGCATGCAAGAAAACTATGAATATGATTAAAAAGAACCGTATCTATATGTCAGTAAACCATAAAACGGTTGGTTGGTGGAACACTAAATTAACCGAGTTACGAAAAATAGTTAACACTAAACATAGGAAATTTCAACGAATATATAATAACACTAACCTTCGTGAAATTAGGGAAAAATATTACTTTGATTGGAAAAAAAGGTATGTCGAATAAATTAAAATTTCGAAAATTCAGTCTTTCAAAGAATTTTGTTCTGCTGAATGTGCATAGCCGTGGAACGCGTTATACAAAATTATTGTCTGACAAATGAAATCTGCAGCAAATCTTACAACGATTAAAAAATTGGACGAAACTATACTAATAGTCTAAATGCAATTGTTGAAACTCTTTTGGACTACTTTGCTCCAGATGACAACGAGACGACAGATATAAATTATCATAAGTATTGTAGACAAATAGTGAATGATGAAATTTCCACGGAGGACGACCTCGACTTTACTTTAAATGAAATCTTAACTATCGTTAGAGGAATGGACTCAAAAAAATATCCGGGCGTTGATGGAA
Source organism: Dysdera silvatica (assembly GCA_006491805.2). Lineage (NCBI taxonomy): Eukaryota > Metazoa > Arthropoda > Arachnida > Araneae > Dysderidae > Dysdera > Dysdera silvatica. The sequence goes on from QLNU02015360.1 coordinate 293,033,634, forward strand.
TATGCAGCAAAATTCTAGATAAAACCATTTGCCTTCTTCCCTTTTCCCATGTGACACTATATAACGAGTGCCTTATCCGAGGATTTCTTCCCAAGATATGGAAGCAGAGTAACATCAGATATTTTGTTAAACCAGGTAAAGAAAATATTGAAGGACCCTCCCAGTATTGTCCTATCAGTTTATTGCCACTTAGTGGAAAAGTACTTGAAAAATTATTGATAAACCACATTATGCACTTTTTAAATAGCAAGAAACAGTTGAGCGAGGATCAATATGGGTTTACAGCGCAAAAGAGTACTACTGATGCTATCAATAAGGTTAGTAACTTTATTCAATCTAACTTGATAAATAAAAGTGGGATTCTATTGATCTCCTTGGATATCAAAGACGCGTTCGACGCTGCTTGGTGGCCTGCAATTCTAAAACAATTGAGATCATTCCAGTGCCCTAAGAATCTCTATAGGCTCGTTCAGAATTACTTTAGTGAGCGAACTGTAACCATAGTACCTTCAACTCTTGCATGTAGTAAAACTGTGACGTAAGGATGTCCTCAGGAATCGTGCTGTGGTCTTGGGTTCTGGATTATTTCCTTCGATTCTTTATTGAAGTTAAAGTTCCCCCCAATGTAAAAATAGTTGCATTTGCTGATGACATTCTCCTCCTTGTGGCAGCAAAAACAGGATTGGAACCGGAAATGTTTGAAAATGGGTGTTTAAAACAAATTTCAAAATGGTCCTACAGCAATAAAGTCGTTTTTAAGGACACTAAATCAAAGGCAATGCACTTTACTTGCAAGAGAGTAAAATACCCAATATCAATTTTTTTGGACGGAAAGAGACTCGAAATTGTTAAAGAATTAAAGTAACTTGGTGTATTTTTTAACGATAAATTGAATTGGAATACCCACATCAATTACATCTGCGAAAAATCTTATAATATTATTAATGATTTATTTGAAATGGCGAAGTTGACCTGGGGAATAGGATCTCCTGCCTTAAAAATTCTTTATGATTGATTGATTGTTTGGCTTTTTTATGGCGCAAGAGCATCTGGGCTATACTGCGCCAAAAAAAAAAAATTCTTTATGAAGGAGCTATTGTTCCCCTATTAACATATGCAGCACCCGCCTGGATTTCTTCTTTAAATAAAATTTATAATCAACGTAAGCTTAATTCTGTACAGAGAAGCATAGCTTTACGTATTATTAAGGGATTTCGCCCCATTTTAAATGAAGCTGCTTGTCTTCTGGCAGGAATTACTCCAATATGTTTAAAAGTGCAGGAAATAGTTGAAATTTTTCGATCCAAGAAGAAGGCAATAGATGTCTTGAGCCATGATCTGCCTATTCCGCCCTCCAAATAGATTCATCCTGGGAGAAATAACAACGTTGGCCATATGTTCCACTCCCAGTTTGAATTTCAAATATATACAGATAGTAGTAAAATTAATGAACAGGTTGGAGGCGCCTTCATCCTTTACAAGGAGGACATTGTTGTCAAAGAGGTAAAATACAGACTTCATCCATTGTGTTCAAGTAACCAAGCAGAAGCAATGACGATTGCATTGGTTCTTGAACATTTGAATGACGAAGCATATCGTATATCAACAAAAAGGGCCACCGTTTACACTGATAGCCAGATTACAATTGATTCTATTCAAAATTGCAGCAACCACTATCCCATCTCTAAAAGGCATTCGGCAGGTTATGTCAAATCTCCAATCAAATTATTGGGAGATAAAACTGAATTGGATTAAAGCCCACAATGGAAATCAAGGAAATGAAAACGTCAATGCACTTGCCAAGTTTGCCGCCCTATCAGATGACCTTCCAATATTATATGATAAAGCTCCTATGACTGAAATAAAAAAATCTGTAGCAGATACAATATTTCAGAAATGGGAGGAACTATGGACGCATGGATTCAAGGGATATAATGGTAATGGATATAAAAATAAATATGGATTCAAGGAATGGAAGCGTAACAAAGAAATTTTTCTCAACCGTCAAAGATGGGCTGAATGCAAACCATCTAGAACTCTCTTACAAGTTAATCCAGTTGCTAACTGGTCATGGAAGGTTTGGCCAACATTTTCAAAGATTCGGTCTGCGAGAATCTTCTTCCTGCTTCTGTGACGGAACTGTTGAGCAAACAATGTAGCATGTTATTTTACACTGTTCAACACTGGAACCTGCTAGAATTAGCATGCTTAGGAAAGCGGGAATCTACGGCGAACAATGGCCTCTTGCACTTAAAGAAATGGTTTCTAAACGGTTTTTCGGTGATTTCATGGATTTTTCTTTTCTGATGGACTTTTTGTAGTTCTCTTCATTCTAGTGCAAATTACACAAATCAACTGGACTTTATAAATGAACTTAGTAAGTGTTAACAACGGTTTATATCAATTACGTTATCTATCTTGTACATATTTGTTTATATATATATTTATTTCTATATTTTTGTAAATGTGTCGTACAAACTGCAAAATGAGAACACAGAAACATGTAATATTTAATGGTGCATGTTGAATAAATACTTTTTCCTATGGAACACACACACACACACACACATACATATACATACATATATAAATAAATGTAGCTAGTTATTCCCCACTCAAAAAAAAAGTGTAGTTCTTTCATTGAAAAATTTCTTGGCTACTGTCTTGCTTCCGGCAATTTCAATATGAGCAATTTTGCAAGAACAGATAGACATCATTTTTACGTCGTCGATTTTAACGTTAAATGCTAAATGTACGTCATTTGTACGTACTGACTTTTATGAAGCGCGGGGTTGATTTTCACCAAAGGTTCGCTTACATATACTGATTCACATTAACTATGAAGTGCTAGAGTGTAAGTTGAAGAAAACGTAAGTAAAATGGTAGAACCTATTGCTAAGGTAACAAAGGGTTTGACACTGATCGAATGCAGAAAGGGTAAATAATGTTGACCAAAGTATGATGACCAAAGGTATCCGCGACGTTTCGAGAACTACTGATCTCTTTTTTTTTGCTTGAAAAAAGAAATATGCAAGAGTACTGTATTCTGCTCATAAAAAGTGCTGATTCTACAAAAAAAAAACATAATTACGCGGAAATTCTTATTGGGAGGCGGTTGCCCTTCCCCGTCCCATGGGAAACCTGTCAGGGTTAAACTGATAACGAAATTCATACAACTTGTATAGATATCTAAATTCATCAACTTGAAATATATTTGTTTGGATTTTTATGGCGCAAGAGCATCTAGACTATACTGCGCCAACAACTCGAAATAAATGAGAAAAGGTATCTACAATTAACAATTTTTTTGATTTATCAACGAAAAGTAAAAGCTAAAACTGTGCGTCTTGCAAGAATTACTTTATTCAGAAAGTTCAAAATAATGAAAATTTGGGAAGTTTACCTCTAAATTATGAAACGTCTATAACATTGTCAATGAAACTATATAATAATAATGATGATAATGATAAAAGTCATGATAATATAATGGTAATGATAATATATGTAATTATAATATGTTATGATAATATGATGATAATAAGGGATATGTATCATATCAGCAAAATTATTGCTCAAAATGGCTACCATTGTTCTTAAGGCAAAAGAATGCACGTTTCTTAATTTCCCGTTGTACCCGACGTAACATGTCGCAATCAATCGTTGCTATTGCCGCGTGAAATTTCGCAATCAGGTCTTCGGGGCATTGGCGGAGTACAATATTTTTTTTTTTTAAGTAACCCCAAAGAAAAAAGGTCTAAGGGAGTCAAATCGGGAGACCCTGGTGGCCATGCTGTAGATCCCCTTCCAATCTATTTTTGAGAAAATTGCATGTTCAGATGTTGTAGAAAGTTTGCATCTTAATGGGCTGGGCACCCGTCGTGTTGAAACCACATTCGTTCCTGACGCTCTTGTGAAACACTATTACGCAATAACTGAGGGAGGACTTCTCTCAAAAATATTAGGTAGTTTTCGCCATTTAAACGGTCAGGAAGAATGTATGGCCCTACGAGAGTGATGCCCAGAATTCCAGCCCAGACGTTCATATTAAATCGTCTTTGTGTTCTACTTACGTGTACAGCACGAGGGTTATTCAACGACCATATGTGGCTATTGTGGATATTAAATATGCCCGAGTCATTGAAACGTGCTTCGTCAGACCATAATACTCTGCTAATGAAACCAGAATGACGATAAAACAAATTTTCACAGAATGTTACCCGTTGCTGTACATCAATGGGCAACAATGCTTGAACGCGTGTGTGATGAAACGGTCGAATCAAGTGTCCAGCCAAAATGGAGTGGACCCTTGCAATACGGATCCCAAACTCTCTCGACAAGGATCATATATTCCTTTCGGGATTTCGCTGTAGGGCACGAAAAATAGTATCTTCAACGTCGGATTCTGTTTCCCGATGACGACCCTGTAAATTTGGGAAAGGTGATACATGGCCAGTTTCTCTCATTCAAATATCTAAGCGTAAAAAGACCTTATAGCTTGGATGTTGGCGATCTGGATATCGTTCGCCATACAAACGAGATGCAGCACTAGCATTCCCCCCACATCCTCCAAATACCATGTACATATCACAGTACTCCTTATTTGAAAACGACATATTACTCGTATATTTACGATGGATAATAGTAAACTAAAAACTATTTTAAGCAGCGCAAACCTGCTAACGCGCTAAATTCGAACATTACTATGAATCTTTCTTTCTTTCATGCGCCCGAATTCTTTTCGGGGCGAGTTTAATGGCCGATGCTACAATTTAGTGCTTTTCCGCCGAGGTCCAAAAGTTTATCGAACAGTTAAAGAATATATCACAAACGTAGAAATAAAATACTAATTGATTGCAATCACTCGTTGTCGCTAACTTTAGACTTCAACGATTTGCAAAATACTGCGCAAGAACGAAAACTATCACAACACAATTAAATACTAATTGATAACTGTCACACTTTGTTACTACCAATTTGTCTTGAACAATTTGCAAAAGCTACGCAAATACAAAAGCTACCACAAAATACATCCACAAGAGCTCATCACACAATTTAAAGGATATATTACTGTCGTACAGTTAAATACCAATTGATTACTATCACACGTTACCGCTACTAATTTGTCTTGAACAATTTGCAAGCATTATGCAAATACGGAAACTATCACAAAGAGCATCCACTATAAATTTAATCACAGAAAATATAATTTATGTAGGCAGCGATATCGTAAATCACAAAGAAGCATTCGAAAATGTTCATGAAGGCAAACTATCGTAACTTTTCAAAACTTCAGATATTAATTGAAAATCACATAATTCAATCACAGTTTGTATCGCGTAAATTATCACATCACAAATCATCAAAATACGTTGACAGCAATTCACTCGTAAAGGCAAAACTCGAAGATCAATCACTTGAAAAGAAACCTAATAGACATTCTCAGAACAAAGAAATTCACTATTTTCAATAACCATCCAGTTTCAATGTCCAATCAACTTCTTACTAGAAGCAGCCCGCACGCAATAAGATTTAACTTTTCAAACTTTGCACCGACATGGATGTATGAAATTTTTTTTAAAGAAACAACCAGCTACGAATCAAGAACTATCGTATGAACGCAGGCACTATTGAGCTTAACGAAAATATATTAAAAAGCTCATACCACATGTAAAGAAGCAGAAAAAGTGTCTGCTGTGTCTCGCCTCAACAAGCCAACCCCCACTATGAATCTGAACGAGAGACTGTGGGAGACCATATATAGACGAAGGTTAGTTTCAGCAAAGCAATGCTACTCAGTGTAGTTTGCAAAGCGATGCTACTCAGAATTCCCTTTACATTTTTCGAAATTTCCTACGTAATACCGAATTTTCCCCTACTACTCAGTGACTACATTCAAATGTATAGGGTTCAAAGTAAATGACATTTCCCTAGTTCAGTCCATTTTTTCCCCTTTCCTTAAAAATTATAGTCCGTTCGCGCAGACCTGACGCCTGATACCGTTAGCAGACGGGTTAGTCCATTGCAGTTTAGGGAAGGGCATCTTGCCGAAACTGGTTTTTCGCGCGGGAAAAACCAGTTCCTCCAAGACGGCCTTCCCTAAACTGCAATGGACTAACCCGTCTGCTAACAGTGTCGGTCGTCAACTGAGCGCGAACGCACTATACACTGTTTTTGCTGGTTTATGGTTCATTTCCCTTAAGGTGACATCAATGCCAAGTTCGCCGCCACAATCAATGGGATTTTAAGCGACAAAACCTGATTTTAGTGGATATTTTTGGAAATTCCCCTTTTCTTTTATTTTCAGACTCTTTCACATGCGTCGCGTGGTGTGAAAATCTATAAATGGGCTAAACAATAATTATACACACCAACATCAACGTAGAGTTTTCAAAATTATGGGGAGGAGGGGTAAACACATATTTTGTACATAGCAGTATATGTAAAATTGCAATTAATTTCACATTATTAGTAGGGAGGGGGGTCTCTCTGGCCCATATAACTCTACGCCTATGCTCACTAATAAGAAAGAAAACGATGAATACAATTTTAAATTCTAATGATTGATAATTTGTGAGAAACAATAAACTAATACTATTGTTTTATATTTTGAACGGTATAAAATGTTGCAAACGGTCAGTTTCATCTTTTTGATGCAATAGAAAGAAGTATAGTATAGTGCGGTAGATAATTTTTCTTTCGAAGTGGACGGCTTCAGCCCTTTAGCAGCAAAGCACGTTTGTTGCCGAAGGAAATTTTTAAAGCAAAACCAATGAAATTGACTTGTTCTAGGTATGCGGCGGGAAGTGGGGGTTCAGCCCCCAAGTTTCTCACAATTTACTCGCTAGGTTCTAGACTGACATTAAATATAATAGCGGCGTAAATAAGGGATTGGTGTGGTGGTCTAGAACTTCTCCTAGAGCAAGTACATAACCATATTTTTTCTTGAAAATTTTCTTCGCCTACACTAGACATTCTATGCCGTTGAAGACCTGGACGCCTCCTCCCCCCCCAACACACACACACACACACACACCAGCAGAAAAATTAGTGTTCAGGATCAACTGATCAGGAAATTGCATGTAATACGTCATATAATAGTAATTATTTCTAACATTTATTGCATTAATCGCAAAGGCGGAGATATGATACATTTCCCCATATCTCCGTCTTTGCGACAATATTTGTTGTGTTCAATCTTACTTTTTTTGTTATTTTTGGGGCCCCTGGATTTTTTCGGCTTCAGGCGCAGGCTTTCTGTCTTTTCGATAATCCGCCATGCCCCGTCCCGATTATTTTTAGAAGTGTGTACTGTTTAAAATAAAAACTTTTATTTTACCCCACCCCTCCACCACTGACGGATTCAGAGGGGGTGCGAGGGGGAGACTGCCCCCTTGCATTTCCTTTCAGTTTGTTTGTGGTTTTACGGCTCAAAGACTACAGTGGTCATGCTGCGCCGGGACCTACTGTTTTCCGAGGAATCCGAACCTCTTAAGGCCTAGGGAACCAAACCCCGGACTACAGTGAGCAGTGCGATCTTTATGAGATCTCTGAGTAAGCGTTCTTTGCACTGCTGGGAGTCGAACCCGGATTAGCCGCGCAATAGGAGAACGCGTTACCACACTGCGCCACCGCAGGGCCCCGGCATTTCGCTTCATTCGTTTTACGTCCCGAAGCTACGCAGTGGGCTATCTGAGACGGGACCGCCGGTTTAACGTGACCTCCGAACCACGATATACCACAAAGACACAACCTAGGGCAGGGTTCAACCCGCGGGCCGTATGCGTCCTCCGACATGTTTTATGTGTCCCGCTGACTCATGAAAGAATACAAATTGTTTCACCCAAAAATAACGTCCCTGCTCCCTTGGAGTCTGAAATCCATATATTTTATTCTGTTGTCATTTTCACATTTCGTAATAAATATCTTAAAACACTATAGAACTAAAGTAACTCGAGGTTTCCCCTCGATCGTGTTTTACTTTAGTTTTCTAGCGTATATGGGCACTAGGTGTAGTTTTATTGATTTGCAGTGCAAGAGTGATTTAAAACAAAATCAACTTAGGACTCATTAAATTCTATCCTAAATATGTCGATAAGAACATCTTCCCCACCATCTGACTGCATGCTCTGAAAATGTTATTATCCTGGAGCACTTCTAACTGCACATAGACTAACGTAGAAAGTTCACAGTGTAGGGAAGTTACAGGTTTACAATTGGGGGATTACAGAGCTACAACTCCATATATCCATATGTATATGTACAAAATTTTATTACAGTGGGAGTTGCAACCCCTATCAACCCCTCCTGCGTACGTTAATGCGTCTGCAAACAGCTATTTTACTAAATGAAATTGATGAAAATCAAAATTAGGACCAGAATAACTGACGTCCACCTTAGAAACACTCTTAGGATTGCAATATCAAAAATAAGACCTGATATTGACAGGATTGTTAAAAATAAGCAGTGCCAAAAATCTCGCCAAAAGGTTTGATTTCGCTTTACATATCGTGCTGGAAAAAAGTTTAAGGGCAGGAAAAATTATGAGTTACGATTGATGAATTATATGCAAATTAACAAATAAAGTAATATATACAACAAGAACTCAAAGTGCATAATTTTAATGCTGAATAACAAAAAAGATAACAAACATATATTGTTGTTTACATAAATTGTAGTTAGTATGTCCTGGAAAAGAGTATAAGGACAAGCAGGATTTTGGCCAAAATAATAATGCAAGTTAGAAAATTGCTCCGTTTCTCTATGATCTGAATCATCCATGAAGTCATGGAACCACAAAGTTCATTTAACACAGTGTTTGGGATTTTCTGCCAGGCAAGTTTGATGGCTCTAATTAACTCATCTTGCCTACCATACTGTTGCCCATTTTGGTACACCTCACGAATAAATATATCGCACAGGTTTTCCATGGGGTTTAGATTGGGGTTGCTGGCTGGGCAGATAAGCAATTTTATGCCATTTGCCTCAGACCATGATTTTATTGAAGCAGATACGTGGATTGAGGCATTATCTTGTTGGAAAATATAGTTTCGAGAGGTGAAGAGCAGTGCCACAGGCAATAAATTTTAGGCCAATATATCCTGATAAGCATCTGAATTCGTTCTTGGCTCCAAAAGAACAATTGGGGTAACACCTTCAGAAGCAAACCCACCCCACACCATCAAGAAGCCATCACCAAACTGTTGCTTTGCAAATCTGGCTTTTTCATGATGGTCATACCAGTAATAATGGAAGCTGTCCGGTCCATCCG
>QLNU02015360.1:293043001-293061005 GCA_006491805.2 Dysdera silvatica
TTTCATACAAATCGCCCCTCCCCCCCACCTCTGGGTTTCGTACTGGATGCGTCAATGCCATCCACCTGATAATCATAAATTTTTATGCTTCGAAGATTCTTTTATTTTCGCTCGTGTTTTATTGTCCAAGAACTCAAGTCTGTTGTGAAGGTAAATAAAAGATAGCTTAATAATAAAAGTTTGTATCGAAAAATTACGCTTGATCCGTATTAAGAATAGAAATTCCTGGTAATAAAATATAGTAATATTGATATTTTTGACAAAAGAGTTGAGTTTAATTTTGAAATAATTTTACTAACTGGAGTTCTAATGCTTCACTTACAATATTTAAAAGTATTATTACCTCCAAAATATTTGGAATATTTAGAATTTATGGTAATACCAAAACCACTGAAAAGAATTTTTTCAACGTTCGGGTAAATGTAATAATAATATTTCGGGTACCATTTCTTTAAGGATTATGAATAGTATTTTTGGAAAAAAATCTTTAATTAATTTATTTTTTAGTCATTTAATATTTAATCGTGTGTTTAAAATAAATTTACTAATCTGTTGCTTTTGCCTTTTATTTTTTCGTTGTTTGTCATTAATAGAAGTGGTGTAGATTGATTGTAGGCTAGGCTGTAGTAGTTTTTGTGTTTGCTATTATTAAATGGTTTTATGTTTGGTATAGTCTGATATGCTTATTATTTTCTAAGATATTGTGCGATTTAGCATAATTGTTGTTGTATAGTATAGTATAACAAGGTGGGTAGTGGAGTAGTGAGGTATAATCTGGTACACCTTTTATGTGGTTAAGGTATTTTTGAGATATGGATGTAGATGCTACGCATTATTTTGAAATGTAATAGTTACATATTTTATTGGAGGTTCACTAAGGCTTGATAATTATAAGTTCGTTTGATGCTTTTTGATTTGGATAATTTAAAACTGGTTATTACTTAATTGAAAGTCGAAATTGGTTAACTATAAATTGGTTATAAAATTGTACATTGATTTGAAACTTTGAATTTGTTTATGGTTGATTGGTATTTAGTTACAGATTAATTGAAAATTGGGCATTATTTTGGAGGCATTTGAAATTTGGAAATTTGTACTTAATTCTTTAGAAATTAAATTATTTGTTTCTAGTTTATTGAAAATTGTAATTTTGTTCTCATTTAACAGGAATTTATTTTTAGTAATTAGATAATTAATTGAAAATAGGCTAATGGTAAATAGGTTACTTGGATTTTGGAGTTTGGTTAATTGGATTTTGGAATTTGATTTAATTGTGTAATTTGCTTAATTGGAATTTGTTTTTTTAATTAACTGGAAATTATTTCACTAGCTAAGTGCAAACTCTTTAATTAGTTGATTGGAAATTTGTTTATTAGTTAATTGGAAATTTGTCTGTTAGCTAATTGGAAATTTGTTTAGTCGCTAATTGGGAATGTGTAGTTCATCAATTGGAAATTGCCATTTAATGGATTGGAAACTGGTAATGGATTTGTTGCAAACTGGTTCTTGTTTGGTTGATGGTTAACTGAAATTTTATATTATTAAAATATTACACATTTCATATACGATATATATAATTTAGAATTAAATTATAGTTTGTTAAGCTTTGGACTATTTACTTATAGAAATTTTTTTAGATTACATTTATGCATACTTTAAATATTTCTTATAGTAGTTTATTTTTGATTTATATTTATATATTAGTTAGTTATTTTCTTATAGTAGTGTTTTATATAAATTTTTTAATTTTGTTATAGCAGTGGTACATATAAGGGAATTTTTAAATTTTGGTATAGAACATTTTATGTAAGAATTATCCTTACTTTATGTCATTTTAGCCATTTTTGGTTTTTAGTATAAAAATGTTTTGAAAATTCGAATTAAATTTAATTTTTATCCCGTGTTTTTATTTCAACATTTTTTTCCTCTTCATTTGACAACGTCATTATATTTTTCTGCACGATATGTTTTGTTTATTTTATTTTTATATTTAGTTTACTATTATATTTATTTTATTTTATTTCCAAATTTATACCTGTTTCCTTTCACCATTTCAGTTCAGATAATTTAAGTTTATCATTACTTTATTTTTGACGCTTTTGAGCATTAGGAAGCTTGTTGGATATATATATATATGCTATGTTTCTTACAGAGAGAGTGTATGTGTTTGATGACATGCCTCAAGAAAAAATGCCATGCATGTAGTTTTAAAACAGGTTCCTGACGGAGCTTCTAAAATCGTACATGGATATATACATCTATTTAAATTAAATTGAATAATTTTCTTTTTAAATAATTTTATACATACTCTTTCTAATATTTTTAATATTGTGTTTATTTTTATATGTCGAACACTACGCAGATTAAATTAAGAAACAATTTTTATCAACATTCTTTAGGCGTAGTAATATGAACGCCGATGTTATGGCATGGTTAGATGGTGAAACGTTCGTAAAGAAAAGGAATGTTTTCTGCGTCTGGTGGGGCACGATTCCACGACCTTCTACAATCGGGGCAGGAGTTCTACTAAATATACTTTAAATACGTTCGTAAGGGATTGAATTTCCGTCATCCGTAGCTCAGTTGGTAGATCTCCTGCCCGGATTGTAGAAGTCGTGGAATCGTGACCCACCGGATGCAGAAGACATTTCTTTTCTTTGTGAACGTTTCACAATCTAACCACGCCATAATATCGGCGTTAATATTACTACGCCTAAGAAACGTTGATAAAAATTGTTTCTTAATTGTGTTATTATTTTTATACTTAATAATTTTTTCATTTTATTGCTAGTTATTTGTGTTATTTATATAAAAGGATTAGAGTAACATTACTGAATACACCAACTATACACAAAAAAATAGTCTATAAGACAGAAATAAACTAAAGCAAAGACTAAGTTCATACCAAGAAGTAGTTATGCACAAAAGTTCGAATTATAAGTTAGCTAAAATATATAATAAAGAGAATTATGAAAACGAACGAGATAAGACAAAGAGACATCGGCACAAAACGGGAGAGGGAAAATATGGTTTATATTTAGGGAAAAGAGATGAGGAAGGAACACTGCGCCAGGTATTTAAACCAAAACAGGAGAAACCTTCTCGTTAGCAGGATCGTGGGCGCCATTATTAGAAAGATGTTTGTACATGGTGTGAAATGTATTGTTTCACGTATATGTAAGCCGTATTTTCAATGGAGTTATGTCGCTCCCTTTGTATATTAAAGCACCCGTGATGAAACACGAGGCGCGTGTTTTTGTTTTCTAAGGTGTTTCCCCTCGAATTTGGCGATTTTTATTATGGGAGAGTGTTTCCTTACTGTTATTTACATAAATCATCTTAACGGTTTTGTATGCAAAATTTGCAAACGAAACTAATTGTCGCTTCTGTGTTATTTCACAATGTATAAAACAACATATTGTGTATCTAAATCGAACGAGATTGTCCCACCACCTTCTGTTTTGCCTGTTATTGCGAACCTTGTGAGATTTGCTATGTTTAGCAAAACACGATAGTGACGCTTCTTCTCTGAAAAGTCAGACAACCTGGAGTTCGTTAGCTCGGCTTCGGTTTGAGGTGTGCTTTCTTTCCTCACTCTTACTGGACTAATAGGGGAATCTAGTTTCAAATAAATCGCAGCTTCACCGAGGAAATTGTTATCAGATTTGATCCATCCACAACTTTTTCATAAAAAGGTGAGATTCCTTTTGATAACATAACAACATGTTAATAGCTGGCTTCAGTAGTTTAGAAACCCTATAACATTGATCCGATAACCTAGAAGTTTGTGGTTGCTGTCCAGGTTAAGTTATTCCCATTGTTTCACACTCCTGTGGGTTAAATAAAAAGTCCCAATTTAAATAAAATTATTGTAATGATTTTTTTCTTTTCAATAAATTAAGCAATTTAACCGAAGTCGTAAGTAAATTAACTTTATTACATATGACTCGTTTAATCTTGTCTTGAAGTACTGAAAAATTGGATTTTACGGTTGAACTGTTATTCGACATCGGATTTTACTGAATACTTCAGAACCTTTCATGATTTTTGCAAGTTAATTTCCTCGCAACTAATCTATATTTTGAAAATTCTAGAATGAAATTAGCATTGGATTTAATTTTCTCCAGCATGGTACGAAATCTACACATTTGACCTATTTTATCTTAAAATATCTTAAAGATATTCCCAGGTTGTTTTAATCACATTTCGCGTCTTTTTGACATCAGTGACGTAGGTCAGTTTCACATAAAGTCTGCTCTTGCAGGTCACGTAGGCCCCTGTCATCAAAGAGACATGAGAAGGGAATCAGATATTTAGATATTACGGCTTATTCTAAATACATCATGTCTAATAATCTACAAACCTTTTAATGCTATTAAAAATAAACGCGTTTTCGTTAATAGAAAAAAAAATTAGATTCTTTGCTGAGTATCTTTTAATCAATTTAGCTTACGTTTTAATAATTAATAAAACGTATATTTAATCATTTTAATTCCTTCAATTAATTAAATTATGAAAGAGAGCGCGCAATTTTTCATTGCAGTTTATAGAGAGGGCGAGTTAATTAAAATCAGATAATTTATTTCGTCAAATGAAAGCTGAATCCGATGCCGTTGTATGGTAAAGTTATTAATCAAATGGTGGCAAAATAGAAACATCTGGAACAATGCATATAATTTAGACTCCATGTGTACGGTGTCAAAAAGATAAGAGTCGTGATTTACGTTCTTCAAAGATAGTGTTGCAGATAATATGAATAAAATTCCAGTGGAAAGTGCTTTAAAATTTCCAGCAAAACCTTGCGATAACAATAAATTTATTACCCCAAATCTTCGATGCTTAGCTACTTTGCAAAGGCATATACATTTTTAAAATATGGGTAGCAGTAAAAATGGGAACAAATTTTATTATTAGGTTATTATTTAAGTGAGATTTTATGCATATTCTACCCTCTTCATGTGTTGAAAAGCTTATTTCATTAAAATAAAGTTCACTCTTTTTACTTTTTTTCCGTACTTTAAAGTTGTAGCGCTCTTAAACAAGTTTTAGTAGAAGTCTAGAATAAATAGCAATTATCTAAAATAAGTAGCAAAGGCCTAGAGGAAATGGTAGAACTATAGAAGTAGTAGTAAAGGTTTATGGAAAATGGTAGGAGTATAGCAGTAGTAGTAAAGGTCTATAGGAAATGGTAAAAGTATAGAAAAAGTAGGTCTAGAAGAAATGGTAAAAGTATAGAAAAAGTAGGTCTAGAAGAAATGGTAAAAGTATAGAAAAAGTAGGTCTAGAGGAAATGGTAAAAGTATAGAAAAAGTAAGTTTATAGGAAATAGTAGTATAGAAGAAGTAGACCTAGAGGAAATGGTAGAAGTATAGAAGGATAATAATAATGAGGAAGGGGTGGTGGTCTAGAAAGGGTAGTAGAAGTCTAGAAGAAGAAGTAGGTCTAGAAAGAAGGTAGTAGAAGTCTGGGAGAAAAAGAAGTAGGTCCATAAAACTTAGTTGAAGTCTAAAAGAAGTAGCAAAAGTATAGAGGAGAGCCTACCACTTTGTCATCTTAAAGAAGTAATTTGCATTTCTGCAAAAGAGTGCAGGTCTTTTGAGAGAACGCTGGTACTTTATTTTCATCGTAAATAGAAATAGATGAAATGAATGAGTGTAAATTTTACAAACGAAAAAATAAATTCACTAAACATTATCAAAACATTTATGATTTAAAAACAATATAGTCGCCTTTTTTTTACACTAACCTCTACAACTTACGATCAAGAGGTCAGCTGATTTTTGAATGCATTGACGTTAAGAAATAGGCATCGGTAGTCAAATTTCCAACTTATTGACGGCTGGAGATTTGCAAAACTCTCTCACTTCCGAACAAACTCAATCTAAGGCAAATTTGTCTCCGTTCTAGACCAAAAGAGACTTGGATACAATGCCAGTGAATATGCTATAGACCAAGACTGTAGCCAAGATTTAATTTCCGGAGGGAGGGTCAAAAATTGTACAGCATGTGTCAATAAAATTACAGGGTGCAAAACCATAGCCAAATCCCATTTAAAACTTAGTTTCTGGGGGAACCAGTCCCTAAAATCCCCATGGGCACGGGCATGCTATACACGCCCAACTCTTTTGTCTAGAAGGGAAAAATATTAAATTTTAAATTATCCATCTGTTAAAATTTGTATTTTTTTTTCGGCAAGTGTAAGCACTGAACAGAAATCAAACTTCTAGAAGATTGGTGAAAGCTGTGATGAAATTTTTGCAATAAAACGAATATATACGCTAATTTAAACTCGGTCAACGATGGAAAGATAATATTCATGTTGTATTTTATTTTCACGCATGTATATTTCTGAAAGTGCGTCTTTTATGTTTAAAAACAGGAAATTCACAAATCAACTCCAGGACATTATAGCTAAAAATTTGACTACATATTCTCTTTTTTCTTTCTCTCTCTCTCTCTAGAACAGCGCCTTTCAAATATTTTATCCCATTAACCAGTTTTTTTTACCACATACTCATTCACAGAACCCGTCTACAAATATTATTTAAGGAACACTTAAATCGCTAATTTCTATCACTGTTTGAAAGTAGACATAAAAATATGCAATAAATCAGTATAAGTAGCTAAGTTATTTTTTTCTTTGTTGCGGGATACTGATTAGGGTTAGTTAACTATCAGAGGAGTTACTAACCGCTCACCGTAGTTTGGGGGTTGATTTCCTAGGCTGTAATAGATTCGGATTCCTCTGTAGTTTCCAGCGCATTATGACCCTTTCTGCCTTTGTACTGTAACACTCACATAGTACAAACAAAGGTTTTGAAATGGGGGAAAAATTACAGAATTTACAAATTTTCTTGGGAATGTCGTCCATATTTTACAAATTGCTCACAAAAGCCTAAGGTTTCTCGCAGAGTAAACTTTTGAGAAACACTGCTTTAGAGCATGGCTCGATAGTTTATGGTTCGTTGTCCATTAAGAAGCACGTATGTAAAAAAAAAGTCTAAACGATGGTACATCGAACTACTCCTATTAAAGGAATTCATACGTATTTCGACAACACGTAAAATATTTATAATAAATTTGTATATTATACTAAATTAAACTCTGTATTTGAATTTTAAATCCACATCTATTTTAAAAGGAAATCAACTGTTCCCTCGCTATGGTATTCAGAAACATCACGAAAATTAGATAAAAAAAGGTAGTAATATTTATTTAGACGGGAACAAGTAAATTTGTGAAGAAACTGTTACTCAAGTAAATGTCAAATAATAAATATTTCATAGAAATGAAGAAATGCGTGCATAGAAGTCCATTCTCATATTAAACGAGTTATCATATTAACTTGAACTAGTTAAGAAAATTTCTTTCAAGGAAATTACAATCGAATCTCTTTAAAAGCGAAAAGTAGCTTAAATGAGATTTCGATTCAAGCATGGCAGAGCCACGGAGGTTTCCTTGCATTTGCTAATATATTTATTGCGAAGAATTTTTCGCAACGCATTTTCAAAATTTTAAACACACTGATTGTGGAAGCCTCCTTGTCTGCAGCTAATGGCACCGAAGCTGAAGTCAAGGGTGCTGCTGATCTCTTAATTTGGTTTATGGCGCCTCGTTGCACTGAAGCAAATCAATAAAGTTTTGAATACAACTTCTATACGTATATACATATAAAATCATTCTCTCTCTCTCTCTCTATATATATATATATACGGCATGGATAAGTGCATGCTTGGAATAACTAGGAGAGATCGAAAAAGAAACACTTGGGTGAGAGAGCAAACTAGAGTAGAGGACATCATTGTTAAAGTAAAAGGACTGAAATGGCGATGGGCTGGGCATATCGCAAGAAGAACTGATCAACGATGGACAACGCAAATTCTCAACTGGATTCCAAGAGACCACCGAAGACCTAGAAAACGTCCTCAAACTAGATGGGTGGATGAAATAAGAAAAGAGGTTGGGGTGACGTGGAAACGAATGGCCCAGGATAGACTTGTGTGGAAAGCATTTGGAGAGACCTTCATCCAGCAGTGGATAGATAATGGTTGAATATGATGATGATGATGATGCGATACGCGAAATAGACAAACTAAGTCCCGATATAAGTATTTAATTTCCTGTAATATAAACCCTAGAGATTTAACCATAATTACCTCAACAAAACGAAGTTTATTTTTCTTTGATATGAACCCGTTTTATTTCGTTTTTTTCTCATTTTCAAAGTGTGGGCGTCGTTTTATCTGCATCTTTTTGTATTGCTTAAGGTCTGAATCGGAATATTTAGCAGTTTAGAGATTAGTTTCAGAGATTGCTTTATGCTGCGATACAATTGAGATCAGTTTGATAAGGTTCCCTCTGCAGTATTATTATACGAAAGATTCATGAATACCTTACGCTATAGGTGTGGCTTTCTTTTTGTACTTCTTGCTTTTTGAGCATTGTGAAAATGTTTTCCGCCACAAGTATGAAAAATATTTGCTGACCAAGTTACAAATTTTTTTAGTGAATTTTTAAGAAGAGCGATAATGCGATATGGGCCAGAACTATCAGCAGGATAATCAGCATGTGTATCAGACATGCAGGTTAAGCCGATTTCTGTGTTACGACAAAGATTTTTAAAACTACTAGTTTTAAACAATTACTCTAAAACTGGCTACGGAGCAAAGAGAGCACATTGAAATGCACAAAAAATATTTAAGAAACGCATAAATAAAATATTGTAAATAATAAATGTACGATTAGGAACAGAAGCCATTTCTAAACCGTGCCTTGTTTGTAAATTTGCTGCGTTGAAATTCACAAATATATTGCTTTTCTGCATATCATGGGCATATATTTCGGAGGTTGGTGGCCAATATGGACCGTATTTCCCTATTTATCAGATAGCACAAAACGTTCCCAGAACGTCCTTTTTTGGTCCCTTATGTCCATACTTTGTCCACACGCAATGTGGACATATTTCGAAAGTCCGTGGAACGTCCGTTTTGGAATGTCCATAGGATGTTTATTTCGAACGTCCTTAGGATGTTAATTTCGGACTCCCCTAGGATGTAGCGGAATACGGGCATATTTCGCACGTTCGTAAGACGTCCGCTTTAGATCGTCCGTGTCACACGGACCGTGTGATATTCATTTTGGGCATCCACAGGATATTCGTTTTGGAACGTCCGTAGGAATATTCATTGTGAACGTTCCTAGGATTTTTATTTCGAACGCATCTAGGATGTAGCACAATATAGACATATTGCGCACGTTCGTAGGACGTCCACTTTGAGACGTCCGTGGGATATTCATTTCGGTCTCCCGTAGGATATCCATTTCGGCCGTCCCTAGTATATGCATTTCCGAAGCCCTTACGATGTAGCACTATACGGACATTTTTCGGGCGTTAGCAGGATATTAGTTTTGAAACTTACGTATGATGCTCATTTCGGACGTCCCTAGGATGTAGCACAACACGAACATATTTGTGACATTCATGTCCGCCAATTGACCAAAATTATGTGCTTTTCTACGAAGTAATGCTATCCCCACTCTACATAGTATTGGTTCTTCTAGCAGCCGTATCGTCATGGCCGTTCTCTTATATATAATCTCTATGAATACTTACATTTATTTAACATCCAATCGCCATCTTGTTGACAGGGATAGCAAAATCAATTTCTAAACTTGTAATAATTTTCTATATGGAATCTCATGAAAATTGTTTGACTATTTGTTGTTGTTGTAATACTCAACACAGGTAGGTTTTATGTCCCTAATTTATTAAGCATTAGTCAACTTACCGAGAGTCCGAAAGTACAATTTAACGTGGATTCCGAACTAGGGCTTAAATTCACTATTCACTTATTGATGAGAATTTTGGCTACAGATGAGCAATTCGGTATTCTCAATACAGAGCGGTCAAATTCTGACTCATGACTTCTATATATATATATATTTCTTTTTTGTTATTTTTATACTGATATTTATTTGCGCCGAAACTCCCATGGTTAGCCGAGCCATCTTCATTACGGCTACAGTATAACCTTTCGGCTTAGCGACAATACATTCCTTAATTCGGCATTTTGGTGAAGGGAGCCACTTATAGTGGTATAATTATTATATCGGTGGCTACTCCGTTTTAGTTGCCTTTTTCGACGGGTTGGAAAGTACGGTGGGGAAATGTGCAATCCCCAACCTACGAGGTGAGGAAATATTGTGATTGAATATTACGATTTATTGATGCGAAAGTTTCTATAAACGAGTAATGGTTGCATCAGGGTGTCCACAGATTTGAAAAATCAGGGAATTTGGTATTCCCGGAATTATTAGGGTATTTGTCAAAGAGTTGAAATTAATCAGGGAATTTAAATATAAATTTAATTTAAAAAAAATGTTTTTTAATTGAAAAGTTTGCTAGTTTTATTTAGTTGTGTTTTTATGCCCCCTGATGTTTTGTGATCAAGGAAAAATTCGTAGTTCAAATAAATTCCAAAATAACTTCTTCGTGGACATCTTGTTACATATACACACGTGAATATCTTAAAATTATAGGGAGAGAAATAAAAATGAAATTTAAATTATATCATTTTCCATTAACATGTTACAACCCCTGAAGAGTGGATTCTGATGACGAATATCATTCTTTGGAGATTATATGCAAGTAATTTATAGTAAATATTGTTCCCCCTTATAAGTGGGAGGGGTGAAAATGTGAAGGAAGTTGTCAGACTGAAAGAGAGCAAATTATAGGTTTACTAAAAAATGTTTGGCAAACAAACTTCAGGTAAATAATTTAAAATTTTATTGTTATAAATATTATCAATGAAATTAAGTGGTGAAACACAGCGAAAAGAACTTTCACTTACTAATTACTCTAACCACACATATATATGGAAATATAATTTCACATATATTCAGGCGAAACATGATCTGAAGAAACCTATATGTCTACGATAATAATTAGGGTTAATGTGCTACTTTCGTCCCATGACCAGCCGTGAAAGATTCAAATAATATCCCTAAAACATCCTAAATAATCCAATTTTGTCCCAATAACTACCGTAACACGCCCTGAAAACATTCTAGAAGGAAATCCAACTTTTGTCCTAAGAACAGCCGTAACACTTCCTGAAAATATCAAAATAATGTCCTTAAAACGTCCCAGAAGGGAATTCAACTTTTGTCCTAAAAATCACCGATACACGTCCTGAAAAACACCAAATAATGTCCCTAAATCATCATAAAAAGAAAGTCAAATTTTCTCCTAAATACCGCCGTAACACGTCCGGAAAATATCTAGATAAAGTCCTTTAAACGTCCTAAAAGGAAATTGAACTATTGTCCTATAAATATCCAAAAAAATATCCTTAAAACGTCGTAATAGTAAATCCAAATTTCGTCCTAAAAACTACCGTAACACGTCCTATAAATATCAAAATAATATCCTTAAATAATCCAAATTTCGTCCTAAAATCCGCAGTAACAAGTCTTAAAACATGCTAAAAGGAATTCCAGTTTTTGTCCTAAAATCCTCCGAAATATGTTCTCCGCGGACATCCTCAGGACCCTCAAAGGACGTACTTCACGCATGCACATGGATCACTGCAGGACGTCCCACGGACGTCCGACAGTGTGCACTGAATGTCTTGGAGACGTTGGGGATGTCCGCGCCGGACGTCCTCGGGACTTTTTTGTACCATCTGGGTTCTTCTCGCATGGATAATGCCTTCTGTGTTTAGCCCAGTCCAAGCCTATAAATCGTCCAAAAGGAAAGTACACGTAGTTGGCTGGTGTTATTTATTAGTCGCCATTTATTTATCAGTACTCAACGTACCCAAGGAAGGTGCATGATTTGTTTACCATGTGGTTTCGCACATGTCTTTTTACCTTTGTTGCTCTCATGGAAAGACCTGACCAAACTTCCACTAGAACTAGAAGACTGGTGAAGCTTTAGTTGAAGAATATACATGAATTATTGTAAAATAGTTAAACTTCAATGTAGTTTTGCTAAGACTTACACACTCTGCCCTTCTTGAACCCACTTTTTGGCAGCCATACTTACTTAAACAACAGTTTTGTTTAGGCATCTTAGTGATTTCAGTCATAAAATTTTGAACGCGAAAGCGTATTGTGGTCTTCATTTTCGCATGCTTTGCTCCAAGAGTTCAATTAGGATTAGCGGTATTTTGTACACCTTTAAGATCTTTATTCGCTAGAAGTGAGGTACAGAGTCAAAGGTTTTCTTATAATTTATGTACGCAATTATAGTTAATAATTTTGACACCCACTTTTGAGCCTAATCTGAGCCCTGAGAAGGGTAATAATATCTTACAACTATATATACACTAAGAGCGTTAAATCCTTGTTATTATTATTATTATTGAGAGAGCATAAATGGTTATGTTTATTGTATGTAGTATCGATACGTTCAAACTTTTAAATAAAATTTTACTTTATAAAAGTAAAATCCGTTACAACGAATAGAGCAATAAATGGTTGTAGTCTTGAATTTTTTAAAAGGACAACAAGAAATTCAACTTCTTGGTTCTACCTTAGTCTTCTAATGAATTACAAATGCTATAAATGCGTTCAATTAATTTTAAAACTTTTGGAAGAAATAGGCTCCGTTGATGAAAGTTCTGGAAAAACATGACAAAAAGATTTCAAAGTTTTATAAATTCACCAATAAAAATTTAAAAATATACAATACGTTTTTTAGCTAAAGGTTTAGTAAAGAGATAATTTGGAATTAAAACGTAAGAATCTTTAGCAGTAATTTTCTTCCTTTATTATTTCTTCACGTTGGCAGCTGTCGGCATTGGCGTACGCAGGGGGTGTTGATGGGGGTTGTAACCCCCCATTGCAATGAAATTTTGTATATTTAACATAGGAATATGTGAGTTGTAGCTCTGTAACCCCCTATTGAGTCTATAACCCCCTT
This sequence comes from Dysdera silvatica, assembly GCA_006491805.2. Lineage (NCBI taxonomy): Eukaryota > Metazoa > Arthropoda > Arachnida > Araneae > Dysderidae > Dysdera > Dysdera silvatica. Next base: position 293,055,930 of record QLNU02015360.1, read on the forward strand.
ACGAACTTTCTGCATACGCCTATGACTGTCAGCAACTGATTTAACACTTTGGTATGTACTTGGGTATGTGTTGGTGGTTTGATATAAGTGGACGATGTGACCTTAGAATCCTGTGAAATTATGCAATTATTTCTCATCAACGCAAATAACAACCAAATAGGTTCAAGATCTCACGTAAACATACACAAAAATGATTTATTCTGAGAAATCATAATACAAATAAAAGCACACGAAATTTGAAATTTGTAAACGAAGATTCTGAAAGATGAATAATCATGACTGAACTGTATTTTTATTCATGGGTGAATGACTCAAGATTTTCATGATGTGGTAAAATTGCTTTTCGGTCTTCTTTGAACTTAGTATTTGAATACGGCTGTTGCCTCTTATGAGAATTATTGCTTTTACATCTCTTACAAAGGCCACCGATTTCTTATGGAATCTGTATTACATCCATAAATAAACGAACAATGGAATAATATGATTGAAAGTGGTATGCATTATTTTTTAAATTAGCAACGAAACTTTTTAATTTATCAGTGAATCGATAGTCGGTGCAGTAGCACGTTAAAGGGAATATATGTATAAAAAATGTTATGAAAAACATACTTGTAGTTCCAACAAAAAGTATTGGCAAGGCCCAGAACGTAGCTTCCACTCTGTCCTCCCTTTCTTTTATTCAAAAAAATGTCGGGGAATGAGTTCTACGGCTTCATGTAGCAATGGTTAGGTTATAGAAAAAAAAAACCACACACCAGGCAAATCATTTACATATTTAAAATGATCGTGGACGGATTGTTAGATTGACACAATGATGTAGTGATTATAAAGTGTCATATTTATAGGAGATCTGTACCATAGTTCCGAGCATGACGACATGATGGTAAAATCATTAAGTACGTGTGCGTTAGGGGCAAATTGGTACGTATGTAAGCTGGTGTCAGCAAACAAGAAAGTAGGGGGCGTTTTGTTTCTTTTTTAAGACCCATGTGAATCATTCTTTCGTAGATTTTTTGGGATGATCTAAGTTAAGGATGTCTTAGATCAAAAAATAACAGGCTCTACTCCTACAGCAGTCACGCGTAAAGAACAACCTTTATTTCTTTATTACATCTATACTTTTCGCGCTCTGTGAAAATATAATAGAACTTTCCTCACTCAGTGCCACATAACCTCTCGGAACTTCGTTCACGGTTGCATCGAGTTAGGAGCGATGATAATGACATAAACATTTTTAACTCTTTGACTGGCCGCTGTTTTAACATGAATGCTCTTTTAAAATGCACCCGTTTAAGCGCATAATGCTTTCGAAAACGACGGCCACATTTTAGCAAATGGTCTTAACATTTCTCTCTCTCTCCTGATTTCCTTCCCCTCAATGATTGACACCTCACAGTTAGAGAGAGCACGAGCAAGATTCAATTCCTATGGTTTACACAGCAATTATACCTAAATTTCTTGGCAGGACAATGAGCCTATAACAAACAGTTATTTTGACACTGGCGTAAGGTTTAAAAACACGACGTTTCGGGAGCCAACTGCTCCCTTTGTCAAGTGAAGGCAGAATGAAGAGTTCGTGAAAGTCCTAAGCTTATATACCCGCATGTTGGGAATCCCCATCTGACGCCATTTGGTGCGGAGCATTTCCAGCTGGGGAAACCCTCGCCGGGAAAGCCCCCGCACCCGACGATGTCAGATGAACACCCCCAACTCGAGGTTTTGCAAAAATCCTGTAAGGTTCTGGTAGAGGTTTTGCGATGTTTATTGCACGACTCCTCAAACCGTAGGTTTCCCATGATTCCAGAAAAAGTCTACTCCCCAGATTCGTCACATTCTGATGTAATATTTTCATCGAATGCCAATCTGGTTCGTGACCCTCCCTGAAGACATGTTCAGCCAACTGGTTTGAATCGTCTCCCCTAGCTACCGCACGCATATGCTCCTTCCCTCGTAGACGTATCGATCTTCCCGTCTGTCCAACATACACCTTGTCACAGTTACTTTTAAAAACAAAATTTTTACCAAATTTACCAAATACCTTGTGGAGACTGTGACAAGGTGTATGTTGGACAGACGGGAAGATCGATACATGCATGCATGCATAATATGCTATTTCTATTATTTTTAATATCTTTGCTATATTTTTTCTTTAATCTTTACTCCACTCCTATTTCGCTATTATTCTTCCCTAAATATTTTTTTAACATATCGATAATACAATATATCCATATGTACCTTATGTATCTCTCGTCAATGCATTCACTTGCAGCTGATGCGCATTATGCGTTGACGCATATAGCTTTCTTTAAAAAAAAAATAAAGAATTTTTTAAAAATTAATTTATTTCAATTCCACTACCTATTATCCCATTAATCCAATTATTTCATATATATATATGTATGTGTGTGTGTATGTGTGTGTGCCTGTCTAATTTTTTTTTTAAATTTTCTCAAAACTTGTCGAACCACGTACTTATAGCCTGGGGCACTTGAAACCCTTAATCCGCCACTGTTGTTTGTATGCACATATATGCCTACGTGTGATTAGCAGTCGTTGAATCAGGATTTTATTACTAATGTTATATCGAAAAAACACAGAACTTTTATAACTTGCGAAGCTTTTATCAGAATAAAACAAAATTTGAACACATTCTTAAGATACTTTTTCTTAAACATTCTCTAAATTTCCGTATTGATTTTAAAAAACATCGTATAATTCGGTTTCAAAAATTAAGAAACCATCCTGTCTATAAGATATGTGCTGCCTCAGTTTTCTTAATTTCCATGTAAATAAAACGCATAATATCCCCTAGTTGCTGATTAACAGGCTCTATGTCTAGAATGGTAATAGATACCTCATCTTTGTCTAGCAGTAGTCAATAGGTTTGGAATATAATACCTTGGGCCTATCCCTTCCAGGTTCTATGAGGTTGGAAGAATCATAGATCTGGATTTGGTTCCAGGGGTAAATAAAGGGCCTGGAGATACGCAATGGTGTGGATCTAGCAATTGAACAACTAATATTTTCCCTCTCATCTGACAAAAATAAAAACTACTTCAGTTGGACAGGATGTTTCTCACACTAGATTCACGACCACACTGTAAAAATTTAACGTTTTAACTTTTTATAAAAAAGTCTGAAAAATAATTTTACCATCGCTTATTGTTAGAAAAACGTTGTACAAACCAAAGTGTCAAAAAGCAAGGCATAGATTCCATAATGTCGAAAGGTGCCCGTTGAATCGAGAGAATTATAATTTGCCTTGCGGTGGTAACGCGTTCGCCTAGTGCGCCGTTAACTCGGGTTCGACTCCCAACCGTGCAAAGAACGCTACGAGGGGGCTTAAAAATCCGTTAATGTTTTGATGTATTTTATTAATATATTTAATAATACTAAATATCTAAGTAGACTAATATATTTTAACGTTAATGAAGCTAAATTTTTAACGCGTTAATGAATAAATTTTAACGTTAATGAATAAATTTTTAACGTTAATGACTAATATATTTAACGTTAATGAATAAATTTCTTAACCTAAATTTTGCATTGAAAATTTAGAGAGGTATACTAATATTTAGAATTTCCCTTATCTTTATTATAGAGTACATAAAGACTCAAATCTTTGTAAAATGCATAATGTACACAAGATCTACCGAAGCAATCTAATTTAATATATTTTTAACCTCAAAGAACAATTTCCATTTTCATGTACAATTTTATACAAAACAAAAAATTTAAAATAAAATTCTAAAATAATTTATTTTGAAAAACTATTTTCCAGGGGGGCCATGCCCGTATCCAGAGGGGGGATCTTAGGAACCTGTCCCCCCCGAAACAAAATTTGTAATAGGTCTGCAAAAATACGTATATGTATTTACTTGTCAAACTTGTAAAAAGGTGAGAAAAAACTCTCAAATATTGAATTATGAATATTCTGACCCTATAAGTCCTCGTTTTGCAGGCCATTAATTTGAGAATACTTTAAAGAAAGAAAAAAATAGAAAAGATTTCTTTAAAATGGGGGCTTTTTGAAAAATTAAATTTTGATGGCAAAACTACAAGCAAAAAATTACAATGATGTCTGAAGGCAAAATTGGTATTTCCTCATTTATTTTTGAGTAATCTATTTCAGTGGCATAGCAATTCAAAACTCATAAGGGCCTCGAGTGACTTCAAAGAAGATCATGTGATGCCGTCTTAGAGAAAATATGTTTTGATATACGATGGGGAGCTTGAGCACCCTGAGCCCCTCCTACTCCACTGATCTATTTGTATATCTTTACGATAAAGGTGATATACCATTATTAGTTATTTTGTAAAAAATTTTGGATCCTCCCCGAAATTAAATCCTGGCTGCGTCGTGGAGGGGCTGACCACATTTCCAGGTGGGGGGACTTTGCCTGAATGAAAGGAATTTCAAGGTGAAAACAAAAGTAGTGTCATGATAGGGCAACTACTAAATAACACATACTCTTTCCAGAAAAGATTTATATTATGCAAATGGGTAAACGTTAGTTTTTTTTTAACTAAGTGGATTTGAATACGAAGTTAAATTTTATTATAGAACATTATGATAAGACAAAGTGTATTCGGTAAAACTATGTGTTATTCTGTAATTCAGTAAAAAATAAATAAACCTTAAATTTCACGATAATAAGAGTATTTTTTTATTCTTAAAATTAAAAGAAATCTTTTTTATAATTTATTTTATATTTTCGTTATATATGATATTTCGTTCAGCATCTACTTTTTTATTTCTCGATAGTTTTGGTATAAATCAATAATACACTACAAATATTTAAAAATAATTTTATAAATGTGCTTTTGTTCACCAGAATAATATATGCTTCTGATAAACCTCTAATCATTTATTTTCACTACAAAACTTGAGAATTTCGAATTTAACTTTAGATTTGCCTACCCCATCCCATTGGCCCAAACCCCGCTTTATGGTTATTCATATGAAAGTAAGTTAGCATTACGTCACAACGCTTGTGCTAGCTAATGTGCAGTGGGAAGTAAAATTAAAAATATATAAAGTTGAAAAATAAATATTTATTTACGAATATTTTAAAT
>QLNU02015360.1:293068049-293080465 GCA_006491805.2 Dysdera silvatica
TTATCTGTAAATGTTTTTGAATATGAAATCGTATCATAGTTAATTATAAAATATTGAGAGATCGTTACACTATATCTGATTAATCTAATAAAAAGCATTTTCAAATGAATTATTCCAATTCATTTTGGGTATGAAAATTGTACGTATAATTTAAATAAAGCTCTCATTTCTATTTGTCGCCACAAAAAGTAATTGAAAATTTATACCTTCCCTTTGAAACTGTCATGAAATTCACACAAATTAATAAAATCGGAACTATTCTACAAAAGGCTGACCAGCAATTCCTTTGCTATTGAAGCAGCACACATCAAAGCATATGCGATGCTTTGTGGGAGTTATAAATGTAGCAGTCGATGAAGCTGCAGAAGAGAATGTCTTATTGTGTGGCCATTCCTCGTCCTTGCTTCTTCTTCAAGAAAGCTTTATTCCTTTTCATTGATAGCACTTATTGTTGCAAACATTTCCCGAAGCTACTAAACAAGTCATATGTATTCATCGCGTCAAACAAATCCTTAGTTGTGGCATTTGGTTTCATGATTTGAGCAGTAAAAGCTTTTTCGCATAATTGGGTTTAAAACCGATCGTTTTTGGACATCTTAACCATTTGTGTTTGACACTGCGATAATTTGTTTTTATGATTTACGAAACGCAGAATTGTTTTTATATTCGTAGATGTTTCATGAGATGTGGTTGCAACGTCTGTCAGCTGGACTTTTTCATTTAATATATCTCAAAACTAAGTTCTCACTCATAGGAACAAGCAATCCAAAGATACGTATGGTCACTATATTATTTTGTTAAATAATATATTAACGACAAACCGAATCTATAAAATTCACGAACGAGTGTCGCAAAAGTTTAGAATATATGCATAGTAGAAACTCTATATTTTTTTATCCGACTCGATTAGAACCGACCCTATATCGATGAATCGAGATTTACGGATAATCGAAAATACATCAATTCGGAAGTCCGGTACAACTTAAACCACTGATTAGAAACATATATTTATAATAAGTAAACGTTTAACAGGGAAGGAACGTTTTCATTTTAGAAGTAAATACAATTTCCTAATAATTTGTCTTGAAATTTTCCATTTAAAACATCTGACATATGTATTTTTAATAATGTTTCCTTTGATGCAATTTGACGAGATCGTTTCTAAGGAAAGAATAATGGCTACGAAAACGAATATTGGTTAACAGAGCGACTCGGATAAAATCGGAGAATAAAAGCTCTGCTGTATTTATTAAATGAGATTCCCATTAATTCGATTTAGCTAAACCTTTATATAATAGGTTAAAATATTTTATCTGATTTTAATTATTATATTTTTCTAATCAAATTAATCATCTGATAAAAAAAATGGCATAAATTTAAATTTATAGTGTGCAATGAATTCTACATAACAACATCAAATCGTCGATACTATAAAACTTAGATAAACTTTGACTATAATGACAGTATCTATTTCATATGATAGTATAACTCAATCTCATGAAATTAACGTATTTTGATAAAAATTGATTAAATTTATTTAAAGACGAAAGACACAAATTAGAGAAATTTCTCGAAAATGTGATTTATTTCCAAGCGAAATATTTTTTTTTAAATACCGAAGTAATAGAGATAATTCTCCCATTAGCTATTAAACTAATGGAAAAAAACGGTTGCTCTGTTTCCAAAGAATTTCCATACAAAGAATCTCCATCTAAAATTATTCAACAGCTATCCAGCTCCTTTCGCATATAGCTAGTGTGCAGCAGTCTTTTTCATAATCAAATGCAATTATATGGCGAAGCTTTTTGTTGTCAAAGTTATTTAAGAAATTGACCGGAGAAAAGTATTATGTACACTCTTTAATTTGAAAGTACTATACAAACTATGACGTATCTGAATTTTGGAGTATTCTTTCTTTTTAAAATTTTGAGTGGGGTAATCAACATGCCCGTGGGTATAAAAAAAGTTTAAGCGAAGAACTTGGTCCAAGTTTGAATATAAACAAAACATTTTATATATTTAAAAATTCAAACAAACCTCAAAGTTTATTTAATCTTTCTTTCTTCCCTCCCTCTCTCCTTCCTCTCTCTCTCTCTCTCTCTTTTTTTCTTTCTTAAATGGAGCCTAGATTGCCGGATTTACGTATAGGCAAAATAGGCCCAGGTCTAGGGTTACACGATTTTGGCGCCCTCGCAGGGACCGTGAAAGAGCCTAGTGTTGTTTAAGTTTGAGCATTATTGTCATGTTAATTTTAAGCCTAAAGCTTTCGTATAGGTGCACATTTGCATATCTATAGTTGAGCTACCATTTTTCATACTACGAAGGTCCTCTGCTCTATATAGAAGTCAGTATTTCGGCGTTTGGGCCGCTATTTTTTTACGTAGTCTATATGTTTATAGATAACACAATAACACACACACGCTTTGGAAACCCATAAGCTTCTCCAATCATACTGCAGTTAGACAGGCCACCATCTTTAGGGGTCTATTCTATCCTTTTTGCCTAGGGCCCATAAAAAATTTAGTCTGGCATTAGGCGCCTATCATCGGACACTCTCTCTCTCTCTCTCTCTCTCTAGGACTATATTTTTAAATTCACGAGAAAAGGAAAGGAAAATGATAATTCTTGGACGTCCCTTTTCATCACATTCCATCACATCATCAATTCACTACTTACATTAGTGAAGTGTGAATGTACTGTTTCTTCACGTTTCTTCCAAATGTACAAGGTGATGCAAAGTAAAGTATCCCTATCCAGAGTACTATGTAGAGAGAACTAATAAAACAAAACCTTTTCATAGAAAGCGAATGCCGTCAAACATCGTTTTCTATTACTGTGTTCAACTGACAAGTTGATATGTTTCGCGTTGGTTGTGTGATTCTGCCCCACAGACAAATCTGTTAGCTATAGGATATTACATTTCACAGAGGACACTATTTTGTTTCAGAACAAAACAATCCTCTGAGTCTCAGGAAGTTCTAAACAATCGCAAGGTCGGGCATTCGATTTCGATCAAATTTTCAAAAGTGCTTCGAATTTTGCAGTTTTGGGGGGCATTTTAACCGGCTTATTCTCAGGGTTCTTTCGAAAGCACACGAAATTATAACCATATCACATCAAGTTTGCTCAAAATACTCGTTTTCAACGAAATGGCCACCTTGCTCACCAGACCTTAAATCTTGTGATTTTTGGCTTTGAGACTACCGGAAAATCTCAGAACATCGGCGCAATACTCTTTACTTGGAAGATTTAAATGTCAAAACTACACAAATGCGAAATGTCTGTACAGATCAATTGCATTCTGCGGTACAGAATCATTCCGAGGGTGTGGCAAATGAGTCAGTTGCCTCCCGTTGAAAGCTTAGAGGGGCACCAAATGTGGTACCAAACCTGGGAGTGTGGTGTGATTCTAATCAGTCATTTATGTGTTAAAATTAAAAATTGTATCCTTAATTAATAATTTAAAAGCTAATATTTTTCAATGGGGAAGGGGATGCTATTTAATACAGTTGCTATAGATGCAATTTCTCAGCTCTGGAACCAACCTACGTTTTTTAAGAAAAAATAGACTATGTTCTTATGTTCGGTACTGAACTCAGGACCTCATGCAGTGAAGAAAAAATGAACTCTTCTCGTTAATAGTAAGAATAAGAATAATTTATTTCCATGTCATACAATCACTTTCAATAAATTCCATTGGACATTCATAAAGAATTGCTATATTAGAGACATGCATGGCATGGTGAGAAATACGTAAAACATATGTTAACTCCTGTATTCCCAATGTTACACCTGCGGTTCATTTGTTCTTGTTAATATATAATTTATGATGTTAATATATAATTTTTACAAACATGAGTTTAAATTTTACATTAATAAGCGTCGAAAGTCACGTGCCTTGTCGCGTGATGTCGGAAATGAGCGTTGGAAGTCATGTGCTTTACCACGTGACATTAGAAATGTCATTAATCGTAAAATATATAAAAATTGATCTTTCCTACTTTGCCTAAAAACGTCTAGGCATTCTATAGAATGTCTGCCTTTCGCACTTTGCCGGTAACATATACATATATTGTATATAAAAAGGTCACGTGCTGTACAGTCCGCGAAATAAATATAGGTTCACATAAATGTTTTAATTTTTGTTTTAAATAAGGAAATATGTTGTCCATATTCAATCGATATTAAAACTTCATTTATGAAAATATATATCATTTTGCAAATTAATTAAGGTAAATAATTCACAACGGTAGATTAGGCAGTCGATCTAACGAAAAAACCTTGAGGGCAGGCACGTCAGAGAAAAAACGGAATGTTTTTAAAAGTCAGTATTTGACATTACCCTCTTTTGACTAAATGACACTGGTGAAAGGCTAGGACATCAATAATATTAATTTATGAAGAGTATCGATTTTGATATCCGAGTAAGTAGCGCGAATGGCATCTTTGAGATTTTCGATTGTCATGAATTGTCGACCATTTGCATGCACTTTGCGAGACAGGATACCCTATAGGTTTTGGATCGGACTCACATCTGGACTAATCGAACGCCACCCATAAATCCCAATTTGCTTCTCAGCAAATCACCTTTTAGTGAGGTGCGATGTACGTATTGAAGCAGTGTCCTGTTGGAATATGAAATCAACTCCCATTAAATCCTCAGCGTGCTCAACCAATGAGATTTCAAGTATGTTGATGTATTCTTGAGATTGTATACAAGAGGTTAACTACGCCAGCAACAATTTCCCCGTATACAAAAGAACTCCCCAAATCATGACAGACCCACCAACGAAGCTTCGGCTCATTTGAATTTCTGAATCTTTTCTTAAGTCATGCCAATAATATTGGAAACCATCGGGGCCATCAAGATTAAATTTATTTTTCATAACTGAAAAGAATGTTCCAATTTTAGAACATTATGTATTTTTTAGCTCAGTTCAATCTTGCTGCTTTTTTCACTTTGGTCTATGCTGACTTGCTGAGTTGCTCTGACTTTTAGAAAATTGTAAGTGATCAGAAGAAAACAAAACTCGCTGCACTCGGCGAATTCCAACTGATAACGATAATTCTGCTTTGATTTCCAATGCAAACATTTGTTTTGAAGATGCGTGCCAGATAATACGACGCTTGTCTCGTTCAGTCAATATCGGTTTTGGATCACTTCTCTTCTTTGTGCTGCAATTATTACTTAATTTTATAAACTAATTGACCATATTCGATAACCTATTGATTTTTTTTCACAATTTGGTGATTAGATAATCCAAAATTCTTGTAGTCTTGAATGGGGATCTTTTCTTCCACACTCAGCAATTTTGCACGAGACATTTTGGATGTTTCCTCGAAAACAATGAAACATTTAGTTAAACCTTATGTATTCTGAGATAAAATAAACAACACGTTGTCCAATAAATATTACCAAAATCAATATTTAATTTTCTATATTATTTTTACAAATAAAAGCTTTTTCAGTAAACTGCACGTATATTTTTTTGCATGAAATATTACGATTTTGCAACAATAAAAATTTATTGAAAGAGAAATTATTATCTCATTGGATGATTATTATCACTCAATGCAAATTATCAAATACTTGGTGCTATGCTGCCATTTAACATTTCGAACAGGACATATGTAATCAATTATACAGGAACCATATATATGATTGATATGATATATATGATTGATATGATATATATGACCATATATATGATTGATAAGATATATATGACCATATATATGATTGATAAGATATATATGACCATATATATGATTGATATGATATATATGACCATATATATGATTGATATGATATATATATGACCATATATATGATTGATATGATATATATGACCATATATGATTGATATGATATATACATATATATGATTGATATGATACATATGACCATATATGAGCGATTGATATGATATATAAGACCATATGATTGATATGATATATATGACCATATATATGATTGATATGATATATATGACCATATATGATTGATATGATATATATGACCATATATATGATTGATATATATATATATGACCATATATGATTGATATGATATATATGACTTATATATGAAATTAATATATATACAGTATTAATTTCGCTAACTCTGATCTTTTCTCTCAAGTTTGTCTACGTAATTTACAATTTATATCCGTATATATGACTATATACACATATTTCCTGATCTGCGCGTCTCAAAATTAAAAATGTTTCATTAGTACCAATTAAATATATCTTGATCCATTATGAAACAACAATATTTTCAAATCTTTTCTAAAATTTATGCAAATAAGCATTATTCTTTTGAGCTATGTTGAACAAGTATTTTTGAAAGCATTATATATATATATATATATATATACATATTATTTCACAAACTATTCTTCTCCCATTATTAACATTCATTGAATTTCCTCGAGGGAAGAGAAAGGTGACACAAAGTTCTTTCGACACGCGTCATACCAATTATTTTGCTTTTACTCCGTACGAGAACGTGATTATTTAGGCAAATTTGTATAACACCGCTTCCGTTTGGAGTTGCCAGCATTTCCGCGCCGTCTCTGACGAGGCAAACTATGTTTAGCGAACAAATAAGTTAATGGAATTATAAGCGGCGAAAAAGCAAAAAAATGGCAAAATATAGTCACTGCGTGGGTAATGAGTAATTTTTCAAAATTTTAAAATCCTGAACTATTAATTAAGAATATATTAAATTGAAGCTTCATGAAATATTGAGATAATTCGGAGAACTTATCAAAAATTTAAAATTTGTTTCGATTCACTGAAATTTTTCATTACGTCGAACGAAAGGTTTTTCTTATTTTATTTGTAGAAATGTTTTCTCTTCCATTTTTGATCCGTGTTAAATTATGAATCAATGTTGACAGGGGCCCAAGAATTGAAAATTAGGAATTTAGGGGCCGTTAGCAAACTGCATTCTGTAAAAAAATATCGCTCTTGTTCGAGGGAAAATAACTCCCAAAAAGAATACAGAATTCTGTTTTATATTTATAGTTGGAATACCCACCTGTTTTAGCGAACATATCCACAGAGTGAAAATGGGTTTATGCGCCCATATACGAGAAATTAAGATAATATTTATTATTATATTACAATTACAGTTATTAATAAAGCGTTTGTTTTAATTTAAACAATATTAACTAAACAAAAATTATTATAACTCATTATCATCGTTTATTTGATAGACTCTCATCAAGAACAAAATAATTAGCACAAAACTGCGTAACGTTTATGCAAATTTTAATCTTATTTATTGTTATTTTATTCGAAACACTTATTACATAAAGAAAGAACATTTAAAAAATGCTATTTTTACTAATGCCCTAACAAGAACTTTTAAATTCTGGAAAAACAAGTCCCATAACGCAGATGAAATTCTACAAAATTCTCTGGGAAAAAAATGAAGCAATTTTAAAAATGAAACAAAATGAATTATAATACTCTTTTTTCCTCGAAATAAAAATGAAGGGAGAAAAAAAACATTTACTTTTTTTCAGAAAAAATAGAGTTTTGACAAAAATTTTCCAATTTCCCGGTTCGTTGACCAGAGAAATGCAAATTCGGGTATAAAAAGATGAAAAAATTTTAAATTAGAAAATTGAACTATATATTTTTCATTTTTGGGAACTATTTATTTTTAATTAAAGTTTAAAAACATCCCCCGTGAAGATTACGAATATAATATATGCATAAGTATTTTAATACGCTCTGAAAGCAAAAAGATATATATATATATAAACATAATCGGAAAATCTCGCTAAAAAGCGGGAAAAAAATCTTGATAATTTCGTTTTATGGGATGTTAACACTTGCTGATTTGTGCCAAAAAGAGTTTACCTTTTTTTCGATTTTTCTGGGTGAAGAAATTATTTTTAAAGATAACGGATGACTATTTTTTAAACACTGATGGGGTATTTGATCATGCATAATAAAAAGAAATAGCGAAAGCGGTTTGGGAAAATCACATTTTGATTGATATGTGGAGTCTTTTATATGTACACAACAACTAATAAATGCGTAAATAAATATATAAAATCACAAACGTTTGTGTTATGATTAAGGAAACGAGTTTACGCGATTTAATTCATAAATGTTCGTCATTAAAACGTAACGTTTAATACTATTTTTTTTTCTCTGATTGTTGTATATAATGTTATCGGGAAGGTTTACTGTAGACGACCGTACGTGAGAAGTGGACGATAGCCTGAAAACTATTTGATGCTGGATTTTTGGTGGAATAACAAGTAACTTATTTGGGCTGCGTCTATGACACTTGAGGCGGGATGAAGTTGCATCCAAAAGCAAGAATACTCAACGCAGGAAAATCAAACTTCGACATTCCTATAGAATAAAAAAACACCCAAACGAAAGGACCAGTTGCCGTCAAAAAAAAAAAAAAAGAAAAAAAAAATCCAGTGAAAGCAGCAGAAGACACCGGAAAGGAGGCATTTCTCTTTATTTTGTCACATCAGTGTTTCCGCTGATTTTAGTATTTAGGGCCTGAAGACGGGATTTCCATTTAAGAGTAGATTGTAAGATTATGTACGAAATTTAGTTTCAGTTGTAAAGTATTCTGTTATATTATTAATTCTACTTTTTTAACTGATTACTATCAACATTTTGTTAGAGTGTGGAAAGAATACATTTATTTTTGTATGTATGTATGTATGTATGTATGTATGCATGCATGTAGTAAAACTCCACCAACACTTGCAAGATAGAAAAAATTATGCGTACGTGAGGGGTGGCCATTGCACAAATAAATTTGTGTCTTATGATGTTAGTTTATTTCAATAATCAATCTACACTCTTTTGAAAAAAAAAACCCCAAAAAAAAAGATCATCTCGAAATTTCGCATGCGAATTCCTTTAGACCAAGTATGCAAATGATTAAATTTTCAAAGCCAATGAGTGTTAACTTCAATCATAGCGCGCATTTCTACTGCGCAACGAGCATCGTATAAAAGAGGTAAAAATTGCGAACGGTTTATTTTTTTTCGTTATCGGCGTTGCAGTTCCCTGGAGACGCAACCAGTAATGCCGTTACGACGTTGACGAGGACCTTATAGCCAATTGGACGACTTCAAACGTGGTCGCATAGTCGGGATATGTGAAGCTGGCTGGTCCTACTGAGCAATAGGCTGCCACCTGCACCGTACGGACACTGCTGTTCAAGGGTGTTGGCAGCAATGGTTTCTGCGAGGAACTCGCCAGCGGGACGAAAGCTCTGCAAGGCTAAGTTTCACTAACGTGAGGCAAGATCGATTGGCTTTAAGACGGGCCCGAGCTGATACAACAGCATCATTGTTCGCCATCCAACGTACTATAGTCTCTTCCATACCACCCGCGACACCTTCCACCATCTCACTAGGCTTGGCTGAGGTGGGGTTACGCTCACAGCGGCCTTTAAGACGTCTGCCTTTAACCCCACACCATCGACAGAGTCGTCTGGAGTGGTGTCGTAGCCGATCATCATTGCTGCCAGCAGATTAGTATCGCATAGTGTTCAACGATGAATCCCGCTTCAGTCTTGGAGCAGATGACCATCAGATCCATGTGTGTAGGCGCCAGGGCCAGCGGTCCCAACCACCCTTTGTTTTACAGAGGTACACAGCTATTACCCCTAGTGCGATAATGTGGGGTGCTATCTCATACGAGAGCAGAACGCCCTTAATAGTCCTGCGTGCAACTTCAACAACTCAACGATATGTTGATGACATCCTGTGGCCGTTTACGTTACCCTTCATGACACGACAGTTTGGAGTCATTTTCCAACAAGATAATGCCAGGCCCCATATGGTTCGCATATCTGTGAGCTACCCCAGTGCTGTTGATACTCTTCCTTGGCAAGATACGTCACCAGACCTTTCGCCAATCGAACATGTATGGGACATGGTAGGCTGCTGGATTTGGGCACCGCAAAATGTCGCAGAGCTGGTGCAACAAGTAAGGACTGCCCGGAAGAATATGTCGCAGGATGACATTAGGAACCTTCTTCACTCTTCACCCAGATGTATAAAAACATGAATCACCGTCAGGGGGTGATCACCAACTATTGATTTGAATATTCAATGTGATATTTCTAGCAATTGATGGGTCTTGAAGCCTTGAACTTTTATCATTTCCTTACCTGCGTATGTGCTGGATGTACATTTAATTTCAATAAAAACAGGTAATTTATTCATGGTGGTGGTGTTTTTTTTTTGCAAAAGGGTATATATTATGTACCAAATTCTGTGCAACCTTTATAAAATTTTTTTACCTATTAAACATTGGTGTGCTCGTTACAAGCATAATGCTGGAATTCTCCATAATTTTTATGTTAATGGCCAAAGGTAGGTGACTTGGATACTGCTCATAAAGGGCTTTTGTAGAACTAAGGATAGAGAGAGAGAGAGAGAGAGAGAGAGACCATAGTGAGAATACCCTCTTTTTGGGAGGCATTTTACTAGTTTTTTTGGGGGCTATTTACTGAGCTTACAAGCATACTACCCGTTGTGGAGCTGTCAACTTGACGGACCAGCGAAAAGGAGTATTTTAGTTAAAATCTCTCCCTGCCCTTAGTTTTATAAAAGCCCTTAATGAGCCGTGTCCAAGTCACATGCCTTTGGTCAATAACGTGTCACATATGAAGAACTCCGACATTCTCCTTGTAAGATGCTTTTCAACAGATTTCCAATATGTTGCGGTTGGCTACACTTTTTAACGCTAATGCTCCTTCTATTATCACTCTGTACTACTTGTCTTTGATTCATATATTGCAAATTAGAGTATCATTACCCTTACCAAGGAGAGCGCGATCATCGATTAGTTGTTGGTAGTTGATCATGAATGGTTCTTCACATGGAACCTCAACGAATAGTTTAATGGTGAGGTTACGAAAGAAGGAAAGAGCCTCGTGTAAGGCTGGACTAGATTTAAAGACCTTTCGGTTGATAATTGTTGAATAATGTCGAAAACTAATAATAACAATTTCGATTTGTGTATTCAAATTCAGCCTACAAATTCTACAATTTTCGATATCGCTTACATACTCTTAGCTTGATACCAGTATATAATTCTGGAACAAACATAATTATTCAGTAAAGTTTAAGACTGCCGGCCTATTTCTCTTTTGTTGACTCAATTCTGTTCTTGAGATATAAGCAGCTAGAACAACGCAAATTAAATGTAATCTCCTGAATAGTAAAATTGTCTTTAAATTTTGCAGAATCCAACCTCATATTGTTTCGCTTTTCTTTCGAAAGTTTCAAGCTTAGAGGAAAATAGGTTTCAGGGTTCTTCGGCAAAGCAAATACGAAACTTTGGAACAAACGCTAGCAAAATATCCATCCACATATATGTATTTTTATGTTTCCATTCTTTAAAAGGAATGCGTGTAAATATGCATTATCCCAGTGAAATGTAAAACAACATCTGTTACTTCATTTCTCTGTTTTTCTTCAGCATTAATTAATTTGAGTGGGTAATTAAAATATTTGCATTGGATTACTCTTTTGTTTTAAACTTAATTAACTGGGATTTTCAGCAGTTTAGTTTCGGAGCGAATTTGCCGTTTTTTCTCGTCCGTGTTTGCAGAAAAATGAATTCTTTTTAAATCTAAAAATTAAATGAGGTGTTTTTTTTACTGCATTTACCGCTTTATCGAGCCGTTGAAATTAAATACATAAATAATAGTATACGCTTTGTTTTCGTTGCGACTTAATTAATTTAAAAGTATAATTAAATTTCCTCTGATATATATATATATATATATATATATATATAACATTCCTACTAGTGTTTAAGTATTTTTAATTGGTGAAGACGATTTTCCTCCTGTTAGATTTCTTTGCGTTAAATAATTAAATAGAATATGAATATTTTGCAACGATACTCATCAAGAACAAGAAAATATGAATAAAAAATGAACTAACATAATAAGTGCTCCCAATGTTTTGGTAAATTTGATTTCTCTTAATGCGCTTATATCGCTTTAAAAGCACATAACTGAATTTTCATGCGCAGTCATGGCGCATGAAAAATTCCAAAAGAAAGGCAATGAAATAAAAACCAACTGCATGAGTAGATTTAAATTAAAATTTCACGAGTTATCAATTAAAAAAATATATTAATTTAAGCTTGTAAGACTATATTTCAGGGGCGCCAACGTGAAGAACATATGGGGGGGGCAAGTAACCCCAAGCATATTCACTTTTTTAGGATTGGTTTTCAGATTTCAAGCGGGTGGGGAATTTTTGCCCTCACTCAACTTAAATGAAATTTTATTCGGAGGGATTAAAATTTTTTTTACATAATGTGACAAGGACTTTACATAATTTTATTTACAAATAAATAAATAGACAACAAATAAAACATGTTTATTTTTTTCAATTGCT
>QLNU02015360.1:293091304-293113692 GCA_006491805.2 Dysdera silvatica
GATCATAAAAATGCTACTAAATAATTTCTATATAAAATTCGACGTAGAGGAGAAAAACACGAGAAACTAAATGATAAAATGGACGAAACCAGGATTACCTATGCGCCAATTTATGTAAAGTTCTGTAAATATTAGAAATAACTGACCAAAATACAACACTAGGTTTATGAATTTTGTAAATGCATATAAACCAGCAAAGGTAAGACAAATTTTTCAGTCATTAAGTAGAAAATAGGCATAAATTAGTTTATTTTAGATTATGCTTTCGGGTGAAGTTTTTTAAGAGGAATTTGTAAGGATATCAAGCTTACAAGCGACCTCATGCATGCCTACTTTTGGGGTCTGATTCCATTTTACTATTTTTCATAAATGTTGAGTCGCTGGTTTTTTTCAACGCCTTTTAATACTTCCTTTTCTGCTTTTGGCAGATTTGACTAAATGTGGGTTTGTTTGTTTGTTTTTTTGTTTGTTTTTTGTTGAAATTTTGTTGGATAGAATAAGTCAGGATATGATGAGGGCTTAATATTTTTGGACGTTAAAATTTTACTAAATTTGGAAGATTTTTTAATAGAAAAAATAATAAGAATAAACGGTTTACATGTTTGTACAAAATTAAAATTACTGGACAATATTATAAAAGAAACTTTCAAATTACTTTCTCCCCTTGCAATGAAATTCAATCTTTAGAATTCTAAGACGATATTCCTATTCTTCCAACACTGGCAGAAACATACCAAATTTTTCAGGAATGTAATCATTCAATTATCAGCCAGACAAAATGTCTTAAATTCTGGTTAAATGTGCACAAAAAAAAATACGTTGAAAAGGCAAAATTTGAAAAATATCCCATCGTTATACATTAATGGGTAAATATAACCATAATTTTAAGTTTTTTCAAACCTTCTATTGTTTATCAACCTAGATCACCTTCGAAATTAAGACTTTCTGGAAGCATTTCATACTTTTGATCAATGAAACCTCATCAATAATTATAAATCTTTAGTATATTACATGAATGGCATTACTATACTCCACTTATTATATCCCCCACCCCTTCCAACCCTCTGCTTCAATTGCCCTTCCATTTCTTGGCTTTCAAATATTTTTCAACAGTAGTGGATACTGCCACATGACAAGGAACAATAGCATGAAGTGGCAACACAGTGTTGATTTTTCATGCTACTACAACACTTTGTTTTCACTTGAGGTCCACTCTAGTTTATCCTGATAAATAACAGTGACCTTTATCCAAAATGCATCAATATGCTTTATCCATTATCAAAAACTGCTCTACAGCGCACATTGGTAATATTTAATGATATTTAATATAAACAATGTTTATTAAGGTAATTTAAAGCAAAATTAAATCACATGGTACAGCCAGACTTAATAGCACCAAATCAAGATTCTAAATCTGTTCTTATATCCATAAATAATCATTATTATCCTTTAAAAGAAATAGCAATTATTTTGCTAGCTAAAAAAAATTAAAGGATTTAAGTATCCAAAATTTCAAAATTTTCTCAGGTGGGACCAAATTTTTAATGATGCATCTGCTGTAGAAGATGTGTTTTTTTCCATGAATTGAATCTATGGAAGCAGGTAAAACTATGGAGCAAGAGAAAAATATTTACCACAAGTGATCTGAATAGCTTACTCAAAGGGGAGACTATCTAGGCTCTCACATAGTTATATATAATCAAGAATAGCATTAAACGGATAATGACATGGCTCTCATTTTCTACAAATATTACAACCAAGATTATGCCACACACAGCATGTTTAGTATTTTTACACTGAATTCGAATAAATACCACAAACATAAAATGTAATAGAGTATGATGACACTAGAGAATGTGGTGCATTAGTAATTTTTATTTAGGCAATCTTTGATTATAGTTTGTAGATTTGTGTTTGTGGTTCTAGTTACATTAACATGTAGTTTAAGTGATTCCGAAAATTTCTGAAAATAAAAACTGTACATCCATGTAAAGTTTTAACCCTGAATTAGGTATGGAACAGTAAAAGTATAGTGGTAATTTAAATAATCAAAGATAAAACCTTTTTATCTTATAATTTTTTATATTTAAGAAATCACACATAGTTCCTAAGTATTTTTGATGAATATATGAGTTCAATGATAGAAAAAAAATATAACTCTTCAAACAAAACTTAATTATCAGCGAGCTTTTACAAATTTCAGGTTTACAAACTACAACAACACCCCAAAGAGTTAAGCTATACTAATTTGACTACAGTATGAAAAGAAGGTTAGTTTTATATGAACATTGCAATTTTTGCAATGTAGCTTTGAGATATTTAGACATCTAAATTTGTCCTTAAAGCTTTGGAAGCTAGCGCGCGCACACACACACACACACACACACACTTATAGTTTTTATCTTAAAATTTCATACCAATATTGTGTGCATGGGAAAGGAAGTTCGCACTGACTTTACTAAGTTGACAAAATGCTCAGAATATCCATTAGCAACATCTAAACAAATATACTCAATCACTGGTATTGCTTCAAGTATGGCACATAAAAGTTCAAAGTCATG
Source organism: Dysdera silvatica (assembly GCA_006491805.2). Taxonomy (NCBI): domain Eukaryota; kingdom Metazoa; phylum Arthropoda; class Arachnida; order Araneae; family Dysderidae; genus Dysdera; species Dysdera silvatica. Next base: position 293,093,866 of record QLNU02015360.1, read on the forward strand.
ATGAGAAGTACCAATGCTGACAGCAACGTTCTAGTTCAAAATAAAATAAAAAAAAAGATCAATATTACATGCCAGTTTCAAAGAATAGTGGCAAATATAACTATCTACAGCAAATATTCACAACCAATATAGAAAAACTTCTTCAAAAATATAAAAGAAATGCTAAAAAAAATAATAATCTTCAACGTTATTGAATATTAGAACATTGAAAACGTATATACTCTGAATACCGTAGTAGTAGCCTCAATAACAGCCTAGAAAAATGATGGGGGCTCCAGGCCCTCCGATACGGCCCTGACATGCAACATTTCAAGTGCCCTCACATACACTCTCTGAATACGGAATATCGTAGTCGTAGCTCCAATAGCAGCCTAGAAAAAGTATGGGGGGCTCCGGACCCACCTTTCTGGCCTTGACCTGAGCTCCAGGCCCTTCGATACAGCCCTGACATGCAACATTTCAAGTGCCATCACATACACACTACGAAATTCTGCATTCAGGGTGTGCCCTCACGTACACACTCTAAATGCAGAATGTCGCAGCAGTAGCCTCACTAGTAGCCTGGAAAAAAAATAATGCAAAAATGTAACGAAAAATTATGACACTTTTTTTTCAATTGACCTCCGAAAAATACTTTCAACGTTAAAATTAGGAAACAGTACATGAAAAGTAATGGTAAGGAAAACAAAAAAAAATGGACAAAAGTAAAAATCAAGTAAATGGAAAAAAAAAAAACTTACCAACTACATAAAGATCAATGTTGAGAAAGTTTTATTTGCTCCCTTTTACTTTATTTTTATCAAAGTAGTTTCCATCGGGTGAGATCAACAATAGATAATCTTCTGAATTTAGAAACCTTCATAAGAGAGGCCTTCGTTAAACAGGAACATGTTGTATCTATATTTTTCAACATAGAAAAGGCATACAATCGGACTTGGAAATATGGCACCCTCAGAGACCTCCACCAATGTGGTGGCCTAAGGGGTAATATGCAAACGTTCATACAAATTTCCTAGACAACAGAACTTTCAAACTGCGTATTGGAGCCACTCTTAATCGCACTGTCCCGCAGGAACAAGGTGTTCCCCAGGGCTGTGTTCCATTCTTTTTATATTGAGGCTCAGTGGCAGGTTAAAGACTTCCCTACCACTGTAAAAGTTCATTATACATTGGTGACCTGCAAATTCCTTGCAGAGCAGGAAATATGAACCTTGTTAAGAGACAACTTCAATTGGCACTAAATAAAATAATGGAATGGACAACTAATAAAGGATTTAATTTCTCAGTGCAAAAAACCATTTGCATACATTTTTGTCGCTACATTTATAATGTGCAAAACTTAAGCAACAAATTCATCTTTCAACTTACAACCATGAAATTGTTGAAAAGGGCTTTTTGCTATCAGTACAATGAAAAATCAGCTCAGTAGAAAGGTGATGCATATGCAAATATCAGCACCATGACCTCAGAGGGGATGTCAGGGCAGGCAAAACATGTGGGGTCAGCGAACGCAGTGCAAGGCAACTTGAAAAGAAAAAAGAGCGGCATATTTCCAGACACTCTTCTGCGAGTGAAAGTGAGATTGTACATGCAGTATGACTACAGGAAAACATCAGGACGCTTTTACATGTGGTAGAATGATGGGCAAGCTTGAGCAGGGGCGTACTTTGATGCCTATTGCTCAAGAGTTTGGAATCGATAAAAGTGTTGTTTCACCAGCTTGGAAAGCCTTCCATTGACAGCAGCCCATCGACGGCACCGTTTACAGTGGTATAGAGAACACAAAGACTGGGCATCCCATCAATGGAGTCAAGTCCTTTTTACCGATGAGAGTTGTTTCAGTCTGAAAAATGATTATCAGTGCCCGTTGATATGGAGAGAGGTAAGGACACGCTTTAATCCCATTAACATCAGAGAAAGACATCGTTGGGGTGGTCCTGGCATGCTGGTATGGGGAGGTATTATGATGAACGGAAGGACAGAGCACATTTTCGACAGAGTTTCAGTTTCCGGAGATCGTTACTGTGATGAAGTTATGCTTCCCCACGTGCGTCTTTTCCGGGGTGCCATTGGCCCCAAATTTATTTTTATGGAAGGCAATGCCTAGCCACACAGGACTCTTGCTCTTGAGGAGCTCCTGGAAAGTGAAAAATATCACACAGAATGGATTGGTCAGCATGCTCCCCTGATTTCAATCCCATTGAACATGTGTGGGATACTTTCGGGAGACGAGTGGCGGCATGATCTTACCCGCTGGTAAATACCAAACAACTGAAATATATGCTCCTTGAAGAATGGAAACATTGGTACTTCAAAATGCTGATACTACCAAAACTTTCATCGCCACTTACACTACGACGCATGTCCAGAAAGTAAGGTTCTCCCACGTTCACATATGACAGATATGCCTTTACGGAAGGGTAGTGTGCATGCATGACAGGTTTATGATGTAGCAATTATATGTGCCAGATGACATTTCCTGATTGCCCATAGTAGTATCGCTGAAGCAGCTGAAGATAGCAGTTCTCAACACAGATAGCCAAAAATTGGTTCCACGGAATGACAAATGGTGGGAGAATTAAGTTGAAAAATAACTGGACAATTGCTGTATCTGTTGCAATAAATTTTTCCATGAAATGATGTTTACTTTTTTATAGACTGACCCAGAGATATATATGCTTTTTGGATGGGCCTCATAGTTGCATGAATTATTTTACAATTCTTAACAGTTGCCTATGCAATTTTTTAGTTGCATTATAAGCACTAGGAAGCTGCTAATATCATGCTGTACAAGGATTTACAATTTTACAAAAAATAACCTTTTTTACCTATGGAATCAAACCCAGAGTGCAGATGTGTAAAAAGAAATAAAAAAAAAACAAATGTGGGAATTAGATGAGCGTATAAAAAACAATATCAAATAAAATTTTAAAAATGATTTCATGATTAAAAGAATTGCATGAAATATCACTGAGATTAAAATCAATTTGGTTAAAAGCTCATGACTGCTGTAACAATAACGAATCTTCATGATTGTGCTTTGGTGTATCTTTGATAGCCATGGACTGTGTGAAGGATTTAACCCTGATTGACTATGGACAGATTGTAAGAGCCAGAAAAATGGAGCATATAATCTCCAAGGTAACAAATGCTTTTGGGTTTTCATGAACAACAATAGTAAAAGTATACCAGGACTATAAGCACACTGGACAAACATCAGCAGCATATGAAAATGGTGGGCATCCACAGGTGATCCATGTATGAGACATCCAATGCTCGAACAGAATGATAGTCATCCGAAGAAGAGTATCATTGCTTCACACATAAAGCACATATGCCACCCAAGCAGTCAGTCAATGCATGTACAATGTATGCTGCATTCCATGGGGATTAATAGTTGTCAGCGCTCTCATGAATTATTGTTGACACCACAGCATCTGATAATATGCCTACCTCACTTAGGCAAAAGAACATCGTTATTAGACAAAGGGTAACTAGTGCTGTATGCCCTGATCAGATGAATTATTCGTTTTCAACTGTTTCAAGCAAATAAGATATAAGTGTATGCAGACAGCATGAGGCTATGGATCCATCCTGTCAACAAGATGTGCAAACTGGTAGTGACTTAGTTTTTTGATATGAAATGTGTTTGATTGGAGTATGCAAGGACCACTAGTGCTACTAAAATTTATGATAAGAAGCAACATACACAAAGCTAGTTGCCAACTATTTACACTCTCTTACAACTGTCATGTTCCCCAGTAATAATGGTTTATATGAACAGGATACTGCAACCCTCCATGCACAATGGGAGACACAGAAATGGTTCAATGAACACCCTGAGTGTTATGTACTCAATTGGCCACTGTGTCCACCAGAGAGATTTAAATGCTATAGGACAACGGTTCTTCAACTGTGGTCTGTGGATCCCTAGGAGTCTGCAGGACTCTATTGGGGATTCACGAGACCCTCCCAGTGTTCCACAAAGATTCGAAAAAATACCGAAACAAGAGCATTTGCTCTTTAATGCTAAGAATAAATTATGAGGGGACGAAAAATTCTTCCTTAAATAGTGAAAATTAGTGATGAAACACTAGAAATAAATATGTATGATGCAAATTCCGGGCTTTAAACTTTGAGTTAATTCTTGGGGGTCCGCGAGGGCGAGTGATCTCTGAAGAGGGTCCGCTGTCTAGGAAAGTTAAAGAACCACTGCAATAGAAAACTTACGTGACACTATGTAGAAACCTGCCTTGAGGACATCCAATACAAACAAAGCTGAATGATAAAATATGCACCATAAAATACACCTGGCTCAATATAGCCTCACAATTACTCAAACATCCCCTTAACTCAATGCCACATCAAGTAGCTGTAGTTATTTAGGGGCCACACATTATTATTGTTAGTTAGATTATATATATATACAGTAGGGTGGGTCATAAAAAAAAATTTTCGAAAATGTTTCCTCCTTTGGTCTTATTTTAGGCGTATGGTATAAACATAGTTAAATTTAATATTTGGGACAAATCTGTTAATATTTACACTCTGCTCTTACAAATTGAAACTTTGCCTCACTACAAATGATAAAAGTATACGAGTTGAAATGTTAAGGACATGATTTACTTTACTTCGTTGTTTTTTTTCTACATGATTTTATTTTTCTTTCAGATTAATGTGAAAATGTTATTTGGATTTTCCTACTAAATGGTTCAGATTAACATGTCAATGCCAAAATCGAAAATAGTAACACATGCTGCAGAGCAACTGGCCTTCGGGCATCCGGCTGGTCTTCCTGTTAACAGACTTCCAACACATTTAGATGCGGCTAAAAGCTTCCTTTTTCATAAAAGGAAATGGATGATTGACAACAGCGCTGTTGCAGAACCAGACAATTCCTTCATTGCTAATATTGTTGTCATTCTAGTTCAAGAAGTATATCAAAGTGCCAGTATTTTCACAGTACGTAAAGACAAAAACAAATTCTAAAAGTGTATGATAAACGACTGTTCCTTCAAAAGATACCAGCGTCGAGACAATACAAAAACGTGCACAAACCAACTGAATTTACAGAATTTTTCATCAAAAAAAAAGAAGAGTTTCTACATTCCATTTTTTGCTTATTTGATGCTGCACATGACAAAGGTGTCCCGAAGATTGAGCAAGAATTTCTTAAGAGACCAGCGTAATATTAGGAAAATGATTATAACCTCAGCTGTTGACAAAAAAGCTACCAGAAAATAACAAAAAAAAAAAAAGAGGCAAGCAGAAGCAACAAGAATAGCAGAATATACACTTGAGAAAAGTAGGAACAAAGGAACTGTTTATACAGGCTCTTCACCTTCAAGTAAACCTTGCCTTGATAGTTTAGGTGAGGAAGGAAATTCCAAAAATGTTAACATGAATGAGACTGAGAAAAGAAAAGACATCGACTTCGTTGTCCATTATACGCAGCCAACCACTTCAAAAGCCTCAAACATTGTTACAGTTCCTCTGAAGAGATGTGGAAGAGATATTGGAGAAATCGCTGAAGTAAAAGTGCGAAATGCTGTCTCTGACAGGGCCACAGCTTCCATTGTGAATGCAACCCTGAGAGATAATAATATTCCTGAAGTAATAGACAAGTCCAAAGTGTGACGTACCATGAATACTGTATTTAAGGAAGTGATAAATAACTCCATTATATTTGGAGGTTGTACTGGATATGATGAACACAAAGACTTAACCATAATGCAGAAGGAGGTGGAAGGTAAATTCTACAGGTCAAATCTAACGAAGGAACATATTTCAATTGTTTCATTGCCTGATGGAAAGTACATTGGCCATATTACACCGGTTAATAGCAAGGCACAATCTATTGCAAATTCTCTTATCTCATTTCTCAGAGACTTGAAACAGAAACTTGAACTTGAACACAGAAACTTGAAACAGTTGCTTGTGATGGGACAAACACACGCATATGTGCCCAGGACGGAATTAACCATTTTATTGAAATAAGCATTGGTCGGCCATTGCAATGGAATATTTGCCTCCTTCATGCCAATGAACTGCCTCTATGACATCTCATCATTGAACTAGATGGATCCACATCTGGGGCAAACATTTTTTTCAGGGCCTAATGGGAAATTACTGCCGAGTGTCACCGATTTGCCAGTTGTTGAATACAAATGCTTCAGACCATCAGGTTCAATCCCAGAAATGCCAGAAGCAGTTTACGAAGATATATCTACTGACCAAAAGTATTTGTGGCAAGTTACATCTGCATTCATCTCTGTAGAATTTAGCAGTAACTTACAGCTGCTCAAAATTGGCCCTTGTAGCCATAGCAGCTGGCTGACTAGTGCCTGTCGTATCTGTCGGCTATATGCCTTCACAAAGAAACCATCTCAAGTTCTAAAAATACTTACCTCATAAGTTGTAAACATCTATACACCAATGTGGTTTAAGGTAAAACATCATTGCTACGGCAATAGCTACTGAGGGTCCACAGAACTTTTATTTTCTAATGAAGAAAAGTGAGCAGAACAAAGACAAGGAGGAAAAGGGGAATTATACAGCGATATGTGCAGAGAAATGCTTTCTTTGCACACCCAGAATATTTTCTGGGTGTGCAATGCTTTCTTTGCACACCCAGAAAATATTCTTCTCACCCAACTGGCTTCTGCACAGAAGTCAGATCACGTTGATGCTTTTCAAACCACCATTGAAGCAAGAAGGAGAAATGAACCATCGACTGGAAGTATTCGTTCATTTCGAATGCCAATCCTCGATTTTAAAGCAGTGAATTGATAACAAATGGTAAAATGGTCAGAAACTGACACACGTAAGCCACCAATAATCAGGATCATGACAAACAATAAACTCTTAAATACTGTGACCACTCCATTAACAATTCCAAAATTCAAGTGCCATTCGCAAATGGTCGAACGTGCAGTGAAAGAGGTTACTAGAACATCTAGGATAGTTATTGGAGAGAAAAGACATATGCTGCCATCAAAACAACAATGAACAATCACTCTAAATTCCCAAAACAACAGACAAAGAAGGATTTTGCATCGAAATAGACGTTCAGTGTAATGCATAAAAGCACATTTTTAGCATGATATAATATGGTGTACAATGGATATTGCATAATGTTTAATCTTAGTAACCGCACTAACTGTAAGCATTTAGTGTAATTTATACCTCAGTATAATGTAATGTTTTTATGAAACACATAATATGAGTGGCATGTTATTGTTTCATATAATTTTTACAAAACCATTGGTTTTTCATGTAAATTATCAACACGTTTTATCTTAAATAAATATTGCAGAAAATAATAGTATGCAACTATAATTGCTCTATATAAAACCTAAAATTTATGTTTATTAGTTCACAGTTTAACATACTGGGAATTAAATAAGTCAAATTCCCATGCTCTTATCACCCGTGGTGAGGCAAAGTTTCAATTTGTAGGAGCAGGGTCTAAACATTAACTGATTTGTCCCAAATTTTAAATTTAACTATGTTTATACCATACGCCCAAGGTAAGATCAAGGGAAAAACATTTTTGAAAAAAGTTTTTTTTATGACCCACCCTAATATACATAGTGAACCAAAAGTTCATAAAAACTTTAAAAAATCATAAAAAAAGAACAAATAATGATAAAGAAGTGTGGTTTGCACGGAATTTTTCTAGGAAAATTGGATTTTTTTAGTAGCAAAAAATGTTTAGTTCAAAAAATCACCTACAAATGGTGCTGAAAACTCCAAAAGACAATGGACAGGACAACTGTGCATTCCATCGATTTATTATTGCAACAGTTGTTCAATATGACCTCCAAAATATCGTATGACATAACTAAAGTGAACAACACATGACATGTGGCCATTCCTCATCCTCTGTTGTTTTACCATGTGAAATTTTCTCGACACAATAGTTTCTAATTTAACATTCAAGTAGAACTTCACAAGCAATGCTTGATCTGGCAACAATAAAATTCTCCAATTATGTCCATGTTCTTCATAGATCTTTTATTGCAAGTCTGCACTGCATACTTCTGCTAGATACTTTGCATATCAGTACTGTCTGCAGGTGACTTTTAAACTAAATATTTTTTGTGACTAAAAAAATCAGATTTTTCTGGAAATCCTTTGGTGCAAACCACACTTAATTATCATTATTTCTTCCTTTTTATGATTTTTTAAAGTATTTACGAACTTTTGGTGCACCCTGTGTGCATGTATGTATATATATACAGGGTAGACCATTTAACTTGATAATGTAAAATATCACAAAAAATAAGCTTTTTACAAAAAAATTTTTGAAATAGAAGTTGCTTGTCCTGGTGGGGGGGGAAGTGTTTTTCAATAATTATCCTTTACTTTTGGGGGGAGGGGTCATTTTTAATGTCATTTGAAGGTCAAACTTTCTTTTTCAAAGGGAAGCCTATGGGTTTTTTTTGTCGTCGTTGTTTTGTTTTTTATTCTTATTCCTCACAAAAAAATAAACTTTTGTAGAAAGCATTTTTTCAATTTAGCACTTAGGTTTCGAAATATTTAAAACATAAGCTTGAATAAAAGCATTCATGCCACACAACAGAAAACTAATTTAGTATTTAAAAAATGAAAGAAATTAAGTAAGCAGTACTTCGAGGGACATCGTACACAAAATAAAAATAAATATGATTGGTTGGTAAGTCATACAAGCGATTTATGTTTCCTAGAAAAATTAGATACTGCACGTTGTACTAACTGATACCGAAGCAAGACAGCCACTTGCTACCAGCATTATTCAGCTTTTTCTCTACTTCCGTCATACAGCCGTCCATTTAATGTAAGTCATTTAAAAGTTAGCACTTAAGTGTTAAGATAAATTAGTTTCAAACAACAATGTCAATCAATCAACGTTTATTGGCGTAGTGATACCAACGCCGATGGTATGGCGTGATTAGATGGTGAAACGTTCGAAAGAAAATAAATATTTCTGCCTTCGGTGGGACCTGAACCCACGACCTTCCACTTGCCGGGCGGAGGCTCTACCCACTGAGCTACGAAGGACAATATATAATCTCTTTACGAACGTATATATATTGTTGCCAGTTATTTCGCAGAATGGTGTAGTACATAGACTACTATTTAAACCAAATTGCAAAGAGACTGGTATTAAATTGATCGAAATGCACGTTGCAGGTCGTGGGTTCAGGTACCACCAAAGGCAGAAATATTTATTTTCTTTCGAACGTTTCACCATCTAATCACGCCATAACATCGGCGCTGGTATCACTACGCCAATAAACGTTGATTGACATTGTTGTTTAATTTAATCTGCGTAGTGTTCGATTTATATAAATAAATTAGTTTATTGAGTTTTAATTTATTGTGTGCTAAAAATGAATTATCTGTCTATAAAGGAAAAGTATAAATGGTTTTTATTTGTGGGGAATCTCGGAGAAAACACAATATCCATGATATAGCATGAATGTTTTCATTCAAGCTTACTTTTTAAATATCTAGGAAACTAAGCACTAAATCGAAAAACTGCTTTCTACAAAGGTGTTTTTTGTTTGTTTTTTTGCAAAGAATAGGAATAAAAAACATAGGTTTCCTTTGAAAAAACAAGTTTGACCTTCAAATGACCTTGAAAAGGTGAAACACTTTCTCCCTTCATCACAAGCAACTTTCATTCCAAATAATTTTTGTAAAACACTTAGTTTTCCAGATATTTTACATTATCAAGTTAAATGGTCCACCCTGTATATATTAGTTTAGTTCAATATATATAACATAATGCTCAGTTAGGTAATACAAGTTACTACTGATAAATGTGCCTAATGACTTACCACTTCGGTGTATTATCTTTCACAGTGAATTTAATATGCAAAGCAAATAAAAATAAAAGGTTATTGGCGATATTTACCGATAATACCTCAGGATTTTCAACAGCAAATTTTTTCCATTCATCTAAACTATAATGTTTATGTATGCATGTAAAAAGGCCAAACTAGAATAAACCGCAAGGAAAAAAATTAAACAAGTTTCACGTTATAATACTAATACATAAAAAAATGAAAGTTTTAAAAACTGTAAATCAGCGAGCTCATATATTCTTAAATACAATGGTACCTCTGCACTCGTCGTTAATTGGTTCCAGAAGGCACAATGAGTGATGAAAACAACGAGTACCAAACAAACTTTTCTCATAAAGAGCAATGGTAATCGAAAAAAATTATTTCTGAACAACAAAAATTTCACATTTTACTCATTAATTTATACGTTTATGGGGCTATTTTAGACAAAACTTCAAAACAAAGCAATAAAAAAAATTACGTACTAGATCGAATTAGAGTGGTTATTACCGTTGCTTGGAAAGGCAATCTCCTTTCAATAAAACAGTACTTGGCAGGGGTTCCTTCTTTTTTCTGTCTCTTAACACCACTGAACCCTGCTGGAGACTCAGAATTAGGGAGTTTCGCTAGAAATTTACCAAGAGAAACTTGCTTCTGCCTACATTTCAAAATGTTTCGTGAGACATGGCTTTATCATTAAACAAGTTCACAAGTTGACTTGTTAGAGCTTTGTCAGGATGATACTTTTCAACAAAATTTTGTAATTCAACCCATTTAGAATACATTTCTTTCAGCAGTACAGTAGGGACTCTGTCTCTTCCTTGGTCCTCAATTTACTCCAATGTTTGTGGCCTTTGCTTAGTCACAGCCTTCACACCTCTAGAAGCACTGGCTCCTTAAATAGCTTCTTTCTTTTTGACCATCGTAGATATAGTTGTCCTAAACATTTTGTACTTGGCAGCGAGATCCGACATGTGGCTACCATGTTCATACTTATTATCTCCTTTTCCTGTTCTACTGTAGTTCTTACTAATTTCCTCCGCTGAGTTGTATCAGTAATCTTCAAACTTATGACTTGTAACAACAAAAATAAGATTAAAACGTAAAAAACATACAAGAAAGTACATGGCGAAATATGTGAGGTACTACGCTGAGCGTGAACAATTCTGAAACTAACACACTGGTCTTAGTTTTGTCTCGGAAGAGATCAGATGTGGGGCACGGTGTCATTGGTTTTGCAATGAGTGCCGAGCAAACGTTGAGTGCTGAAGCATTTTTTTTCTCGTCACATTACATTGGATGTCGAATTCGACGAATTCTGAAGCCGACAAGTGTTGAGGTACCATTGTATTGACTAGAAAGCTAGCATATAAAAATTGATTATAAAATTTTAAAAAAATGTGATAATTAAAAGAAATTAATTATACGGCTGGAAATAAGAATGGCCTGAATAAATTTTTAACACATTTTTATTCATATCAATAATATTCATTTTCATGAATATAATCAAGGTTATAAGTCAATTATAAATTATATGCAGTGCAAAGAGTTCTTTCCTTCTGGTGAGGGACTCCTTATTAATGCCGAACAACTACTTCTGTCTTTTACAATCAAAATAACCAATAAGACAACACATATACTGATGACATTAAAAAGAGTTGTTAACCTAATGCAGCATGAAATAGGTCAATCTGTTCTCATTAATATATATTTAAGACTAGTCCTCTGATTGTTAAAGGCTGCTTACTTGTTTTGCTCATTACACTATGTTATGATAGCAGCAGTTGCCATTTGTATGCTTAGTTGGCAGTTCTGTAGCTTTTATGATTAGTTTGTTAATTTCCTGTTAATGAAACCTTTCGGCATTAATATTCCATCTAGATAAACTTATGACTGCACTTCTTACAATTGCTCCCCTATCCCCCTCCCCCCCTCAAAAGACAATTTTCATCCCAAAAATTGTCACAAAATCTCGTGCACTTAAGAAATTCAGAATTTTTCAAGTTGTCTTAAACCTACCAAACAAAATGAGCATTTTCAAATTAGCACATTATCCATAGTTAACGTAAATTCAAAGTTCTACTTTGTATAGGTTTTGCTTGAAAATGAGGACAAAAATCTTAATATAGCTGAGATCATGCAGATTTTCATTCTCAAACAGAAAATACTTCCACAAAATCCGATAACATCTAAAACAAAATTTCCGTATCTTAAGATCGAAGTGATAATGGCGGCTCTGCTGACATGCCTGCTAACAATCTGGTACAAATGCAAACAGATGGAGCTACAAATTGAGAAATTTCAATGAAGTAATTTTGTTTTTCATCCAATGCCATAAAACCAGATCTACAACACAATTTTTTAAATGGGTTTGTAAATTATCTAATAAATCTTTTGTAAAATGTTTATATCTATAAACAAAAAGTTTCTTCCATTTTATAGTGACGTCTGAAATATAACGCCAAGGTAGTTGGTAAGTTTGGTGAAAATGTCGCCAAAATTTTGCCAAGTATTCTTATATTAGCATGGTGTTGCATTTTTGCTAAGGCTATTTGAGATTTTTTTTATTTTATTTAAATATACTGTGCATGAAGATGCTGATTCAACATATACTGATTTAGGCAGTACACATCAAATGTGATCGAAACAGCATGAGTCGTGAAGCAATGAGCTAGGGGGTCTCCCCCAGTTCAGCCTCTGTGTTCAGGTAAGTATCGATTTCTTTACAAAAGTACTAGTTCATAATCAAAATATTGTACATATACCAATTCAACAGATACTGATTCAGGAAGTGCACATCGAATGTGATCGAAATGGCATGAGCCGCAAAGCAACAGGGTCTGGGGGGGGGCTCTCTCCCCAGTTTGGTCTCTGTGCTCTGTGATTCATTTAAGTATTGATTGGGTATAGTACACAATACGGTAAGTGCACCAACTTCTGCATAACTCCGGCAGTTATGGCAATCCTATCCCGTTTCTGAGAAATATGGCAACAATGTTGAATTTTTGCAATGATTCTGCCATTTTGAGAAAAATTTTATTCCTAGTACGTTTAGGGAAGGGAAATCAATAAAAAACATTTATATGGAAAAAAACTTTATTGGTGCATTGTTTATTTTAATATTAAATCTCGTTGTTGAAGTATCCATATCACAAATAACAAAATTTGCATGGTTGAATGCAAACCAATCAAAGTGTTAATTATACAAAAGTAATAGTTTATATAAGAATTATGTTTTTTATTGATGAAAGATTGTTTTGTAATGGTTGTTGCCCAATTTATCCTGCTTATTGCATTTTTTCAAAAAATTGTCCATACCAAACATAAATTACTTTTTCAAAATGGTAGAACTGCAGTGCAGTTCCTGGTGTTCTTTTATAATATCGCTAACCACTTTCGTTTTGGTGAATGTTTCATTCCTAAGTAAAAAAAAGTTGATTTTAAATTTGGAAAAACGAAGTTGAAGTTGTACACTGAAGTGCAGAAAACTGGTACACCTACCTAAACCTTTTTAACATGCAGATATGCATGACATTGGCATGAACTCTACTAATGTTTTGTACGATAGGTTTTTGTATTAATTAAATAGGTAATGAATTAATTATAGTGATGAGTTGATTTTTGATTAGGGTTTTTATTAACCAACAACTTGTTGGTTGGAATAATAATTTAGAATAAAACTGCTGTTTGTTATTGCTTATAAGTAGCCAATTTGGCGAAATTGAGATGACACCAAAAACAACAACCGGTAATTACTGTTTCCTTAAAATACTGATTCGATTCCTCTGTAGTTAGGTTAGATTCTTCAACGTTGAATCCAGGTTCAATTTCTCAACGTTAAGTCCAGGTTCGATTACTCAAAATTAAACACAGGTTCAATGCATGGAAATCCAAGTTAAGTTCAAATCCTCAGTATTTACTTTTAGGTTCAATTCCTCAATGCAGCAGTGTTAATTCCCTGTATCTTGGAATTTACTTTATTTGCAGATGAAAATGAAAATATTTAAGTCATTTCGCACAGTGGCAATGATACAATAAAATTTCCCACATAGCCAATACCTTGGAATAACTCCCGAATTAAATGATTTTTATTATTTAAAATTATTTTGCTAAAATATTCTCAAAAGGACATATCTCGCGTTGTGACCGCTTAATTGGTTACGTACAAAATAACTTACAATTAACGCTGACTCGAAAGCTGGAGATCGTAGTGGCACGAAACAGGAAAGATATCAGTTAAAAAAAGATTTATTAAAAAAAGATAAACAAAAGAATACAATTAACATTATATGTGGCCCAGTGTGGGCCTACAGGTAGACAATACCGATTGATTCAGGGGATGAGTAAACAGCATGTTCCACATGCTTCATTCCAGTATGACAATTTCTCGAATTTAACTACTATTTTTAACAGGTCAGTACAGAGTTTTTTCACATGATAAATTTTTGGTGAACATTCACCCCACGAAAATGATGTGGCCATAGAATAACTTTTGGGCTACATATAACATAACTTACAAAAATATATTGGTTAATTAATTGATCAACAATGGGGATAAAGTTACAGGACTAATTTAATGTAGGAGGGAAAACAGAAGAGAAGAAAAAATGGTTACTATTTCTGAGGCTTGGACCCCTCTCAGGGCCGTGAATACTTTTACATCTTACAAGTTAGGTGGTGGGCAGGGACTGCCGAATTAGGCAGGAGATCTGTACTTTCGCGGCAAACGTAGGTTGCCATTTACAGCTGAAAGGTGGCGAAGGTTCGCAACCGTATTCTTCAAAACTTTGGTCCGTTTAGCATTGAAATTAGCCAACTGGCTCTTATCCAAGACGATGACAGCCAGATAGTGGCAGGTTTGCCCAAGTGTGAGAATATCCATGTCAGAGGGATTCCCCCCACACGCCACTGGGAATCAATCAGTGGTCATTTTTAAGAAGGGGGAAACTTTCCCTTTGTAATGATTTCCATTGGTCTATTTCAGTGTGGGACTAGGATCCACTTCCATATAAGGCAATATTGCTGATTTTATAATCTTTCTATGGTCGAAAGTAAATGCAGATATGACAACTCATGGTCCACTGAATATGAAGTACACAATCTTAGTTGAAAAAAAAAGAAATGGCAACTTGAAAATGGCAAATGTAGAAGTTGAATTGCAGGAAATATAGAGAAAAATATCATAAGAAATGTAGAATAAAAATTAGCTTAATAAGGGGAAATTTTATGGGGAAGTAGAAAATGTTATTTAACGTTCATTTTTACATTAGATAATAATAATGTGTATAATTTTAAATATCATCCTTTGAAGTGTAACATAACATCCTAGGC
Source organism: Dysdera silvatica (assembly GCA_006491805.2). Classification (NCBI taxonomy): domain Eukaryota; kingdom Metazoa; phylum Arthropoda; class Arachnida; order Araneae; family Dysderidae; genus Dysdera; species Dysdera silvatica. The sequence goes on from QLNU02015360.1 coordinate 293,109,027, forward strand.
TAATTTTAAATGTCTTCGCATAAAATAAAGCAGCCTTTCACGAATCGTAACAATATTACGGAAAAACATATATATAAATAATGTTACTTGGTGGTTGAATGATTAAGAAAAAATGTCCATATTCTTGCTGAATTTGAATATTGGGAGAGTCTACAGCATATGTTGAATTTAGTTTGAAAATAAGCTTCCCTTGGTGCTTGAATATATAAATGTAAACGCCACTTATCATCTGACAGTCTGAATGATTGAATTGTTTCATTGATTAAAGTATACATCGGATGTTGGAACAGGTACATAAGGCTCAAGGTGCTCACAGAATGACCTGAAATACAAAATTAAAATCCGGCAGAAAGTGTCCACGATATTTTTAAATCACATTTTTCCCAAGAAATAATATGAATTGATTTCAGAGAAAATGAAATATAATAAAAAAATTAACTTGAATATATATATGTATTATTAAACTGATTGAGTCCATTTGAGCCCCAGGATTTTGTTTTTAAAAAAAGATGTAATTTGGAATAATTAAATAATTTGAAGTGAATAAATAAATAATTTGAAGAAATGATGTTGTGTTGATTTTTCAACACAACTGTCTGAAGGTATCCTGGAGACACTTCACACCAGGAATCCAGAGGAATGCTAGGTGGTGGAGATCTCTTCTGAACAGCACGTTGCAAGGCATCCCAGATATGCTCGATAATGTTCATGTCTGGCGATTTAGGTGGCCAATGGAAGTGTCTAAAGTCAGAAGAGTGTTCCTGGAGCCACTCGGTAGCAACTCTCGATGTGTGGGGTGTCGCATTATCATGCTGAAATTGTCCAAGTCCGTCGGAATGCACAATGGACATGAATGGGTGTAGGTGATCGGACATGATGCTTACGTACCTGTCAGAGTTGTCTCTAGACGTATCAGGGGTCCCATATCACGCCAACTGCACACGCCCCATACCATCACAGAAGCTCCACCAGCTTGAACAGTCCCCTGTTGACATGTAGGGTCCATGGATTCATGAGGTTGTCTCCATACCCGTACACGTCCATCCGCCTGATGCAATTGGAAACGAGACTCGTCAGACCAGGCAACGTGTTTCCAGTCATCAACAGTCCAATGGCGGTGTTGGCGGACCCAGACGAGGCGTAAAGCTTTGTGCCGTGCAGTCAACAATGGTACACGAGTGGGCCTTCGGCTCCGAAAGCCCATATCAATGATGGTTCGTTGAACAGTTCGCACGCTGACACTTGTTGATGCCCCAGCATTGAAATCCGCGGCAATTTGAGGAAGTGTTGCACGTCTATCTCGTTTAACGATTCTCGTCAGTCGTCGAAGGTCCCGTTCTTTCAAGGTCTTTTTCCGGCCGCACCGCTGTCGGAGATTTGATGTTTTACCGGATTCCTGATATTCACGGTATACCCGTGAAATGGTCGTACGCGAAAATCCAAATTTTGTCGCTATCTCGGAGATGCTATGTCCCATCTCTCTTGTGCCGACTATAACGCCACGTTCAAAATCACTTAAATCTTGATAACCTGCCATTGTAGTGACAAGAACCAATCTAACTGCTTTGCCAGACATCTCTTGTCTTATATAGGCGCTGCCGACCGCATCACGTTACGCTGATTGGTTGCAAAGCTCCGTTATTTGCATACGCACGCCTGTACCAGTTTTTCTGGCACTTCAGTGTATTAAGAGAATTAATTGAAAGAACACATGAATATGAACTTCCATTGTGTGTTGCATTTATTGACTATGAGAAGGCCTTTGACTCTATTAAAACATCAGCAGTCATCAACTCTTTAAGATCAACAGACATTGAGGATGTGTACATTGACATGGTGAAACATCTATATAACGTGTATGTTTTACAGCCACACCACTGTCGGAGATTTGATTTTTACCGGATTCCTGATATTCACAGTATACCCGTGAAATGGTCGTACGTGAAAATCCAAATTTTGTCGCTATCTCGGAGATGCTGTGTCCCCTCTCTCTTGTGCCGATTGTAACGCCACGTTCAAAATCACTTAAATCTTGATAACCTGCCATTGTAGCGGCAAGAACCGATCTAACAGCTTTGCCAGACATCTCTTGCCTTATATAGGTGCTGTCGACCACATCGCGTTACGCTGATTGGTTGCAAAGCTCCGTTATTTGCATACGCACGCCTGTACCAGTTTTTCTGGCACTTCAGTGTGTTTAAATTAGAAAAAAATGATAGTGTTGAAAAAAAGTAGAAAATCAGAATCGAAGGATACAGGATGCCATTAAGAGTTTCGTGATTATAAATGAGGAGAGGCCATCAGCGAAGCTCCGTAGTTATTTTTTTAATTGACATTACGGAATTAGAGAAAACAATGATAAAAAAAAGTAAACAAAAACCGAAATTTCAAGGATATGGGGAGCTATGAATTTCGTGGTCTATCAATAAAAAAAGGTCCCTCGTTGTCACTCGGGAGCTTGATGGTTATTTTTTCTATTCAAAACTATGAAATTAAACTACGAAAAAAAAAAAGCTAATGTTAAAAGAAATAGAAAAAAAACAAAAATCAAAGCAAAAAATGCATGTAAACAAAAAATCGCCAAAATGGAAGCAGTTACTACATTGTAAAAGAGTGCCCGGTTGCCATACTTGACAATCGTGGCATAGCTGGTGGAGTTTGCGAAAGTTGGCTCACTTACCGTATTCTGTACTATACCATATTGATTTACAAAAGTACTAGTTCATAATCAAAATATTATATTAACGGAGATACAAATACGGAGGTGTGCTATTGCCTGATATATAAAAGCTGCGATCTTGGCGAAATTTAGAAGTCGCCAAATAAAGTCAGACGTCGCTATAGTACGGAAGTACGAACAAAAACTATTTGTTTTATCTTAGTACTACATCGGACATTTGAAACAACGGACCACTCAATGGAACCTTTAAGCTATGACCCGTCTTCTTCTAAAGAATCAAACATGAAACTACAAGAGAGAGGGATAACATGCTGCAACAGGCAACAGCGTACAAAACAAATGAAAATAACAGATTCTAAACATATTATGTACATTGAAAAAGTAAACTTCAAAACAAAAATACCTTATATAAGGCCTTTGCTATTTCAAACGTTCCAGTAGTATCCATATTTGATGAAATTATAGGAATACCGGTAAATTGCTGATTAGAATTTTTAAATTTAAAAGTTCGCTTCAGATCAACCTGAAATTATGAGTTCATCAAAAATAAAAAATTTCATATATTATGTGATATACAGGGTGTCCCAGAATGGCTATACCACACTTAAAAACTCTAGTTCTTCTCAATGGAAAAAGTTTGTTTATACGAGGGGCATTCAATGAAGATTTCACCTGACCCACTTCTAATTTTTGTAGGAGGATAAAATTGAGCATACATCGTAATACATATCTCCATAGGTAACATGGTAATTTGCAGCTCTTAGCTACTAACAGTTTCTCATTTACAAGTTCTAATGTGGAGTAACGTATTATCATGGAACCAGTTGAATGTAGAGCCGTCATCAGATTCTTGTACTTGAAAGGCCACACACCTCGGGAGACATTCCATGAGATAACATGGATTTATGGGGATGATGCCCCATCGTATGATGTATTCAAGAACTGGCATCATCAGTTCAAGTGTGGTCGGACTTCGGTGGAAGTGGCTCCCTTTCCAGAGGAACCATAGTCCGCTATTGACGAAGACACCACACATTAAGTAGATACCACCATTTCGTAGGATCGCCGGATAACAGTTCCTAAACTAGCCACACATGTCAAGATCAGTACGGGGTCTGTGGCAAATGTCATCCATGATCATTTACTCATGAGAAAAGTTCCCGCATGGTGATTTCCGCGTCTATTGACACCTTTCCGAAAGCAAAAGCAAGTCGCATGCTCATGGGTTCCTTTGGCCATGTGGCAAGAAAACCAGGTTAACTTCTTTAACAGACTAATTACACAGGATGAAACATAGGTTCGTCATTACGACCCAGGGACTAAATCCCAGTCCAAACAATGGAAGCATTCTGATTAACCACCTATCTAAAAGGCACATAACCAACCTCAGCTGGCAAGGTCATGCTCACGGTCTTTTGGGACCAGCGCAGAGTAGTAATGATGGATTTCATAGAAAAGGGTACCATGATTACTGGGATATGTTATGCTTTACTGCTGCAGAAATTGTGGAAGGCCATCAAAATTGTGAGGCGTGATATGCTAACCAAAGATGTTCGTCTCCTGCAGGGTAATGCCCTGGCTCACAACTCTCATATTACTCAAATGAAAGCATGGTCCTATGACTATCAAATCCTTACTCACTCCCCTTATTCTCCAGACCTCGCAACATCGGGGACTTCCACCTCTTTTCAGTCATGAAATTATTTTTGAAGGGCAAACATTTCCTAGACGATAACATGTTGATTTTTGAGATCAAGTCGTGGCATCTGATGCAATCTGCCAACTGTATAAACAAGGTCTCAACAGCTGAGAGAAGTGTGCGACTCTTGGTGGTACCTATGTAGAAAAGGACTAATAACTGTGCCAAGTTGAGTTTGTCTTAGTCAACGGGAAGTAGGCAGGGGAAATCTTTATTGAGCACCCCTAGTATCTCATTTTATAAACTTTTGAATGTGTTACCTTTCTGTACGATGAATTCCAAAAAGA
>QLNU02015360.1:293121201-293138658 GCA_006491805.2 Dysdera silvatica
GGACTGGAGTTGGAGTCGTAAGTTATTCGATAAATTCTAGTTGCCGAATCATTGCTGGAGTAGTAAATGCCTAGTGGAAGCAGCGTGATTAACGTTATCAGTTGGCGGATTAAAGGAATGTGTTTGACAACTGTAGACCTTGCGTCATAAAGAATGTAGAGCTGTTTACATCGGAATGAAGAGACTGACTCAACGAACAGTCAAAAAGGGTGATGTTTTGTTATATTTTTAGTTAAGGCTAACCGGTGTGAAAATGTACTTAATAATTTATTTAACGTAGACTTTAGTTAGCCAGTTAGGACATTTCGGGACTTGTTAATAAGGAACGAGAGTAACTTGGAAGTGAATCCATCAATTATGGAGAACTAGTTTATTGGTTTACTAGGACTTGCTGGTTAAACCCAGTATTGAGTCCAAGTGCTTAGAAGGACCTGTGTAGAAGAGCCCGAGACGTCAGCTGCTGGATACCAAGTGCAGGTTATTGTTATGGTCTAATATTGCTGTAATTAACCTAAATTGCTAGTTAGATATTACGCCATTTGTTTGGTTAATGTATTTAATATAATTGTAGTAACACTTCCCCGGTTTAGTCTTCACAAGTGGATGGGTTCTTAAGCAGTTCCAGAGTTTGCCATGTGATTTTGATGTATTGATTAGTTCCAGTACAGACATTCGCTCGAAAGGATGGATAGCTTTGGCTTGAATGTTATTACTACTGTTGTAACTTTTGGAGCACAACAAACACCTGCTCACAATCTCGTTTATTGTTTGCCAATGTTGACCAACACCAAGCTCCTTGGTTTCCCGACAGAAAAATGGATTTTTAACAGCTAGTGCACTTTTATATGCTAAGTTAAAAGTAAATAGTCATCATTAGGAGCAATTGACTTTAATGCTAGCTGTTATAGCTGACAATTTAGAGACTGGTCGTTCGTGACCGAACGGGTCTTTTTGAACTATTCACAAAAATGACCCGTTCGTTCAGATAACTTTTTTTGTGAACCACCATTCTCATCACAGTTTGTGATCATCGTTCACAGTTTACACTCTTATATTAGTCTGCAAGATCTTAGTCTGTTAGTTCTTAAGTCTGTTAGATCTTAGGTCTGCAATTTTAGTTCGCAGTTCACGGTCACTGCTCTTCATTCATAGTTTGCAATCATAATTCATAGGTGGTAGTCTCCTTTTGCAGTTCGCGGTCACCTCTCTTAGTTCACACTCTTCGTAGTTCATGATCATCATTCACATATCATGGTCTTAGTTCGAGGTCACCACTAAGCAGTAAAGGATGTATCGAGAAATAGGTCTGGAGCCCCCATCATTTTTCTAGGCTGCTATTTGAGCTACGACTACGATATTCGATATTCAGAGAGTGTACACGAGGACACTTCTCGGCGAAGGCAAATGTCGCATGTTAGAGCCGTATCAGGTAATCCTTAGGCCCCCCCCCATCCCTTTTCTAGGCTACTATTGGAGCTATGACTATGATATTCCATATTCAGAGAGTGTACTTGAGGGCACTTGAAATGTCGCATGCCAGGGCTGTATCGGGACTTCCCGAAACCCCCATCCTTTTTCCAGCCTTCCATTGGAACTACAGCGTCGATATTCCGTATTCAGAGAATGTACGCGAGAGCACCTAAAATGCTGCAGTATTATTAATAAAAATGGCATGTAAATGTCAATAAATAGCATGAAATATTAATCATTAACGTTAATTAATCAATAAATAGCATGTACTGTCAATAAAAAACATCTATTCGGTTTGAAAAAAAAACAGACAAATGTTGGCTGAACGTATGATATTGAGCATTGCTTGTTCCTTAGCAATATCAAATGCAGAAGTAGGAGGGATATTTTCTCAGCTAAAATTAATACTAACTGATAAAAGAAATAGACTCAAAGTTGAACAATTCAACAAAATAACGATGGTAAAAATAAATGGTTCAATAAATTTCAGTAAAGCAGTACTCAAATGGAAGGATGCAAAAAACAAGCACTCGTTTACGATATAAAGGGAAAAAAAAAAAAAAAATTCATGATCTGTAATTTTGTAATGAAACAAATATTTGGATGTGCTTAAAATTTCAGTGATGTTTTTTCTATTATACACATTTTCTTGCAAACGTTTTATTACTGATTATTTGTTACAAAAATGTTTTTGAATAGCAGTTGAAATTAATGTGCATGTAGTAAAAAAAAAAAGAACATGTTAAATCTTTTACCCCAGACAATGGTATGCTAAATAATTAATATTAAATACTAAATTATATTAGCATTAAATATTAATTACATTAACATTAAATAATTAATCATATTAATATTAAATGATTAATTATATTATCATTAAGCAATTTAATTAAAATATTAGTAAATAATTATGATTTACATAATGACATTTGCCAAGCCTAAAGCGCATATACTTATTCTTTGTTTTTGAGTGCCCTTAAATATAAGTACAGTGCCTTTTTTTGTATTCTGATGTACCCTTGAAAATTCAAAATGCCCTTTTTTAGACTAGCACCATGCCCCCTTTTCAATCCTAGGATAATCTCTGATAATATATATATATAACAATATTTATATAAATAAATTTATATGATGAAATTTTTCCTCGGTAATTGGGGAAGGGGATGGATGCTTTTCCAATAAAAGCGTATCGACGTAAGTCAGCGATAGGTTGGAAAAAAAGACCTGTCTTTTGAAATTGTGCACTCCCAAAATTTAGTGCCTTGGGCATTTGCTCAACATGTCTATTTATAAATTCGGTTTCGATCGCACATGATCACAATTTAAAATATTATGCACATGTGGACACTTCACCAAAGAAACTTTACTACCAATTTTGTTTTGCTTAGCCTTAGTGATCGAAAATCAATAGCAAACTTAAAAATGAACGTGAAGCCAAAGAATATCGCTAAATATAAACCATCCCTAAAAATCTTATTTACAGGTAGAAAAGGCTACATTGAGACACTAGTGGAAGGAATCAAGGTATTGTAGTTGGCCCCAGCCCACTATATTGCAGACAATGAGTGTCCCCCACCCCCAATTAACGAAAGTAAAGATTCTGATCTTGCGATGTGTGTTTGTGGTTTTACGGCTCAAAGACTACAGTGGTCATGCTGCGCCGGGACCTACTGTTTTCCGAGGAATCCGAACCTCTTAAGGCCTAGGGAACCAAACCCCGGACTACAGTGAGCAGTGCGATCTTTATGAGATCTCTGAGTAAGCGTTCTTTGCACTGCTGGGAGTCGAACCCGGGTTAACGGCGCCCTAGGCAAACGTGTTGTCACAATGCACCACCTAGTATGGCCATCTTGCGATATGTGTTTGTGAAATTGGTAGAAGGAAAAATAAAGGATTGAGCAATCGAAATTTGCATTATATAAACAATAAAAATTAAAGTTAGGTGCCAAAAATGACTGGGTCTAAAATCTTGGTCATCAAAACGAAATTTATAGGTGCAAAATATGACTAATGACCACTAATTTCGAGCCCTGTCTTTACCAATGTGCAAGTTTCATGCAACACTGTACAAATTGAGGTATGATTATGCCCATAAGGCCTGACATACCAATGAGCATTAACAGTTTAATCTGTCGTAAAGGTTAAAATTTATGGGCACCACTGGCTCCAGGACGAATAAATATTAGGGAATGGCGATTAAAAATACGACTTCAACCACTATCAGACTCATCGCTTTGTTTCCGAATGCAATCCTGTCCGTTTTAACTCTGCAGAAAGGTTACGTTCTTATCCTTTGGCTTACAGGGCTGGAAAACAGAAAATTGTCATTCCATACGGGTTCCATGCGAAAATCCAGTTAGGAAAGACGGCCTGCCCTCTACTGCAATGAAACAACCCATCTGTTACTGAATTCTAAAGGGGTTGGTGGACAACTTTACGCAAACGAACTATACCAGAATTTTAAGATTTAATCTGGCGGCTCCAATGCCTGATGTTGAATAAGGATGTGCAGGGGAGGGAACCCCAGAAAGATTTCAAGTGCCTGAGTTGGTGTAGTTCTCAGAAATTCAGTGCTCAGTCAGTCCGTTTTTCTTCCAGAAAAATAAATATAATGGTTTGGTAAAATTTTAATTAGTAATCTAGTCAGTATTAATTAAAGCATATAAAGGTTTTATTGATAAAGTTCCCTTTTTTTCAATCCGGAGCACTATGCCCTTTTCTGATCCTAGAATGAACACTGATACATGGTTATCATTCTTAATTTTGAGGAAACTATGTCCCTATTGTTTTAGGTTTTACGGCACAAGGACAGCAAGGGTCATGATGTGCTAGAACCTACAGTTTTCTGAGAAATCCATACCTCTTAAAGCCTAGGGAACTAACCCTTGGACTACAGTGAGCAGTTAGCATTCTTTTTTTGGCACAACTGGGAATGAAACACAGGACAACAGCAGACTAGGTGAACACATTACCTCTGCACCACCGCAGGGCCTAAAACTATATTCTTAACACTTTCAAGACACGAAGTGAATATAAATCATTGGCACAACTTAAAAACATGGGACATGCATTCAAAGTTTAACTCTACCAAATGTTATTTTATAATAGATTAATGTCAAAAAACAAATTTTTGTCTGATTCTTATTTACATTCTATACAATTATAAAAATACAACAAAAGACTTAAGAATGTATATCAACGGATACAGATACATTTTGGCTACCGATGCACACCCCAATCAGCATGAAACATCTTTTATTTTTCTTTAAAAAAACATTCAAAAATCATATGTTAAGAAACCGGACTTAAAATCTGCATTCAATTTGTTCTTTCATGATCTTTCATTTCTAAACTAACAAAATTATCAGTGCATAAATCAGAGGGTAAAAAAAATGTTTGTTTTTTTAAATCAGATTTCTTACTTAAATTGAATTTTTTGGTTAAGCCGGTATACCTAAAAAAAAATTTTTCAGTCAGTTTTATTTCTGTAAAATTTTAACATTCAATTTGATCTTTTTAAACTTTCAGTCAGTAGTTTCCAACCTGGGGGTCACGAACAGGTTCCTGGGGGGTCGCCAAAACTATTTTAGTTGCAATTATTTTTATAAGGAATTTCATACCAAATGTTTCCAACGCTTTTACAACAACATGGCTACACATATTGCAATATTTTACTAATGGTTGTTAACTTTATATCTATAACATAGACTAATATAATATGCATATATAATACATACATAATTAAAAATGTAATACACATAATATAATTTTATATTTAATGTGTTTTCTTTACTGTTAAATATTTTAATTTTTGAAAACATGGCGGCAGCTGACAGAGAGAGGTCACAGATATTTTGATTACTATAAAAGGGGGATCGGATTGCTTAGTTACTATAAAAGGGGTCATGGATTATCTGGCCATTATAAAAGTGGGTAGGCTTGAAAGTTGGGAACTGCTTTAGAGTGAATAAACATATTTGATGACATTCAATATGATTTCTAGGGTTCATACTCAAGAGCAGAATTCTTTCCCCAACTTTCCAGGTGGTTTTATTAAAATTCCAGTATTACCTTTTACGGTATTTATCAGTTATCGCCGGTGACATTACTTGGCGATTTTTTTCCTCGCCAAAAATATTGCCAAGAAATGTCATCAGCGATAACCGATAGGTGCCGCAAAATATAATACTGGAATTTCACATCAATAAAAAAGGGCCTGCAAAGAGGTTGCTGGAATCTAACTGGAAAGAGACCCACACACTGAATGTATGTGATCATATGTGGAACCGACCGGGCCAGTAATCCAGGGGTCAAAATTAACTTTTTAAATCAGGTGCACAAATGCACCCAAGTCTTACGACTTACGTGCATAAAATACTAGTTATGTGTACAAGTAACGAACAGAATAGAAAGTAAACCTCAACATTAAAAACATGTAAAATGTAAGTGAAATAATTATATTAAAACATGTAAGATAAAGAATGCAACTTTTCAAAATAATTGAACATTCATTTGTAAAAAAAAAGAAAAATATCAAATACAGATACGTTGAGAAAATTATATAAAATTAGTCCATAGGTCACTGTTCTTGAAAAATAAACGTAAGTAGCCATATTTTGAATAGTTAGGTGCACTGCGTGCACCCAAATTAAAAATTTATGTGCACGGATGAAATTTCACTTGTATAGTGCACCCGCTAATTTCGAACCGTGCAGTAACCTAGTGTCCTACCCCGCCTTCAAGTGGTGCGGGCCGGGCTTTCTATTTATGAAGCAAATTATTATTTGCTGCACGAATAGAAAGGTGAAAGGGGAGGGTTAATTCACCAACCCGTCTAACCAGCGTGGTGAAATGGCTAATTCTTCTACTATGCCGACAAACCAAAAACAATGGCCCCTGGTCTCCAGGTGCTGGAGGGCTCATGATCAAGACAGCAGTCAGTGTGGCATAAAAGCAGGGGTGCTAAGAATCATTGGAATAGCCCAGGCTGCTGTTTGTTATTGACCTTGGCTATGTATAATGAACGATCTCTTGCTTATAAAGCAAGACTTCACAGGAATCTGAAAAACTTGAAAAGATCAAATGGAACATTATAGGACACAATGAAGTCAAAAGAAAAAATGAACGTTCCAAACTGTCTGGCAGTGGTACCAAAATTTGTCTGGTGAGTTTTATGTCACAATAATAGGCAGCGATGTCCTAACGTGTTTGTAGTCCTTGGACCTAATCACTTTTGGAGGCCCTTTTATCCAGGCCCGTAGGAAGAGGGGATAGGACAGGCCTGGCCTCCCCCTAAATATTTTGTGGCCCCAAAAAATGTTAATAAAATGGCAACTTTTTTTAATTCTGGCCCCGAACTAAGGTTTGGATGCCTCCCCCCTAAACTTTTACGTTGGCAGTCAATCTGAAAGAAAAAAAAAATGTTTTTTTCCTTCTTTTCCCCCCAGCCTGGGAAATTGTCTGCTGGTGGCCAATTTTGTCTGGTAGTCAGAATGCCAGAATACGGCACATTCTGCATCCATGGGTGAAGAGTTTGTAGAATTTAAAAGCGGACATTTGTTTTATTACAGAGGAATGGAAACTAGGAAAACAAGTGGTGTTGGCTTCTTAATCAACAAAAAAATTAAAGGCTACCTTCTTATAGTTGGAAGTATGTCAGATCGAGCAGCAAGACTTTGTTATTCAACTAATCTGCTAATACCAACTTCAGATAGTACAAGCATATGCACCAACATCAAACCGTATCGACAAAGAGAATTTTATGAAGAAATCAAACAGTTACACACCAAGGGGAAACAATATATCAAGCTGATCATGGGGAAATTTAATAAAAGAATCAGACAACAGGAATAAGGAAAGATATTGGTTGATAAATAAGGATACGGGGAAAGGAATGAACGTGGCGATCAACTCATAGAATTTGCCGAAGCTGAAAATCTTAGCATCATGAATTCATTTTTTAAGAAGAAACTACAAAGAAAATGGACATGAAAACACCCCAATGGAGGAACCAGCGAAATTGACTATATCCTGGCAAACAAGAAACTAGTCATTGAAGATTGCAGTGTACTGAACAGATTTAATACTGGAAGTGATCATCGAATGGTGAGATGTAAAGTGCACTTAAATACTAAATTAGAACGACAGAAGCTCATTAGGAAACAAGTAAGTAAGAGGGTGGATTTAAAGAAATTAAAAGAAAATACCGAGGCATTCAAGTTGGAATTAAAAAATCGCTTTTCTGCACTGGAAGGACTTATTGATGAAAGTGATATCTCAGAAGCAAATGAAAACATTGTTAAGACAATAGTTGAAACTGCTGGGGAAATTGGGTTTTTTTTATTATTTTTCTCACGTGACACAGAAATATTGCTGGAAGCAATTCGCAAGAATGTTTTACCGGGCCCAATATTCTGTCAGACTGCTGGAAATCGTACAACAGCCTATCCTTAGAAAGCTTCATTCATTACATAGTCAATCACAGTCTGACAATCAAAGATCCCAAAACAGGACAGCACACAAATACCATCGAAAGTACATAGGCCCATATCAAACAAGGATTTCGCCGCCAGTACCACCAAAATGTGAGCAACAAACGTTTTGACTCATATTTTGTAGAGTTTATGGCAGGGGTCAAGATTAACTTTTTAAATCAGATGCACAAGTGCACCTAAGTCGTGTAATTGAAGAAATATAGATATGTAATAGTTACAGTCATTAGGGACAAAAGATGCTACATATTATTAATTAGGCATACTTAATGTTTTGTGGTTTTACGGCTCAAAGACTACAATGGTCATGCTGCGCCGGGACCTACTGTTTTCCGAGGAATCCGAACCTCTTATGGCCTAGGGAACCAAACCCCGGACTACAGTGAGCAGTGCGATCTTTTATGAGATCTCTGAGTAAGCGTTCTTTTTGCACTGCTGGGAGTCGAACCCGGATTAACGGCGTACTAGGCGAACGCGTTACCACACTGTGCTACAGTACGGCCCTATACTTTATGTTCTGGCACTTCAGTATAAAGCAGGAGTCAAAATTAACTTTTCAAGTCAGATGCACAAGTGCACCCAAGTCTTGTGATTTAGGTGCTCTAAATACTAGTTAGGTATACAAGTAACTAACAGAATAGAAAGTAAACATTAAAAATGGATAAAATGTAAGTGCAGCAATTATATTTAGGCACGTAAGCTATAAAAAAATACAACTTTTCAAAATAATTAGATATGCGTTCGTAATAAAAAAAATTGAAAACAAATGCAGATACCCGGAGAAAATTATATAAAATTAGTCCATAGGTCACCGTTCTTGAAAAATAAATGCAAGTAGCCATGGTTTTGAATAGTTAGGTGCACTGCATGCACCCAAATTAAAAATTTACGTGCATGAATAAAATTTCAGGTGCACAGTGCACCGGCTAATTTCGGCATGTGGACAAGCCTGAGAAAATGTTCCCGGCATTTCTAATGGCCATAAAGAGAATAGATCCTCTCCAAACCTTCGATGCCGAAGCGTAGGGCTTACTTGAATTACAGGGACCGAAATGGGGGGAGACCCCTCGCTCTTCACTTCGCGACTCACACCCGGTCAGATCACATTCAATGTGTGCTGCCTGAATCAGTAAAATGTTGAATCAATATTATGTTGAATTTGTATTTTTTATTTTTATATTCATGCTTCAAAAGCTTGGCATAATTCTAAGATCGAGGGCCGCTAAAACGTAATATAACTATAATACTAAGTACCGTCAAATGAGATCGGCATAAACGTAATATAACTATAATACGTAAGTACCAAGGTGGGTTGAAATTCCCGGAATTTACGAAAACTTATGGCCTTCCTGCCTTGTTCCTGAAAGAAGGCAATAGATTCCCATTCGTTCCTCAGAAGTTCAAACAAATGCATTGTGACAGTAATTTACACGTTTACTTCTCACTTAAAAGTCCAAACCGGAAAATCAATGCCACAAATTCACACTTTCAAAGACGACAAAGCATCCAAAGACGTACGATTTTTTACGAACAATTACGATGAAAACTGCTATCACTTACAATTTTTTCCAATCCTTACATTTCTAGGGGGGAAAAGTTGTCACTGATAGCCCATTAATATGTAAGTATCTAAAAAATTATTGGGCCCAAAAACGTCTGAAATTCAACAATCCATCTTGGCATACTGTCACTACGGTGGAAACACTGTATTTTGACACTTGGCGACCGTTTTGGTCACCAAGGAAAACGACACCAACTGACGACCTATACTACATCTATTCCGTAATTTCAATTATCTAACAGTCTTGTACAGAATTTGAACTTTATTTCATTTTTACACTTTTTAATCATGTAACTGTACTTTCTTTAGTACCGTACAATCAAACTTTGAACTTCAATCAATAAGATGTTTTGTTTTCTATCCTAAATCAATCCATAGGTTAAAAAGAAGTCGGTCTATGTTGTAGTATTGAAACTGAAAAAGTCATTTTTATAATAAAAAGATTGACTTTAATAGTTTTACCCATCTAAAACTTGTTTTACAGACATTTTAAAGCTTATTCCGTTTAATGTGGACGGGGTTCGGTCCCATCAAGTCCAGATTAGCAAGACTCTATACATAAACTATGATATGTCCAGAAGTGAATTCAGAGAGGGATTTTTTGGGGATTAAACTTTTGTAAAAATTCCATCGTTATATGCAGTTGGTCGTTATAATCGGTGCTCGTTGTAACTTATTTTCACTATATTTCTATGAATTTGGGAAGTAATTCCCCCACGTCCATCCGCCACTGGCGTAAACAAGTATCAAAATATTTCTGCGCAGAGCGCGGAAATAACTAGATCTATGCCTGGCCTAATGAGCATTTTAACAACCAGTCATAAAATCGTTAAACAATAGTTTTAAATATAAAGATCACATAAGATAATAGTTTCGGAATTAAAAACCGCGAGATTTGAAATCCATTTTATTAAAGTACATCCAAGCAAGCAAACAAACAAACAGCATCAACCACACATATGACAAAATAATCTGCTATTCGATTGACACTCATTGTCAACTTACTTTATCAAAATAAAAATTCAGTTCTTGAGGTTTGACGTAATCGACAGTGTATAACTTTTAGCGTTATTTTGAAGTAAAATTAATACAAAGAAATGTTTTAAGTCGTCGCCTGAACTATTAAATTTCGAATTGCATTACAAATATGTTTTTCATAGCATCATTATATTTATGATTAATGAATTCAAACTTACTAGTCCAACCAAATGCGATTGAACACAAAATTACAAATTAATAAAATGAAGTTCAAAGAAAACGGCGGGTATTGAAATTAACCCCCCACCCCACCTCGTAGACCACTCATTTCTTTTCACTTTAAAACACATTTTCCCATCAACCCTAAGTTCTTAAAAATTTTAATACTAGACAATAGGTATATTTCAATGATAAACATGCATATTTTCTTCTAAAAATTCATTGTAGACCGTTTAAATGAATAAAAGAAAGTGAAATTTGTAACTGCTTAAGCCTCTTAATGTTCTAATGCAGAGGATCCGAAATCACTAAATATATCTTTAATTTAGTACGTCAAAAAAAACAAGGAAATATTTCAGATCTTATTGTATATAATTTACAAATAGCAAACCTGGAAAAGCGGCAGGAAATACAAAAGTTGGTGTGCAGACAACCTGCTCTGGAGTCGAAGCCATTTTTCCCCCCCTATTACGGATGCCAAAACTAGAAGTTTATTGCCGGGAAAAAAAAATATTGAAAAACGCATGTACATCTTCCTTTTTTTTTTTTTTTATTCATTCACAAATGCAAATAAAAGTTAGGAAGCGTGTGTATTCATGTTAGTTATAGGCAGACAACTTAATTTCCAAGAGTATTGTACTTGTATTTATTATTATAAATTTTAATTTTACTGAAGTAACATTCAAGTTGAATAATAACTTAACGTAATTTGCACTTCGTTCACGTTCATGCTGTTTATCTTGCATTTAGTTTTTTATGTATTTCATTTGAATATTCTGTATATTTTGTGTGGTTTGCGTAAAATAAAGTTACAAAAAAAATGTTTCCTACTTGTTCCTAAATCGTTTATCGTGCTCGTCAATGAAATACTTTAAATATATATATATATGAAAGGAGAAATAGGCGATACACTGCGCAAAAATAATATTTAAAACAAATTACACACAAACGCAGTTTTAGACTGAGCAGGACCTCCTGCTCAATTAAACTACGTTGTGTGTAATTGACTAGCTCTCTGCTATAAAGCAGGTTAGAAACAAACACCACTGAAACCGGAAAAAAATCAGAACAACCGTAAACATAATATGACGAACACAAGGGGGGGAGCACTTGCCCCCAGTTTTTTTAGAAAAGGGGCAAAATCGTGGTTTTTCCCATACGATTTTGGGTTTTTGTTTTTTTTACCACCCACCTCCCCCAGGTTATGCTATATTTAACCCCAAATGTGAACAATGGATTCTGATTTACGTCTTTTCGAAATGCTGGCAAATGATATGAATTAGACATATCATGTAGAATAAAAATTTGCCAATGCTTCGTAATGAAACAAAGGTCACAAAAAATTATAAAATTCGCGTTAAAGCGCAACGAAAATGGTTTTAATTCATTTTTAAAAAGTCTGTTTTCAGTAGATACATGGGTTTGTGTGATGATAGAGAGGATACATTTGATAATCTGCAAATTACGCATTCTATATAAAAGTAGTGATATCAGGTATTCGCAACGCCAGCCCTTCGATGCGTCATCTGGCGACTATTGACGCAAACTTCACAACCGATACTCCGAAATAAATCAGTTATTTTGCATCTACTAAACAGTGTAAACGAAGTGAAAAAAATATAATTTGCGTTAATGTAAATTCATTAACTATTCAGAGGCTACTATGAGAGTAAAATAAGCTGGGGCGGACCCACAGGGAGAATTAGGGAAATCCCCCCCCCCAAAAAAAACATAAAATTACTGTGGAAATCGTGTACAATGAGTGCCGATTATAATAATCAACCGCATATTTTTTCAATTCTTTACAAGAAGCTTAAATTCCGCTCCCCCAAATCCCTCTCTCGGTCCATCTCTGAAATAAGTGTCTTTGGATTAGGACGAAACTTTATAAAACATCACTATATACATCCATCTGTAAACAATTCGACTACAAGACTGTAGTAATGAACTAACACCAATAAACTAATTTCATTTAACAAAAAGATTACAATATTTTGGTAAATGTTGCGTATTTGAAACATGTTTCGCAAAAATGTTTTTTTATCACCAATGTCAGTACCAAAGTGTCATATACTGAAATATTTAGCTTAAAAAATTTGATTTCTTTCATTAATTAATTTATGAATTCTATGGCGGCAGCAAATAGTACCATTCTACTTGACTGTTAGCTTTCTCGATATGGGCACCTCAAAAACCGTGTGTCGGACGATTCACCTGCAAATTTAGTAGGAGGAGTCAAGCTAGTGAGTGGGTGGGTCTTGTGTTGCATAAAAGGCGGTACCTCCAATTTTATCCGCCTACTAGAAAAACTAGCAGTCTTTCGCTCTAATCAATAAATTAATCTATGATGGAAGCAGAGTTTTCATTTATTTTTTTAAAATGCGATTGCCCTGAACAAATGGCTTTGTTTCTAATAGGGAAAAAATGTAAACTGAAGTGGATCCTAGTTATGAAAATCTGAAAACAGCTGAGTTTTAGACTTAATACCTTATTCGTACGGCAAATATAAGCTATTTTTAAGTTAGAGGATTTTTTTTTAAAGGCATCCCTACTTTAATCTTTATGAAATGTATTTATATTATTTTTATTCAAAGATTATGATCAAAAATCATCAATATAAGAACATATTTGCTAATAAATATAAAACTAACTGTGTTTATTAAAAATGTAACGTAATTTTTAGGGACGCCTTATATTTTTATCAGTCTCTTCGAAGAACTAATTCAATTAATAAAAGTGACTGATAAATAAAAAACTCTTATTCAGAAAATGCAACTGCTTTCTAAAATAGCTAGGAACGTTAATAATACTCAACATATTTCTTCCATTACTTGAGTTTTCTTATCATGTTTCATTGGTGGAGGCAAATGAGTTTTTATATTAGCAGTCAAAATCAATAACATTGGAATATTCCGGGACCCCATCTAGGGCCGCCGCTAACAATAACCGGTCACCGGTACCGATTTTCTCAACGGGCCCTCTGATAAAAACATATTCAGCATTGTGGGTCCCTACAAGTTTCAAGGCCGAGTAAAAAAAATCAGCTTCGCAGGTCCCTATACCTGTATTCCCTAAACGGTGGCCCTGGCCAAGGCCGACTCGAAAACAGGAGGCCGTGACACCTAGTTTATGACGTCACGAAAGGAGGGAAAATGTTTACGCTTCGTTTATCACACTGCGGATACCGCCAGCAAAAGAAAATTAGTTCTTCTCGAAGCAAAGAATATTTTAAATTTACAAACTCTACGCTAAATTTTTGGAAATATATTTCGAATCATCAGTAGTATATATAAAAAAATATTATTAAATATCTTTTACCTATACATGAAAATAGATTTCAGTGTTGTCCTTATTGGAATCTGCTCTGAATTAGTTTATTTTAACAACATATTATATACTTTTTACACTTTTTGTAATATTGAAATATAAATAATTTATTAAATACTGTAATATTTCTTTTGAAAGTTTTAATAAACTTTCCCAATGTAGGTGAAATTTTACAGGTGTTTTATTAATAATTATATAAAAATCAATTTACGCATTCCTTATTTCTTATGTTTTATTAAACTTCATTTCTATATTGCTATCAGAAACAGAAAGAAAAACAGTAAATGCAAACCAAAGAACGAGAAAAATATACCAATTTATTAAATTTTTCGAACTATTTTAAGAAGCAATAATATAACCATACAGTTCTAATTTTTAAATGAATTTTTTAACCACATTTCCATGTATATATGAGGAAAATGCGTACATGGAAACGGAAAGTATCCAAATATTTTTAATACAATGTTTATAGAAGTTAGAAACCCGTTTTTATTTATTTTTAAATTTTTTCAGCTTCCTGTTACCTTTTCTCTGGGCAACATATCATTTCTCTGTTTTGCATAATTATTTAAACAAATGTTTGCAAAAGTATGAATTATTTTTTCAGTATATTTATACACTACTTTATTACATGATGAACACGAATATATTGTATTTTCAGTTAAATCGTGTTGTTCAAGATAAAGCTGCACAATTTGTACAAAACAATTAAATAAGACCTTGCTCTTAAGAAAATAATCCTTATGCTCGTTTGAAATCAGTAATGTAAAAATTAAATATGCGGAAGTTAGAATTTCTACCACCATGGTAGTTGGCATTTTAAGACCACCCCTGTCCAAAAGACATAAATATGCAGTATCGAATGATACACCAGCTTCCAGATGCATTTCTTTATCTAAAATAAATAAGGTTCTACAACGTTCACACTGATTACGTAAAGCACGAGCACAACACCCAGCATTATAAGTTAACACATATTTCTTCAACAGAAAGATTATCAAAATCAAGTTCTTCATTTACAATATCATTAAATTTTTCATTGAAGATAACATCTGAAGCAACAATATCAAATGAGTGTAATTCAACAAGGTCTTTAAAAGCTATTGAGCCAAATCGCTCTGAGTAAAGCTTTCATAAACTTTTAATACGAAGCTTTTTTTCTGTTTCTAAAACCTGCTGTACTGTAATGTGGTAGTTGCAACCAGACATTTGTCTGTCATTCGACCGAATCTAGATTTCAGGTTATCGGTTTGAAATTTGTTAGTTAACACATATTTTATTTTTAACTCGGTTAACAGAGATTTAATTAATTGTAATTTTAATTAAACGTACATTGCAGCAACAGTGTGCTCCAGAGTGAAACTTGTTTCATCTGTCAAGCAACCCTCTCGTTTATTTGGCTTGAGATTTTCCCAAGCTTTTAACCACAAAACAAAACTGTTCATAAAAACAAGCCTTTCATCTTCAATAGAAACAAATGGTACACTATTCACCTGCCTAAGATAGTAAGTATCCTTTCTTAGGATGGCTGATATTCATCATTTGCCAAAAGGCTACAATGTGGTGAATAAATATTCAGTTGATTGGCATAATTCAAGTTTCTCAAGTTTGTTACCGAGCATGCATAATGCAACAGCATTTGCCTCGTCAAATATTTTTAATGCGAGTTTGACATTTTGGCGTTCCAAGTTACTTGGTTTTAAAACTTTTAAAGATAACTTAGGGACTAATATCGCTAGTGTGTTGACTTCTATATTGTATATTTTTCTTAAAGAAAGAAAATGAAGCAGTCATTGTTATATCAAAATTTTTGGGATCTGGAAAAGTAAATGTCTTGTCAAAATCTTTTTGATTGAGCCAATTATTTCTGATGGGTTTTAAAAGGTGGACAGAATCGAAAAGTAAAAATAACTTTTTTGATACATTACATGGATTTTGTATAAAATACTTGATTTCACCTCCTGACAACTTTGAATACATATTATGATTTACTCCACTGTTGTCCGAGATTAGTGATAGAACAGTAAATCCTACCCTTTCCATTAAAGTTAATGCCTGCATTGTCAAAGCATACAAATCATCTGTAGTCATTTTTGAAACTGGGTTTAATGCTATTATTTCTTTATGTTTAGATAGCACCGAAGAATACATGAACGCCTGTATGGTTGACGCTTCTTCACCCTTCTCTGTTAATCCTATGAGATGCTTTGGTTTAAATGCTAAAGAAGGTTTAATATATATTTCATCTATTTGAACAATTACAACTTTCTCATGTGTTGCTGGTTCGTTGTATTTTCCAAGTAAATAAGCCTCATTTTCATCAGTTACTGTTCCTGCTGTTATTTGTAAGGCACCCGAAGGCCTTTTTTAATGCCTTAAACAAGGAAGTCGAAATGCCTTAGATTTATACAAATATGAATAACATGCAGGGGATTTCAACTAAATGCAAAATGCAAAAATAATCAAACTGCTACTATACCTCACATTTCGATTTGATTTTTTTAATAATTTCATTTGTTCTAAAATGAAGTGTGCTGACTCTATCAATTCATAATCACAATTACCTGTCATATCGTCAACACATGCTGACCAATTTATAACAGCATTTGAATAATTATAGTCTGCAGTTATATTTGGACCTCCAACATCATAGAATTTTACAAAACTCAAAACATTCCCTAGCTCACTCCATAGTTTTAACTGAAAAAGAGTGTTTAAAATTTTGTTAATACCATCTACTAGAATTGAATTCGTCCCCACATAGAAATTAATACTTAAACTTTCGCTTATTTTAACACATTTGATAAGGGATGGAGAATCATTACAATTAATGAATAAAAACGATATACAATTGCAACACATATGAAGTACAATATTGCTGCTTTTTAAGAAAATACATATGGAATTTTCTGCCAGAGGTAACTTTTAGCATATTAAATGATTCAATTTTATCATTGAAAATAAAATTTTCCATGGCTTCATCATCTAAACGTTGCATTCTTTCCTCTCGCTTTATGGTTGGTGTTCGAGGAGCAGAGTTGTTCTCAGTAAAATATTTGGGCAGTTGGGAAAAATGTACGAATATGCACCATCAATTAATTTTGGATATGTTCGTGGGATATTTGTGACACTTTTATCCTTATTGGTGATACAGTCAGATCGAATAATGGAATTTCCTGGGAAGTGTTTGATACACAGAACACTGTCCTTCTTAATTTCGAAGTCCCTAGGAATTTTCCTTCTCCACAAATCCATACCTTCTGCACTTTTTGGGAAGCGAAACGTAGGAACATAAGACTGGTCTAGCCGGTTCGATGTGTAGTTTGGCACACAGCAATAACGAGACATAGCTGTTAGAAAAAAATGCATAATTAATGGTAACTCGAAATGGAGATTAAAGTAACATTAAAT
>QLNU02015360.1:293148231-293162089 GCA_006491805.2 Dysdera silvatica
TTGGTGGTTTTTAAGTGCCGCCAATCTACACCTAAAATTTTTGCGACAAATCATAAAATAAAACACTTTATTTAAAATCAAAACACTTTCAAAATTCAAAACACTTTATTTAAAAACAAAGTAGTCAATCGGATTTCGGGGGAAAATGGGCCGATATAGAGTTTAACATAGATTCAAAACAGTCTCATTTTCTTTCACCTGATGCTGTCGCCATATGAACTCTGATAAATAAGATTCCAAATGATGTCTCGCTGTCCCCCTATGTCTCTTGTTCCTCCATTTATCACTGCCCCACATTCTCTCAACTGTTTGTGTATGAACTCCTGTATCAGGATCAATAAAATTGTATTTATTTATGATTAACTTTAGCATGTAGGAATCCTTCTATTTCTATTCTATTTGTTTGGTAACCTTTCCAACTGTCAGAATAAATTGTGCTACCATCTGCAATGTTTTCAATAATTTTATCAAGAAGGGTAGAGCCAGTTCTATTAGGAACAGTGACAACAAACTAATCTTTTGTTTCTCTACATATACCACCAAACACCTACTGTTTGGGTAATACTCGACCACAATTATTTTTACGTTTAGTAAACAAACTTTCATCAATTTCCACAATGCAATCTGGTCCACCTACCTTCTTGTTTGGTTTATTCTCCATATCCAAGACACATAATTCAAGCATGTAATTGTTCCAATCTATAACAGTTTTATCCAATAAATCAAGTTGCTTTTCACAAAATTTAATCGACGTCAACTCCTCGCACCAGCAGTATATGAATCTCAAAGCTAAACAAAATGGAATTCTGCTTCCCTCAAACCAGTTGTCTTTTCTAAGTCCCACTTGCTGATCACACTGTCTTAAATTACATTTCCAAAACTTACGTTTACCAAAATAAAGTTTCATGTCATGGGAATTGGTACATTTTCGTTTTTTTGGTAAAATATTTCGCTCCTGAAAAAATAAAATTGCATCTTGTTCTGTTTTTGGCAAATCCCAAATACGCATTTTCGTAGCACTAAAAAATGGCGTCAAAAATCAGCAAACAACAAGGCAACAAGGAATCCAAAAGATAACTACGTGCGCGTGCGAACAACAGGGTTGCTGTGTGCGAACAACAAGATTGCTCTTTATTGGCGCATTAGCGCAACTTCTGCTGCGGTGGCGTTAATACGTATACCGAGCTCCGCAGCAGCATAGGGCGAATAACCCAGTACATGCAGGGAAATAGGGGTAAGAAATTAGTGAGGAAAGTGAAGATGGCCCTTAAGAGAAATAGGATTCATACAAGACACGAAGAGCCCAATAAACACATCAGCGAATATCTGGATACCCTCAAACAAAAACTGGGTGTATACGCCAGAAGACTCCGAAGATACAAAGACTATACCAACAAAAAACAACAGAACATGCAATTCCAAGCAAACCAGAAGGCCTTCTACAGGAAGCTTCGAGAGACCCCAGCGAACAAAGACAAGTACGAAGCCCCAAAGCCAGCAGAAATAGAGACCTTCTGGAAGACACTATGGTCCAATGAAGTACAGCACAAAAGCGCCCCCTGGATTCAGCAAGAAATGGAGGCTACGAGAGGAATAGAGGAGATGGAGTACACGGGCATCACGATAGAGGAACTCCAGCAGGTAATCCAACGTACGCACAACTAGAAGCACCGGTATTGGCCATAAACTACTTCTGGGCTGAAATTTTAGCACCCATTAGCCAAGAACTTCGATAGTGAAGATTTAAACAAAGCATACAGATTCTCTACAAGGAATAACACCTCCCTGCGAAATTGGGATACCAATGCCCAGCAGGAAATGCAGGCTCATTCGTGCCTTAACACCCTGTACAAGATACTCACGGGGTGCATCTCTGAAAAAATAAGCCGGCACAGCGAAAGCAACAACTTAATGACGGAAGAACAAAAGGGATGCCAGAAAGGGACTCTGGGATGTAAAGAGCAGCTTACCATCGACTCAGTTATCCTGGAACAAGCAAGAAAACAAAAGCGAAAACTCAACACCGCATACATAGACTACAAGAAGGCTTTCGACTCTGTTCCGCACTCGTGGCTCCTTGAAATACTCAGCATATACAAAGTGCATCCCTCAATCATCCGATTCCTACAGAGCAGCATGAAACAATGGAGAACCCGGTTACAGCTAAACACGCCAGACAGTAAAATAGAAACGGCCGAGATCCCCATCCGCCGCGGAATCTTTCAAGGAGACGCACTAAGCCCCCAGTGGTTCTGCTTGGCGTTAAACCCCTTGTCAAGGATGCTGAACACAAGTAAATACGGATACATGCTGAAGAAAGACAAGAGAAACCTACATAAAGTCTCCCACCTCATGTACGTAGATGACATCAAGCTATACGCGCCAACAATCACCCAACTCCGACAACTCATCAGTATAACAGAGAATGAAAAATGCCCGTACTACAAATATGAGCCAGAGACCGTGCATGAGAACGAAACACACAAGCTTTACTGGGATAGAGCAATCATAACAGACAAGACAGTCCCACATAACCGTCCTGACATAACCCTCGTCGATAAATCGAATAAGACCACGTACTTAATCGACATAGCAGTACCCAACACCAATAACATACAGACAACCTACACAACGAAAATCACCAAGTACCAAGATCTCAGACATGAAGTACGAGATATATGGGGTATGGAAAAGATCCTCATCATCCCGTTAGTCATCTCAGCAACAGGGATAGTACCAAAAACGCTTGCGACGAATTTGGAGATACTCAACATTGACCCAAACACCTACATTGAAATACAAAAAGCCACAATCCTAAACACGTGTCACATTGTCAGGAAGTTTCTAGACATGGCACATTAAGAAGTGATGTAAAAAGAGGCTTGGGAACATGGCGCTCTGCCCGTCCCAAAGCCTGTTTCCGCCAAGAATGGGCGAGGAAAACTTTTATATATATATATATATATATATATATATACACACACACACAGTGTGTTTACGTATATTTATAATGACTTTAACAGCTTAAATAAAATACAATAAAAAAAATTATTTTCTAATGTATTCTATCTGATAGCCCTGTCTTTGAATTATCATATTACATCTAGATTTCCATAATAGTAGGGTTGGGCTTTTTGTGAAGTCAGAAACGGAATTTTGTCCCGTTCCTCCTCTGCAGCTATCCAAGGTAGTGGGTCGGCGTTTTGAAAGAGATTGTTTTAAAAGTCCAAATGCACAATAAGCCATCGGTGCTACATCTGGAGACTGGGTAGGAATATGGCTAATTGGTGTTGACTTAATTCCAGTTTCTTGTCTCATTTTTTCTAGAAATGTGGTTGTACTTTTGGAGGTGTGGCTGAAGTCACTAGGTTACAGTTTTAAAAATAGGAGTCAGAACATTATTTTGATAATATGTAGAGTTGATATTTGCGTTTTTTCAACGTTTATTTTTAATTTTCCCGGTATAAGAGAGGAGAGTGATAACCATAATGTTTTATTGAAAGTTCCTTTTCTCTCTTTGAACCGAACTTTTGAGTCTTTTGGACCTCTTTTTTGATAATAAATCATCTTTTTTTATTAGTCATTTAAATAAATCCATACTTCGTCAATTGCAACATTTTTGTCCATCTATTTTCTGCAAAATGACAGTCATATAATGATCTGCATCTAATCATCTACTAAGTAACATGCTCAGGTAGCAGACGATGCTACCTCGGTAAATTGCTCAATAAATGCTTACCTTTGTAAATTGCAACCTCAATTTAATTAAAAATTCAAATTAAAGATTTGAATTTTTAATTAAATTCAAATCTTTATTAATCATTTTATTTATAGCTGAGGCTCATGTATGCAATGCTTTTGCAATAGTTCTTTGAGGTTTTGGATTTTCTAGTAAAACCGTAGACTGCACTTTAGAAATGTTAGAAGAAGTACGAACCATTTTGGGATATTTCTTTTGGTTTGTTTTTCCTCTTGACATTAAAGCTTGACTATTTTTTCATTTTACATTAATAATATCACTTATTTTATATTTTGAAACTGGAAAACTATGCTTGTTGCATTGTTTTTTAATTATTGAATATGAATATTTCTCTTCAAAAAGGGTAAATATATAGCCTTCAAGCCACAGGTCCCTTTTGTATGCCATTTCACAGCGCAAACTAAATTTTTAGTCGCAAGCGATTTTCCGCTTTTCAGGTAATAGCGTGTTGCTAGATTTTTTCCGAGGCGCTATTAGTCTTTTCTTAATTTAAAATCAATGCCTTTATAAATATGTGCAAACACCCTCTGTGTGTATGTGTGTGTATTATTATTTTTTGTTCTTAAAAGAAGGCAGATGACTAAAGAAATATGGTGGTGGAGATTAAGGTTGAGGGGAGTGTGATGGGACAGCCCAGGCTAGATCCAGTCTCAGATAGCCTATGCCCTTCATCGAAAAACATGGTGAAAGAACGTGTTTGCAGGGTACAGGAGCCCACAATTGGATGGATTGAGGCAAATTCAATTTTCAAAACGTGTGGGGTAGGGGATATTATTAAAAATACACTAAAGAGCCAAAACATTAAGACCACTTAACTAATAATATGTAGGTCTACCTTTGGAGCATAAAAGAGTCTAGACACGGCGTTTCATGCCTTCAATTAGATGCTGATAGGTTGCACATGGGATATCACATCATACTTGCAACAGAAGTTGGCCAAAGTTTTATAAATTCCGTGGTTGTGATGTTAATGCTCTGATACGTTGTTCTAAGTGAAACCACAGGTGATGAATAGGATTGATGTCTAGAGAATTTGGAGGCCATGGTAATAAAGAAAACTCATTCTCACGTTCCTCGAACCATTCTAGAACCGTACGAGTTTTATAACAGGAAGCATTAACCTGTTGTATGATGCCATTCCCGTCTGGAAAGATGGTGGACATAAAGGGGTGTAACTGATTCCCCAGAATGTTTAAGTACGTGGAAACATTGCGATTTGTATTGAACAATGACAATGGAACTAAGCTGGTTCCATGAAAAACTCGCCTACACTATAACACTCCCGCCATCACCTTGCTTCCTTCCAGCAGTGCAGCCAAGTAACAGTGTTTCCCCCGTTAAACATCGCACATAAACCCGTCCATCTACATAATGTAAACAAAAACGAAATTCATCTGTCCATGTGACCCTCCTCCACTCTTCAGCTGTCTAATGGGCATGGCTGTGTGTGCGTTTATGGCGATAAGTTGCAGGGAGTAAGGCACAAGAATAGGGCGATAACTTCATAGTCCCGTAGATAACAATGTACTTTGAACACAGTGTGTTTCGACACATTCCAAGTATCACCACTATTGAATTTCTCGCTAATTTCTGCCACGATAGCATGTCTGTTTGCACAAACAAGCCAATGAAGCTTCCGCTCTCCTCTGCTATCAATGGCCGTTGGCCGGCTGGCATCTTGTCTTTGCTAGATGTTTCACCTGTTTGCAATCATCTCTGATACGTACTAACTACTACATATCATGAACAGCTGACTAGACTTGCAGTTTCCGAAATGCACTTACCCAACCATCTTTCCATCGCAATCTGTCATTTGTGAAAGTCCGTAAATCCATACCTTTAGCCATCTCGCAGCAATACAAACTACTGATCGACAGAACACAGTCCCATATTTTTATATACCAACCTAAAACCCACCCCTTCCATTTGATTGGTACTGTAGATAACTTTGTCTGCATAACGCACAGGTGGTTTTAATGTTTTGGCTCTTCGGTGTATAATTTCAGAGATAATCCTAGGATTAAAAAGAGGCAGGGTGCTAGTTTAAAAAAAGGGCATTTTGAACTTTCAAGGGCACATCAGAATACAAAAAAAGGCACTGTATTTAAGGGCACTCAAAAACAAGGAAGGAGCATATGCGCATTAGGTGTGGCAAATGTCATTATTTAAGTCAAAATTGTTACTAATATTTTAGAATTGCTTAATGATAATACAATCATTAATATTAATATAATTATTTAATGTTAATATAATTAAGTATTCAATATTAATATAGTAAATATTCAATATTAATATATTGGCAGGTATTCCAATATTAATATAATTGAATTAGCGATAATATAATTAATTAGCATTAATATAATTGAATTAGCATTAATATATAAATTGACTAGCATCTTATCTATTTATCTTATCATTATTCATCTTATCAATTATTTATCATCATTATCTGAGGTAAAAGATTTAACATGTTCCTTTTTTTTACTGCATGCACGTTAATTTCGACTGCTATTAACTCATAAACATTTTTGTAACAATAATCAGTAATAAAACGTTTGCAAGAAAATGTACATAATAAAAAAATCACTGAAATTTTAAGCACATCCAAATTTTTGTTTCATTACAAAATCACAGATCATGTTTTTTTCTTTAGATTATAAACAAGTGCCAGTTTTTTGCATCCTTCCATTTGTGTATTGCTTTACTGTAATTTATTTAACTATTTATTTTTACCATCATTATTTTGTTGAATTGGTTAACTTTGAGTTTTCTTTCATCAGTCAATATTAATTTTAGCTGAGAAAATGTCCCCTCTACTTCTGCATTTGATATTGCTAAGGAACAAGCAATGCTCAATATCATATGTTTTGCCAACAGTTGTCTGTTTTTTTTTCAAACTGAATAGATGTTTTTATTGACATGTTGTTGTGATTATTTAGCGTACATATTTATTTGATGGTGTTAGCATTACATGTTGTTATTGATTATTGACATTACATGTTATTTATTGATTAAGTAACATTAATGATAAACATTACATGTTATTTATTGAAATTCATGTGCCATTTTTTGTTATTAATACTGTGGCGTTTCAGGTGCCCTCACGTACATTCTCTGAATATGGAATATCGTAGCCGTAGTTCCAATGGAAGCCTAGAAAAAGGATGGGGCAGAGGCCCTGATGTAAGCCCTGACATGCTGACATTTTGAGTACCCTCCTGTACCTCTCTGAATCTGAGGAATATCATAATTAAGTAGCTCAAATAGCACCCTGGAAAAAGGATGGGGGCACCGGGACTCCCCGATATGGTCCTGACATGAGAGATTTTAAGTGCCCTCTTGTACACTCTTTGAATATTCAATATCATAGTCATAGCTCAAATAACAGCCTAGGAAAAGAATGGGGCTCCAGGACATCCCGATACGGTCCTGACGAGACATTTTAAGTGCCCTAACGTACACTCTCTGACTGTGGAATACCGTAGTCGTAGCTCAAATAGCAGTCTAGAAAAAGGATGGAGGCTCCAGACCCCTCCCCCCCGATACATCCTTGACTGCTTGGTGGTGAGTTTGAACTAAGACCACGATCTGTGAACGATAATCGCAAACTTTGAACGAAGACTTCAAACTGCGAACTAAGAGCAGTGATCACCAACGAAGACCACAACCTATGAAAGATGATTGCAAACTACGATCGAAGAGCGGTGACTGCGAATTAAAATTGCGAACTGTGAATGATGATCACGAACTATGACGAAGAATGGTGGTTCACAAAAAAAAAGAGATTTGGTCATTTTTTTAAATAGTTCAAAAAGACCCATCCGTCCATGAATGACCCATCTCTAAATTGTCAGCGAGAGATGTCCTTTCCGGGAATCCAGTCATGTACAAAAGGACCAACCACACAGGGTGCTAACTTGCCGTTTTAATTGCAAAAAGGCGGCAATTTTTCATTAAAGGCATGTAGGGCAGGGTTTTTGCTTTGGATTTGCGGGCAGGATGCAGCACCCTTCGAAAAACGCCTAGGATGAGCATGTGATGAAGAGAAAAGGGTGTCAGTTTTTGACATTTACTGCCTTCTTTTTGTAAATTTGACAAAAAATTTCTGGAAAAGGCAAAATTTTGCAAAACAGCATTTGTAAATACTAAGAATTATTATATTTAATATAGACATTCAGGGTTCGAAAAATACCGGGTGCCAGATCGCTATGGCGACTAAAAAGCTCAATCTGGCAACCCTAATTATTCTTTACATTATTTTTTTCCTCTCGAAATGCTACTTTCCCCCCCTTTCTCTAAAGTGAGAAAAAAAGTGAGGAAAGTTAGAACAGTGAGAGAACTCGTTTCTTCCTGAGACTCATAGGTAGGATTGGGCATGGGCATCCATATAGGGGGGCAAGGAGGGGCTCGAGCCCCAGCTCTGGATTCAAAAATTTGATTTCTTGATTCTGCCTCGTGTTAAAAATTTAGTCACATTTTAAAATAAGGTACTTTTTAGCTCATTACTAATTGTCAAACAGTATCAATTATTTTTGTAGCGTTTTGGTGTCTTGTACATTCACTAAACTTCTCAACAGCTTTGAGAAGGAGGTAATAATTTTTCTCAGCCCCATAGAAGTACTCTTAATGTTTCTCAGCCCCCTCCCTAGAAGTACTCATATGGGCACCCATGGGACTGGGAGATGTATCGATACACATTGTGATGCCGATTTTTGATTCGGCGATGTATTGTGATGTGGCTTGAACGATGTGCGTGATATCAAACGGATGTCTTTTGTAAATCGATTCGACCTGAGCAATGTGCATATGCGTGAAGTCAAACCGATATAGATTGAATGATGTCAGGCCAGTGTTTTTCAAACACCGAGGTAGATTGAGGGATGTACCCGTGTGCGGTATCGAACCGATTTTACAAAACCGATATATCCCAATGGCAATATTGGTACTTTCCATTCCGATGTTAATATCTGTGCTTTCTGCACATTGGCAATTGTTCTTGTAGTGAAATCGGTTTGCATTTACTAAACACAGGCACGAACTTGGCTGGTGTGAGTCTTGATTTGGATCACTTTTGTGGGGCCTTTCTTATATAGGTATATAATATTAATGTCACATGTCAAGGATGTATCGCAGGGGAGGGAGCCCGGAGCCCCCATCCTTTTTCTAGGTTACTATCGGAGCTATGACTACTATATTTTATATTTATAGAGTGTACGTGAGCATACTTGAAATGTCGCAAGTCAGGGCTGTATCGAAGGGGGCTGGGAGCCCCTATCATTTTCCTAGACTCCTCTTGTAGCTATGATTATTATATTCCATATTCAGAGAATTTTTACAAGAAGTTTGGTTTGCTATTCTACTCCATACTAAATATATCGGTTATAACGACATCGTATATAACGACGAAACCTGCTATAATGACGGCGATTTTGTAGTCTACGTAGATTCTAAGTAGGGAAATTCGTATCGGATATAACGACGTGACTTGACAGTCATAAATCGGAACCACACAGGTTAATTATCGAAATTGAAGGTTAGTTATCAAAATTTAAGCGTTATTTTAATCTTGTTTATTTACAAATGTCCAAGAAATTTTTATTACTGCTAAACCTGAATATTAAAGATAACGAACCGTTAAAAAAAGCCACGTGATTTATTAATTGAATATCACGAGGGTCATATTCTTTAGAGGCCCATTTTATTTTTTCAGTATAAAGCCCACAAAACACTTTAACCGGCACTGTTCGGAAGTCATCTAGAATTTTTTCAATTTAAAAAAATAAAAAGTGTTATGTATTTAGTGTGGCTATAAATGGATTTATTATAATATATTCTTATTTAATTTTGAAACCAAATAGTTTAATACTTTTTACTATCAAAATAATTTATAAAATTCTAAAGTGTATTATACTATAGGATACTATGATTTTAAAAAGATATCGTTTATAACGACTACAGGTTATAAAGACCGAATTTACATGATCCCTTGAAAGTCATTATAACCGATTTTCACTGTGTGTGTTCATGTGTATATATATGGGCAATTCCACCAAAAGTGAAACCAAGAGGTCAAAATTTCAAACAGTGCGAATATAGCTATGTCATATATCATTTTAAAGCTTGAAATCTCTATTTTCTATATATGCTATCCATTTTTTAATATATCTCAATTGCAAAACGATTTTCGCTTAGAAGTGTGACTGTATGAAACATTCAAAAATTTGTTTTTACAAAACTAATTTTTCTCCTGCCCATTTTTAATAGAAAAACAAACAACAGAAATCAACTGATACTAAATTTTGTATAGCTCATATAATCTTACAGTTCTGTGGAAAAATTATATTTTTTGACAAAAAGAAATTTCAATAGTTTTAAAATTTATATTACTAGAATCTTTACGTTACGTCCATAACAAAAATAAAGCGAAAGTTACCACAATCTCCGAAAAAATCAGTGAATATTAAACTCTTTTCTGGTGTTTTTAGATTTTCTGTAAGTAAATGATATGCCATAAATTAAATTATTCTGGGATCCTTCATTTAAAAAAAAAATTTACAGATGTAACGTCTTGATTAACGTAACGTCCGTAACACATACCTATAGAACTTAATTTAAGCAAACACATGTTGAATTAACCATAACTACTATGTAATGCTAAGAGAAACTATAATTTGACATTTTGCTGCTTAAAATTCTCTATATGAATCAATTAAAACAAAGTAATTTAATAAAAATTTTGTATATTAAATACATTCAAATACATAATCTGTGCTTCTAAATTTTTTTTTTTTTTTTGCGCTTATAAATAATGCACCAAATTTCTTAATTCCGGGAGCAATAATTACACAAAAATAATTGGCAACAGTATTTGAAAATATTATTTATTTCTTCAATTTGACAATATAATTACTCATAATCAATCCAAGAAAGAAAGATACGATCGTCACTCGAATACGTGGAAAGAAAATCAAATGCCAAAAAAGACATGGTTTTGACTGAGATATTTCAACTTTTCAAAAGTGAAAATCAAAACATTGAGATTGGATTCTCATATTTTGCTTTGCTTTGCTTAGACTACAACTTCCTCTTTTACCTGAAACACCTCCTGATCTGTGTGTATGTATATACCATGCCAATTTTGAGTTCCTTGTTTGTAGCATAAACAAAATGTTATCCATCTTTCCCAGTAGATCAGAGGAATTTCAGAGAATTTGGTATGTGAAAAAGAAAATGAAGAATGTATGTTAGGCAAATGTGTCACATGTGAAGGTCAGTATGAAAACTCGGAAAGTAGCATTCAAAATAGATCTGAATTAGTATCTTGGTATGTTTGGGATCTTAATTCAGAAAGAATAATGGTGAAAACCATGAAGGAAGGAACTCTTCATGGTGTCTTAATTAAGCTAGAAGAAAAGGTTCTACATTTTTAGAGCATTGTTTCATAAAGCATATACAAAGCCTTTATTTTTAAGGTTGGAAGAATAAAGTGTCGGAGAAAATGCATACTTCAAGTTTTTTTTTTAATTTTTGCAGCCCTGCATATGGTAATGTGTTGTATGGTCCTGCATTGTATTAGAAAAAGTGAAATTAAAATTTAAGAAATACAATATTTTATATTCTGTATGCACATATAAACTAAAACTATCCATTTTTGCATTTTGTGTGTAACCGTATTTTTACACAATTCTTTTTTTCCATGAACTTGCCATTATTTGATCCAACAGATTTTTTAAAATAAAAACACTGTCTGGGATAATCTAGGAAGGTAGATTTGTGCAGGAAAGTGCAGTGTTGGGATAACCAGAAGGTTCAAAACAGGGATTTTCTGATACTCCTTTATAACTTATATTTTCGTTATGTATTTAAAATTTTCTTTTTACTTTAATTTTTTTTTCTTAAATTTGCATTAAGTAAAATTGCAAAGGGTAATATTGTCACATTCTCATGGATCACCCTGAATATGCTAATTTTATTTCATTTTTTAAAAATACCTATACTGTATTCTTTTAATAATTTAAGTTGTATTTATTTTTTTTAATCGCAATAAATTACTTAATAAATCTTGATGGGGGACTCCTGTTATTTGCTGACGATATCATCTAGTTAACAAATGGAAATAACATAGATAAAATAATAACTTAAACATAAAGTTAACATGGTTTAATGACAACTTAATAATAAATACAAATAAAACAAAATATATAATCTTCCATGCTAAAAATAAAAAACTTAATCAACTTAACAAAATAAAATTCAAAGATAGCATCCCAGAGAGAGTTAACTCAATTAAATTTCTTGGATTAACAATTGAAGATCAATTACACTGGAACCTGTAAATATTTGATATTGAGAAAAAAATTAGATCTAATGGAATTCTAACAAAACTTAATTCATTACTACATGGAGAAATTTATCCCAAATAAATTTAACTATACTCAATAAACTACTTGATAAAACATATCAAAAATTATGTTTCAAAACAGGTAAGCATAAAGATAAACTGATTTACGAAAACAAAATATTAAACATAACTAATATATATATTTTAAAAGTAGCATATATATTTATGAAAGATTATAATGGGGTACTAAACACCCAAATTCACTATAAGTGAATAAACACCTATAAATTCAATTATAATAAGTGAAAATAAACATAATTATGAGAAACAAAAAAGAATTAAATAAAACAAAAATAGGAACCAACATAGGTAAAAACAATATTAATTATTATAAAATAGACATATGGAACAATATCCCGCCAACAATTAAAGAAATTAAACTAAAAAGTAAATTTAAAACCAAATTAAAAGACTATATTTTGGAGCGTCAATTAAACAAAGTGCCATGGTTGCAAGTGTTTTAAATAGTCTTATTTTTAACTTGTATCCAATGTATTTCATTTTTATAGATGTTATGCATAAATAAATTCTGATTGATCGATTATGGGAAACAAATTTTGTGTATTACATATAGTATATAATTTTATTGTATTTTACATATATTTCCATTTACAGGGTTCGATCCTCGTGCTCATATAGCAAATTTCCATTCCGTTGGTCCTACCCCAACTCCTACACCAATCCAGTTCACAGATGATTCTTCAAAACACAAGAACTTATCGCGTATGTCAAGTATCAAAGTAGAAGCTACAGGACTAACACCTGAATTAGCTGCTTGTAGAAATCTATTAGTTGCTGCAGCTTCAACTTCTGCTGCATTCCCAGGTATCGATCCAAATAAACTTCCCCCACCTCCTACACACACATCTGATCATAAGCCAGAAGATAAAGAAAAATTGTGGCCTTGCCCTTCTTGTAAGGTGCCCTTTAAAGCCGCCTCTGAACTTCAGGTGCATCTGTCAGCACATACTAAGACTGAGAAGACAGTTCCATGTGAAATGTGTGGTAAGTTATTTGCCACAGCTGAAAGAGTTCGGATTCATGTTCGATCTGCACACGGGGAAAAGTCTTGTTCCTGTGATATTTGTGGCAGTGGGTTTAGTTACCGGTGTAAATTACTAGATCATATGAGGACTCATACAGGAGATAAACCTTTCCATTGCGAGGTGTGCGGGCGCAGTTTCTCGCAGAAAAATCATCTCACACGACATTCCATGATTCACACTGGTGAGAGGCCATATCCATGTGATTTTTGTGGGAGAGGATTTTATAGAAAGGATAAATTAACAAGACATCGAAGAATCCATACAGGTGAGAAACCGTACGCCTGCTTAGCTTGTGGAAAGGCATTTTACCGAAGGGATAAATTAACCCGGCATATTAAAATGCATAGTGGGGAAAAACCTTTTGCTTGTCCTGTATGTGGGAAACGATTTGTGGAAGATAGGGATTTAAAGCGGCACAAGTGTTCTTCCAGACACGTTCAAAACGCGAATAACGCGACAAAACTGCAAGCTGCTTCCACAACTGGTTTGTTGCAACTTCAGCAGCTTCATTATCAATTACAACAGCATCATTTACAACAGCAGGCACATACTCAGCCTCCTCATCAACCACCTCCAGAACATCATAATCATCATCCCCCACAACAAGGGCCACCTCCATCATCTCACGTCCAACAGCAGACACAGCAGCAA